>VZRV01009215.1:0-20225 GCA_013398115.1 Falcunculus frontatus | reverse complement strand
ACCAATCTGTCTGGCTGGGCCAGAGATTCTGCTCTTGTCCTGAAAAAGCTGATCATTCCCTGCATTCGCAACAAGAAAATCAGGCAAACCTGTATGAACACTGCTGACTGCTGCCCTCGGTTGAGTTCCAGCCAGAGAGCATGGAGGGTGAATAAACTCAGACTGATGTTGGGCCAAGTGTGTACGATGATTTTGCCTGCAGACATGGTGCAGGAGGCACAGAGTCTCTGCAGCTGGCAAGAGTGAAGCAGAGCAGGGGCCAGGATCAGCTCCAGCATATAAATTCTACTAAATGTTAGAGATAGTTACTCTGAGTTTCCAAAGTGTGTAAATCGGCACAGGGCCAGCTCAGAGATGCAGATTTGCTGTCCTCCCTCTCAGCCATATCACTCAGCCACTCACTGTTTAGAGCCCAAGTTAGACAAAGAGGTTCAGCTCTCTTTGTATGAAATAGGCCTGACAAATTGTCAGAAGAGTCAAAACACCTTTTTGTCACGCTGGAGTTCTCACGTATGAGGGGCCTTTTTATCTTTAACCAAATACTCACTGTACCTGCAGGTGCTCCTACAAAGAGCAAGCCAAGCTTGCTCAGTCTGCTCAGACACACACATCCTCAAAGGAATTGAAGTTTCCCATACAGTAGGCTGGAAGCAATGTCTGAGGCTTTTCCTAACAGCTCACCAAAAATTCCCAATCTGCTAACTGTCGAGCAAATTGCTGCTTGCTCAGGCAAAAGGTTGAAAACTGATTGCACGTTCCTATGGTAGAGCAGATTTACCTGTGGGGGTCATTTATCACCTCCAATAGCTGCAGAACCAGAACAGATGTCTGGAATGCTAAAGTCTAATTACTTTTATTTATAATGGATTTCACAGCTTTTCAACAGTTTTTTTTCCCCACGTCCTCCTTTCTTTGTCATTTCACAAGCAAAACCAGAGTTACTAGTCTAGTGGCAGAAGGCTCCCCAAACCAACCTTCCTGGCACAGTGAGCAGTAAGCCATAGTTGTGCCATCCCTCTGTTTCTCCTATAAAACAGAGATTGCTGCATTTTCTTATTTATTATGAAAGTTGAGTTCAGGAAGAGGTGGAAATGCTCAGATGTTGTCATGAGACTGCACAAGACAAATATTTCCTTGCAGCCATGCCAGACAGAGTCAAGTTTCAGGAGTTTGAAAATTTGTGAAAATCACACACTTCCATGAAGAGCATCCACTTTGAAAATCTTTGTGGTTACCCACATCTGCTCCAGATGAGATGAAAACTCATAAAGATATGACTTCAACAAATTTCACGTTAATGCCTCGAGGAATGAGATCTATATCAGGCTTTGATCTGTATAACTTTCAACATGGAATGCAAGATGTGGTTATTCACAACTCTTGCAGTGAGGTAGCCCTTGGCACAGTTGGCCCAAGCCATGCTCAGAACAAGTGAGCGAGAGCTGCGTGCCCGTCCTGTGCTGCTGCACCTCTGCTCAGCCCTGCTCAGCATCATCGCCCACGGACCCAAAGTCCCCAGGGCACTGCCGTCTGGAGAGAGCCAGATGGGACTATGTGTAATGTTGGTGTGAAATTGATTATGACAGTAGGGACAGCAAGAGTGGAGTCCTTGGTTACCTTTGTCACCCTGCAGCGTGTGCTGCAGGCTGTGTCCCAGGGCAGGCCGGTGCCTGTGGTAAGGACATCAAAGCACAGTGACAAAGCCGAGGTGCTGCCCAGGGCATTTGCAGTGTGATGCTCCCTCGCCACCTCCACAGTGCTTGCAGGCCTCTGCCAGGCCACACAAAGTTCTGGGCACCTATGGCCAAGCAACACGGATTGTCGATAGCAGGGAGACCCCTAAAGCTTTCAGTGTTCCCGAGTTAAGTACTTGAGGTGACTATAGAGCAAGGCTTTGTCAGTCTAGACTGCCATTTGCTTAGAGAAATTCAATCCTCCTGAAATGTCAGCACTGACCTTTTTTTGCATCCTTTAGAGACTTTCTTTTGCTTTAAGCAATTAATCATGAGAGCTTTCCTACTGCTCTTGCTGTGCTTCTTTATGAGTAGCCTCAGTAC
This sequence comes from Falcunculus frontatus, assembly GCA_013398115.1. Taxonomy (NCBI): domain Eukaryota; kingdom Metazoa; phylum Chordata; class Aves; order Passeriformes; genus Falcunculus; species Falcunculus frontatus. The sequence goes on along the minus strand of VZRV01009215.1, from coordinate 18,168 downwards.
TTCTCCACAGGTGAGACACTGAGGTAACACAGTCCCTGTTCCTTCAACACTCACATGATCCTGGTGCCATCTCCTTGATGCCTCTTCAATTCTTTCGTGTTTACTTTGCTTATCAGCACATGCTCTATGTGTCATGGATATTGCTTTTCTTCTTCGAGACCTGCAAGTGTGCACAGCTTCCCACAGGCAGTTAAAATAATCTCCAAATACCTGGATTCAAGATTCATACTTAAGTGGCACCATCTGGCCCATTTTGAAAGCAAAGCAAGCAAATCATACATATATTCCTGCTTAGATCAAAAGGCAAATGCCACTCCATCTCTGCTAAAGGGCACTCATTTATCTGAAACACCATTTAAAAGACGTAGAAATAGCTCAAAATACTCCAGCATCTGATGCTTGAATAGAAAAGAAGCAAGCAGGATTCTGTCTAGCTGCTTTGGGAAGCAATATCTGTTCTTAACAGTCTTTTTGTACAGACCACAATAAGCAAGCAGATCCATTAATGAGAATATTCCCGATACCTTTCCCATTGGGAGCATCTGATTCATTGCACAGCTAGCAATGCTTCATTGAGCACAAGGAAACACAGTTCTGAAGGCAGTGGGGAGGGGAGCATCTCTCCTTAAAGATGTCATTTCAATCCCCACCTATTCACACTACATGCACTGGAAGTGCCTTCTTGTGATGCTGCAGAGGCCTTTGTCCTTCGCTGATAATTTTGGTGTGATTTCAAACAGGATTTGTCCTTTTATTCTATTTTGAATACCTTGTTTGCTCTGCAGTAGCATACTTGCCTTGCTTGTTTCCTGGAGAGATTAGAAACGTAGCCCTTTCAGTTTACTTTAATATTGAGAGATCCCTAAAAGCAGCATAAACTGAAACTACTCCTACACAACAACAGCAGCACAGCCAAGACAGGGTGGTGCATCTGTGGATCTCCATTTACTGGAATGTAGCTTAGCTGGTTACAGACTGCACTGAAGCTACCAGCTCCCTGTCATCCTGTACATGTGCTTTTTTATGGCATGACTATGGGGACATTCTGCATAGTCCAGAGGTACAGCTTATGGATGTTGTAGCAGTAGTTTTGCACGTGCCAGGCTGAGATGACAATTTTAATACGCATACAAAGAGAGAGGGGAAGAAAAAGCCAACAGCCCCTCTCTAAATAACTCGCAGATTTTCTCTATGCAGGCTGCATCTGCTAAATTTGTAAGAAGCAAAGCAAGGATTTTGTCATTATCCGTGGTTGATCTTGTTTTCCCTAAGCAGAACTCAGTGATGTGTGTACCTCAGCCACTTTATAGCATACAGTGGCTGAGATACACACAGTTAGCAAACTTCTGTATAAAAACTGAATTATCATCATCAATGTAGTTTATTCTGGGAATGTCTAAAATAAAGAAATCTTGGTGTAACTAGAATTTTCTTCAAAAAACCTGAAGAAGTGTTTTGTTTTCTTCTACCTTCTCAAGAAGATGATTTTCAAGTGGTAACACATGGTTGAAAGGCCATGGTCACCTTCTAACAATAAAACATAAGCTATTTTTAGTGGTGGTTCACCAATTTTGGAACAAGCTATTGTAGCTGTTCCTCATGAAGAGCTGATGGTCCTGGGGTTCTTATAAATTAAAAGGCCTAAACATCCCCCTTGTGGGCAAAATACAGTGTCACAAAAGTGATCAGAGTTTTGGCCCACTCAATTAAGTGATTGTTTATGCTTTGAGCAATTCTGGGAGAGTCTGGAAAGCTTCCATACCCTCAGATAAAAAATGTGTGCATGCAGATTCCAAGCCTTTCCTTGACACATATTCCTACAGCCACCCAGGCTTAGATCCCAAGAAAAAACCAAAACATTTATTAGCAATTGAGTCATGTAGTTTTGGGTCCATTTCACTGAAAGCGAACAGTCATATATTTTGCAATTTTGTGTTAAATAACTGTGATATGAGGTACCTCTGGGAATAACAGACAAAGTGACCAGTGTTAATTCTGAGATCATGGCTTAAGATTTGTTACAACAATAAATCATGACAAGTAATTTAGCATGCAAAAGATTCACTAAATCTACTGAGAGACCAAGAAAACATTTCAGGTAATACAAGTGTTTGACTGCTGGCATGTGTTCCTTTCTCCCACTGAGTTTATTTTTGTTTAGTTTTAAGTAAAAGCCTTCTAGGGTTCCTTGGGGTTTCATTATATGACAAGAGCATCTGATAAATTGAGAGGCCCAGTATGCCAAAGTAACACTTGGTCTTTTGGAACAAGTTGGTCCTGCCTGTGCCTAACAAGGGGAAGGGATACCTGGCGCCTTTGGCAGAGGTGCCACAATGCTCTCTGAGGGCTCTACTTGACGCCTTGCCACACTATCAGTGAGTCAACACAAAACACTTCTACAAGAAAGCATAACATAAATACTCCCCCCCTTCTTCCTTTCTTTTTTCATTGTTCTTTTATTAATCCTGCTTTTTGGTTGCGAAAGTCACATTCCTGACATTCCTTTTTTAGGATGCAGGGTCAAGTCTGTCTGTCAGACACCTACAGTCCTCTGCAGTGCAAGGGGATTGTGCTTTAGAGGAGGTTCTGGCTCTTCTGGCCTTTTCACCAACTCCAGCATGTGTCACCTACACTGCTGATGTGAGAAATTACTCAGAACTGAGATGATGGCAGTGCTTAGACATACTAAGCAAATGGGACACTTGCCAAGATGTTAAGAGGTCACAGACTGGCAGTTGAGTGATAAGAGCACATATCAGCTCATACTTCCCAGATGAAGAAATATGGCTTGGAAAGGTCTTATCACTGCCTTTAATGCTATGCACTTGAAGGAAAGCGGCTAATTAAACCTCTCAGCGGGTGAAGTGGAATTTGCTGCAAAAGCTGCGTTGTAGTTCCATGAAAAAAATGTCCTTTGAATATTTTAGAAGTTGCCATTTCTAAACTCTGCCTTTGTCTTCTTTGGTCTCAAATGTTTGTTTCACTAAAATGCGATCAAATAGCAACACTGTTGGAAATCTCTCAGCTGTTGCTTTCAGAGTTTCTGAAGATACAAGTGTGCAACATTTTACAGAAAGCCACCAAAGCTTTCATGACACTGTCCTCACAGAGGGACCAACTCCAGCTGCTGCCCCATGTGGAAACCTGGGTCATTCAGCTCCCAGCTGGCCTGTACCCAAGGAGACTCCAGACCCCTCCTGCAGCCCTTCCCTCATGTCTCTGGACAGCTGCTGCTTTGCAGGACACTGCCCAGAGCCCTGCTCCAACACCCTCCTTAGGTGCTAGAAAATGATACTGCTGTAAACCTCCTCTTCCAGTCTATTGCCAAAAGCTCGGCTTATGTGGAAACAGCTTCCAGCTGTTTCCCAGCATCCACAGCTTCCCTTGATACTCTGGCTAAATTTCTGGGAAATTTCAAGGATTCTCTTTGGAGGAAAGCTGTTGGACTAAGGCAGCATTAGAGGCAGGGTTCCCCAGAAAGCAGCAGAGCCCCCAGCACACCTTGTGTACCGCAGAACATTGCAAACAGGGCATCATGACCCTGGTTCCTCACATCTCACAATAATCTGCTTTCATGGTCATTCTGCAGTGTCACTGCAAAAGACAGCAAAGGTTGTTTGTTGCTCTGTCAACACTGTTCTATTCTTTCGTGAAAGAAAACCTCCCTAAACCAACACTTTCAGAAGCACTTGATCTTTCTAAGAGCTGTACACATACCAGGAGGCAATCCTTGCTCTGATTAATCTGTGTGTAAAAATTTCTCTCCCATTTGAAGTGCAAGGTGGGGAAAAAACCTGTCTTGAAAACACAAAACATGCAGACATTGTTCACTTTTTATGTTGCCCCTATTATACACGTGGTGAGAAAGTTTATTTCAGATCATTTATCATACGGAAACTTCAGAGAAAAGCATGCTCCTCACTTGATGCACGGCAGCCCTTTGGAAGGTATTGTTCTCCTATCTCTTTTTTATTTTTTTCACCTGTCTTTAAAAGTAGAGGAAGATGGTTTAGCTCACATTTTGTATTCGAACTGTAGAATAGTTGCGGTGCCATAACCAATGTGACACAGAGACTGAGAGATCTCCTGAATGAGTCCTGTGAGTGATCGGGATGCTGCCCCAAGGCCAGTCCCTAATGGGTGCTTCCTCCTCAAGGCGTTCACAAATACGAGAACAGACTTCATGCAGGAATATGAACCAAGAGTATCTCTGTTTGCAGAGCTGCCTTGTTTTTCTGGTCATCAGAACGAAGCAAGGTCATTCCGTCGTTCACATGGCTCAGAAATGACTGCTGGGTTGTTAAGATATATCTGCTGCTGGCATAAACTCCAGAGGAGGAGGATGCGGGGGGAGAAGAGTGTCAGCCCAGAGGCTGGGGAACGGTGCTTAAGGAAGAGAGAGATAGAGGGGAGGTGCTGATGGAAAGGATCGCCGGGGAGGGTGCGGAGGGCAGGGAGCCAGGGCAGGGCTGAGCGCAGGCGGGGGAGCAGCGCTGGCTGCGGGCGGCGCAGGGGCCGCTGAGCGCGGGGAGAAGGGAGTCGGGCACAGGGGGCCGGAACAGCCGGGGCGAGGGCCGGGGCAGCCGGGGCGAGGGCCGGGGCAGCCGGGGCAGCCGGGGCNGCCCCGCGGCGGGGCCGCAGCCGGCGGCCGAGGAGATCGACATGTCCCTCGGTAGGTGCGGGGCGCTGCCGGGCGGCGGGGCCGGGCCGGGGCGCTGGGAGGGCTCCTGGTGGTCTCGGGCCGGGCCCGCGGGGGCTCCGTGCGGCGGCGGGAGCCGGGGTACCCGGGTGTGTGTGTGCGGGATGGGTCGGGTCGGGCCGGGCGGGTGCCCCTGTGCGGGTGGCAGCGGCCAGCACAGGCAGAGGAGGTCCGTGCGGGGTCCCGGCCTCGGCGCTGCGCCCGCAGCAGCCCGGAGCTCACGGGACAGCGGCCCGGGGGGGGGCTCACGCAAAACCAGCCCCCTGTGACATGGGAAGGGGAGCCATGGCCTCGCAGTGCTGCTATTTATAGCAGCTTGCTCCGATGCTCGCCATTCCTTTGGCACTGGGAATGTGACTGCATAAACAACCAACAACCGCCCTGTCATGAACTCCCGAGGCCTGGATTCTGACGCATAGACGAGAGATCTTGGTGGATTATCGTGTTGGCGTCTCTGCTGTGAAAGGAAAGTCCACCTGCACTTTTTATTATTGGGTCAGCTTCCTAACTGAAACTGTGTGTCATTTCTTCCCAGCAAAGAGCCATTTGTCGGGAACAGCAGGACATTTCCTGCTGCAAACTCAAACTGATCCTTTGGCTGATGCACCCTTATTTTAATGTCCCTGTGAGGAGCTATAGCAACAGCAGATCCCTCATTTTTAATTGATTTTTCTCCCGTAGTATTGCACACCCTTTTTCTCTTTGCTGATGTGTGATGCTCCCATTGTTTTTGCTCTCCCTTAGAGCTTGTCTCGGTCAGACCTGCTGTGGTCCCACTCCATATTCCATTCAGAATACACCTTACTCAGGGCAGAAGAGAGAATTGGAAAACAGGAGCCCCTTGGTGAAGAACTTTGTCCACCAGGTGTTTTTTCTGTACTTTCAGATATATTTGTGCCTTACGTGGGTTAACAGTCACAAAAAAACCTGCAGGAGTTGCTCTAAAGCTGCCCTGATAGATCTAATTCTGCCTTGAGGGCATAGATGTACCATAAATGACCTCTCAGAATCCCCTTGCAGCTCTCTGTAGTAGTCCATTACATCGCTCTGTTAACCCCATCATGTTTATGGGCACAAAAGGAGGGCAACGACTCATACCCAAACAAAAAAGACACTGAAAGGTGACAGATCAGGCTCCTGAGCATTCAGCTCCTCTCATTTCCTCACGCTGTGGACAGCCCACCCTTGGATGCGTGCGGTCACCTCCCTGCAGAGCGTGCAGGAATGCTTTCAAAATGCTTCAATGCATCCTGTGCTCCAAATCACACGTGTCCCAAAGGCACACTTAGCTGATACCATTAGCAAATTCATCCCAAGAACATGGCCCAGCATCTCCCAGCCTATTCTTTTCCTGGCAGACTTGAAAGAGGATTCACAAAAGCAGCCTATTCTTACATCTGCTGTCATTTTTTTTCCTTGGGCTTTGTATTCATTTGGACACAGGAATTCTTGATGGAAAATGACAAGGGACCAGTGCTGAGGGTATGATAACTCGTGGTAAGCACCCACTGAAAGCCAATGGTACTTCTGTCCTTTGACTCCAGTGACAGATTGAGGAGCTGGAGTAGCCACTGCCTGGGAAAGGGCCTGTTTTGGGCACTTCGTTTCTTGCTAAGTTGTTCAAGTTAAAACATTCTGCCTGGAGCTTCACAGATGTGGCTTTTGTTATTTGCAACTATTTTCTGGAAGATTTGAGGTTAAAAGAAGAAAATGTTGGAAAATATGAATTAATGAAGAGACGTCCCTTTGCCTTTGCCATTCCTCTTCATCTGAACAGCTTGAATTAAGAAGATCCCATTGATTGCAGACCAGCTGATTGAGAACTGAGGGGCCTGAGCTGTTTCTTGATAGAGCTCTGCATCTGAAAGTACTTTGTGTGTGATCCAAGTAGCTCAACAGCTGTCACATTCTCCCCCCTTTGACCACCTTTCCTACAGCCACTCAAGCCAGACCTTCTCAAAAAAGTTCTCTGCCCAGCACTGACCTCCTGGTGCCCCTGCAAAAACATCTTCCCTTAGGCTTGTGGGAAGGCTGCAGGATCAGATCCCTCGGTGGATGTGGGTCTGAAATCTCTGTCCTACCCTTGGTGGGGACGTGCTGGATGGTAGCACATTTTTAAATCATTTGCTGCACTCTAATCTCCAGCCCGCAGGAGCCCAGTAAATTGATCCTATACTTTCTAAGCTAAGCTTAATCTTTCATTGTCTGTCCAGCGCAGCTCGCAGAACAGCAAGCTCCATGTTTACCACGGACAATTGCGAGCACCCAAAGAGGGAATTGCTGTGGGTGGAAAGTGCAGGTGCTATGGATTTCTCCTCTTCTCGTTTCATTCTAGATGATATCATAAAGCTCCACAGGAAAGAGCAGACAGATGCCAGCGCCGTGGGCGACAGCAGAAGGCAGCAGGTCAAGAACAGGAGTTCAGCCTCCGGCTATGGGCGGCCCCGATACCGTGCCTGGAAGCAGAGGAATTTGCAAGGTAGATGGGCACTTGAGACAGCAGAGGCCTGCCAGGATGGAAAATGCATTTTTGTAGCAAAATCCAGGTCTTAAATCCTTCTCCTATCTAATTTCTGTGTGCGTATTAGATGTGCTCAGGCTCTGATTAGCTTTTCTCCCTGTAACAATGCAATATCAGGGCCCTTTCAGGGCATAATTCATCCATTTCTCTCCCTTCCACTCTCTCATGAATTACTAATTTAAAGTGACTTAATATCTATTCTCTATTCCCCTTGGCTTTGCATATTTTAATTATGCCTCTTCCTAATCCTCATTTTCCCAGAGCAGACTTAAATTATCCAAATTACCCCTTCAGTAACTGTATGTGATAGCTCAGTTATTGAAGCTAAATTGTCACTTTTGCCAAGCATGCTATTTTTATGGTGAGGTTTTTTTATAATACCGAGTGATCACACCTTTGTTTTGTTCCACTGGTTTTTACCTACAAACGAAAGGTATGTGCTGCTTGAATTGCCATCTCTATGAACTTAGGTTTTTTTAATTACTGCTAAGTCACTCCGTGAAGATTTTAGTGATATTTTGCAGAAATATCTTTGCAGTCTTACATTGGAGTGCCAGTCACACATCAGGACAGTGGGATCACTGGAAGCAATCCTGCTTGTCTCTGCTCTGTCTCCCACCCTTTTGTTCTTGATGTCCACCACACAGTTCCTTTCTGAGGATCATTCCAGTTCAAAACAGAATGATGATAAATGCTCTTAGCAAATTGATTTTTTTGTCAAAACTCACAGGTTTTGATATTCTCCCACACTTAAGCACTGCATCCAGAGGCAAATCCAATATATTTTTTCCCATTCCTTAGATGGGAGAAATTTTCTGTTAATCTATATAATTATTTCTGCTACTTTCAGTATTTAATAGATTTTCAGTGAGTCTGAATTCAGCCCAGCCAAGTGCAGAGGTCTGCCATGCTGTGTGGTGCTGATTGTCAGTAGCAATTTGGGGAAGCTCAGCATGACTGGGAATTTAGCCCATAATTCATCAGAGGCTCAGTTCACTCCGGTCCCTGCTGAAATGCAGTCCCTTCTGGGCTGAGATGTGATAACCATTATCAAAATGATGATCTGAGGAGCCTAGCACTGTAATGACATAGGAGGGGGATGGGTATTATGCTGATTAAACCAGCAAGCAAAGAGCTGTTAATCCCTCTTGGAATATGGCTTAAACCATCTCCCTAGTGGGGGAAAGATGATTTTTAATGATGAGAAATTTGAATTTCAAATCTCATTGGAAAAAAGAGTCTGTCAGACATGGGAGCTTGTGCCCAGAGTGGACTGGCTGAGCAGAGGTGCCTTTTGGCCATCCCAGGTGTGCTCAGCATCAGGCTCTGAGCATGTACCTAAACATGGGATGTGTGTGTGGGGGCTTCTTCCCCAGCTGCTGACGCTGTGAGGTTTTAATGAAATGTTCTTACATTATTAAATATCTGCCAGACCTTTTGCAGGGATGAATTCTCCCATGTGTCACACCTCAGGACACACATGACAGACCAAGGCCTTGGTCCCCAGCTGGTGTAATGGGGTCCCCCTTGGAGGCTGATGGCTCTGTCATGTGTTATTTGTGTTGGGTGAACCGTGCCTGAGTGCACTGCTGAGCACAGGCTCTCTAATAGGAACAGACTGACAGGGGCACGATTTCTGTGGTCAGGGCTGCCTTCTGCAGCCATCCCTCCCATTGCCCTCATGGAATATCCCAGAAAGGCAGCTGAGCCCAGTTTCTTGTCCTCTTCAGGGTGTAGGAGAGCTGTGCAGCAAGGCTTGGTGGCCAGCAGGAGAGCAGCCCAGCAAATAGGCGAGAGATAGGGACAGGCCCAGGGTGGGGGTTGAAGGGAAACAAGGCAGGGCAAAAACTAACTGGGGCAATAGAAGCAGGAGAAAAAAATTGAAGGGCCATTAAATACAACAAGTCCACATCTGGTCAAGGGAGGAACATTTACACATCTGCACTTCTGCAGTGAGAGGGCATTTGTCTGCAAAGGAAATAACTGGCCCCAGAGCTTGTGAACTGCATTGCATTTTTGTGTGCGTGTTCCCAACCAGCACCTCTGGCCACAGGGCACGAAGCACCCCAACATGGTGTTTGGGATCTGCTTCCCACGGGCCTGCCCTGGTTCCCTTTTGTTTTAGAGCCAGAGCAGCTCAAATCATCTTCACTCATGTTCCAGTGTAAGCAGCTCAGGCTGGTGCCAGCTGGTGTTACACCCTGAGGCTGGAGCCTTCATTCATTGTGGCAGTGGTGGCCCCTCACAGTGATGTCACTGCTGCCTCAGAACACTTCATTTCCAATTACTCCAAGTCAGTATAAATTGCTGTCACGTAGCAGTCGATGGTGTAAGATCAATACATGCAGCTCACCGCTCTGTGGTTTGTGTCAGTGAGGTTCTGCTAGGAGATCCAGGGTTTGGGTGCACTCTCACTGCCCTCTGCTATGCACAGCTTTGTGCCTGATTTATACACCCCTGAGATGTGTGCACATCTCACTGGAATAGCAGCTGTTGGGGGGAAGTGGGCTGAAAACAGAGGGGCTGTATGCTCAAGTGTCCTTGCAGCTGGGGATAGCAAAGTCTGAAGTAGCAGTGAAGGAAAACATGTCTATTGCTGTTTACCCTCTGTGTACTTTGAGAAGTACAACGTCTGGTTACAGATCATGGAGGTGTTTGGTAGACTTGGGGACATCCTGCTGGACATGCTTGAGGTACTGCCTTGGTACAGAGATCAGAACACAGCATGGTGGTAACTCTATGCAGGCTCCAAACCCTTGATAAACTGGTGTGAACGGCAGCCTGGTGATTCTCCAGCACTGGGCCCAGCTTAATGGTGCTGGGGACTGTGCCCAAGTGGCTCTGCTTAGCTGTTGCTTCAGGGATCTGCTGGTTTGTGAGGTAACAAATGAATTCCCTCTTGGCATTCCAGCTGTGAGTTTCTGGTTGTTGTTGTGCCTGTATCAGCTCACACAGTGACTCAGAAACTTTCTGTCTCATTACAGCTACAGAATTTTATTATGTGGAATAATTAGGTTTGGAAGCACTGTGCCTCAGTCTGACAGGGCTTTCCTCTCGCTCAACACTTCAGCACTCTTCAAAATCATCAGCAGGCTTAGGGGAAAAGGTTAAATGCAAGACGGACAGAGGGTGTGTGTGTATCATAAAAAACCAGGAGGGGATGTCCCCTTCTATATGGGAAGTAATGGTATGTCAAGCTAAAAGAAAATGAAAGTATATATATATATAAAAATAAAAATTATACTATAATGTGGGCACTCAGAGCTATTTCAGGCTGCTGTGGGGCTGGCTTTGGGATGCTCAAGTCACTTGTGTATCTGTATCAAAAGGCTTTTTCTGTGTCATAGTTAATTCATAGCAATGTGAGCTCTGACAACAGATTGACAGGTCTCCTGATGTGGGTGTTCCTGCCTTTACAAGGAGTCAGAATTGTGAAAGGCTTTTCTCTTCTGTATTCTTTCACATCAAATGATGTGTGTGTCAGTCCTACATACAATAAGAATGCCAGAGAGACATTGGAAAAATTAATTATTTAATATGAATGAGCGTGACTCTTGCACCACTAGTTGTGTAGGTAGTCCTGTATCACATCAACTTAACCTTGTAATCTATTTACAAAACTGTAGTCATAAATCGAATTTTGAAGGATGCTAAAATAAGAGGGCTTTTTTTGTAGGACCTAACCGTTTCAGAAGAGGGTTTGGACAGCAACAGTTCAATCGGAGACAATTCAGGAATACTTTGCCTGGTCGCAAGAGAAGAGCAGCTGCTGCATTTGATGGAGTGAGCCCTTTAAATCGCCAGGCATCGGCTCAGGAGGTAGGGGAATAAGGAAGGTACAGCTTTTCCCAAATGTCTTGTAGAAATCTGCTCGATTTTATGATCTTGGATCACCCCAAAGAACAATCTACATAAAAAACACCATCTTTTATATGCCTGTGCACAGCATTTGTATGCATAGGTGAGTACAGACATACATGCATATGGAATAGCAATTTTCCAGTTGGTTTTATAAAGCTTCTGACTTAGCATAATTTTACTGATCAGTTCCCATGGGTTTTGCAAAAAAAGATTTTTTAAGAATTGGTCTTAAAAGGCTTAAAAATATTTCCATAGAAATTAATTCCACAGCATCTCATCTTATTATTATCATTTAGAGAAGGTGTGTTAAGATTCTTTTGTTACTTGTTGTCCACCCAGAGCATTTTCCAAGTTCCTGTGAAGTCAAAGAACAGACTTGGTGACTTGTCAGGTGACTCTGGTTCAGAGACATACTTTCCACCAGAGACACTCATTCCCAGTACTGTGACAGAACGTGTGAGAGGCAGCTGGGTTTTCCTGCAGTGATGAAAATCCACTCAGTTAGGAGGTTGTGGATGCTCAGTGAGCTTTTTAAAAAACTGCAAGTGCTGAACAGGATGGCATTTAGTGGATGTGTTGTAGGGGTATAAATAAGAATGCCCTAAAGTGAGCATGCATGTGCAAGGAGTGAGTTTATTCCTGAAAAGAAAGACCAGGATGACTCAGATATTGAGTGTGGCTGGTATTTACAGAAAGTAATAAGCAGTTGCTAGGAGGCATAATTCTACAGAGCTTCCACTTTGCAGAAATAAACCAAGGGGGAAGAATATGGAAGTACACCTCGGTTAGTGGGTAGTAACAGTGATGGTAGCTGTCCCACAGAAATAAACAGGCTGGAGCCTGGGGCAGTTTGTGTTTGAACTGCAGGACAGACACTGCCGAGGGGTCTTCTGGTGTGTTTCATGCTTCAGGGCGTGGTCCAGGCAATGTAGGTGTCCAGACAAGAAAGAGCTGATGACTGAGAGGAAACCTGAGCAGAGCTATAATGCACGGCTTCTGCGAGATTTGTTCTTCATGGACTGATTGTTTTTTTTCTTCTTTGGTTTCTGCTGCGTTAGAATGAAACATTCTTCCTGGCACTTGTAGTTCCATGTCCAGGAACCGAGGCCCACACCCTGACTGATTGTTGACAGCAGTGTTCAGCAGCAGTCAGTGGAGAGCAGGACGTTGTGTGCTGTCCCTTGTCCTCACTCCCTGTTCTTGTACCGAGACTGTGCTGCAGGTGACAGCTGCTGAGGTCTCACTGCTCTTTCAGGGCAACAAGAAGAGCAATGCGTTTGCCAAAAGCAGCAGTGGGCAGCAGGAGGAACAGCCACAGCCATCTCCAGGTCTCAAGAGATTCAGAGCAGATCCTGCCAGCATTCGCACCCCAGGGAGAAGGTAAAATCTTTGGTAACGCTGGGTTATTTTGGTTTTCAGTGATTCCCTGTGCAGCTCATGGGGTTCTGCTCTCCATCTGTGCCAGCTGGGCTTGGCTACAGCCATGTGCTTGTGCAGTATGAGAAAAATACCCCTGGGTATGTTAGGAAAGCACCTGGAAAGAAAACAACCTCATGCTCATAGTTAATAATGCTGATACTAATCTATCATTTTATTTCAGGAAGCACAGAAAATGTGACCTTTGTATTTTTATTAAACTTGGTCGCTTTGGGAAACACTTTTGAAAGGTGAAACGGCATTTATTTTCATAAAGGCAGGAAATACAGATTCCAGGCATAAGGGATAGGCAGAGACAGGGAGCCTGTCCTAATGAGGGGCTGCAGGAGCAGACTGTGCCCCAAGAGCTGTGAGGAAGGCAGTGTGCCAAGTGCTGGGCACTGTCTCAGTGCCTGTCTCATCAAGATCATTATGTTCTCTGAGCTTGAAAGAAAGCTCCTTGCAATCCTTTCTCTGCTCTGAGCAGAACAGGGACTGAGTAACATCGAGAGGTCCTTTCTGACCTGATTTTTTTCTATGATTTTCCTCCCATGTTTTTTTTACTTTTAATGAGCAAAGTTCAGAACACACAAGCTGTTGTCTCATTTGAGCAGAAAATCAAGTTCCTCTGAAATCCTTTGCTGGCAGAAAAACCTGTTGGGCTAAACTTGGTAACACACAGCCTCATTTGCTTCTTACACTGCTTTTTAAGACCAGCTTGGGTTAGGTATTTTGTCATTAAACATTAGGACAGACCTGGCATCATCTTCACCTCTATCTCTCTCCTTTACCAGCAGGCCTTTCCTGCTGAACAGGGGACCAGCGTTCCAGCAGAAGCGGGTGCAGCCATGGTTCTCCAAAGCCCGCTTCCAGAGAGGGGTCAGTATTGAGACATTGTTTCTGCAGTCTGCTGGTAGTGACAAACCTTCAGATTTTACCAGCCTTTGTTGTAGCTTTGCTTTTAGAAGTAACTGGGGGAGAGAGGTGGATGACCTGAACGCTGCATGTGTTGGTAGGAAAGTATTTGCAGGCAATTTTTAATGCAGCTTGGTATTCTGGCAGCTGAAAAGTAAATCCTGGGAGGGTGATAAAAATAAACCTTGCAGTTTATAGAGCAGCACAAGCAGGGCAAGGTAAAGCCACCCCATACACATCACTGGCAGTGGGAAACCCCAAATTAGCATGTTTCTTAACAACTTGCAAGGAAGGAGCTCTTCGATACACCAAGCAAAATCCTGGAGAAGGAATCATTGTTTCTGAGAGCTAATTCTTTTAAGTAACTGTTTTTAAATATATTTTACAGCAGATGGATTCTCAAGGAGATGGGAAACCGCCAAGGATGAGAAGGTAATTGGTGGACAAAGGCACAATGCAAATACGACGTGCTCTTTCACGCTTGAAGCTGGATAAATCTCCCTGTCTCGGCAGGTGGCAAGTGAAACCCAGCCCAGGAGCAATTCTGACGGTTTCTGTGGTTAATCCCCAGGCGGGCCAGACCAGCTCGTAAGTAAATGAGGTGATTTGTTAGGGTGGGAGACCTACAAAAGCCATTGCAAATCCCTTTAGCATTATTGCAGCTTCACTTCTATAACGAGTGTGCAGTGAATGGTTCAGACCCAAAATGGTTAGCAAATGATGTCTGGTTCCTTTCCCAGCATATCAGAAGGAGATAAAAATCTCGTGTATTTACCTGTAATTACATGATAATCTGTAATTACTGTGCCTTCGTTTGTTATGCAGAGTGAGGAGAAATGGAAGCACCATTGTTGGAGGAGGTGGCAGGCTGGTTGTGCTGGTTGTGAGGTGTTGGGAGAAGCAATGTGCCCCAAAAGGGCGCCTCGTGCTCGCTGTGTAAGAGGAGCTCAGAGGCTGGAAAGGGGCAGCTGCAGGACCTGGCACCCAGCTGGGAGCAGAGAGAAGGGTGGATGAGGGCACTGTGTGTTAGCATCCTGAGTGACTGCAGCTCTGTGCTTTCCCCAGGCCTGGATCCAAGCGCCCATTCCTACGAAGCCAGAGACCCCCGGCACGGGTGGCCAAGCCCCAGCCCAAGGGGGTGCTGCTGAGATTCAACTTCCGCGCGATGGCCAACCAGGTAGAGGATTGTCGACGGGACAGGAGGCACCTGGCTCCCTGCAGCAGCCCTGCCACTGAGCTGTTAACGTCACACTCAGGTTTCTGGGGCTGCCAGCTGGGTTTATCTAACACAACCTGGGAGGAAAGTCCCAGAGCTGTGTTGGCCAGGTTGCTCACAAAACTGAAGGCACTTAAGAAGACTGTTCAGCAACTACAGACTCAGCCCAGTTTTCCCCACTCTGATGGCCTGTCTTGGCCTGTCCGTGTGCTTGCTTGGAGCAGGGAGATCCTGCTGATGAGTAGTCCTGGCCAGAGGGGACTGTTTCACTCTCAGTGCTTCCCATTCCTCAGAGACACACGGCACTTCTGGGCTTTGCTCGCTCTTTGCTTTGGTGCCCTTCTTGGTGTCACATTTTACACTGAACTATGGTCCAAGAGCCCTGGGGCAGCTGAGAAATCCTGCTCCACCTTCTTCATTGCCGGCGTTTCTTGTCTGGACGGTTTGGTTTTACTTGATGCCTTGTGCTCAAATGCCATCTGCTTGCTCCTGTTCTTGCCGAGGACGCCCTGTGTCTTGGGGCTGGGAGCTGCTTGGAGGTTTTCCAGCTGCACACAGTCTGTCGAGCTCCCTGTCTCTGTGTGCTGAGTGGTTTAATTGACTAACCAGCTGTGAAACACCAGCCTGACTGATGGGCTCTAATCAATACCCCGCTACAAGTTTGGCTGTGCTTTGCCACGAGACAAGGGACTGACTCGCTCTCGCTTTCCCCTGCAGACCAGCCTGACGCTGGATGAGAGGTTCTCTGGTCTGAGGAATAAGAGGCGCTTTACAGCGGCCAGGAGCGCCGGACGGACGGTCACCATGCCTTAGCACCGCGTGCTCGTCACAGGGACTGCCTGTAACGGTCCAGGCTCCATCACAAGGGCTCAATAAAAGTTGCTAGATTCCCTTTGAGATAGCTGATTTGGCAATGTGCTGTCTCCTTCCTTACACACAGAGTGAATGAGTGATTTGAGGGCAGGGATGAGGCAGGGTGAGAGTTTGGGCCAGAGCACAGGGCAGGTGGGACATGGGCAGGGTGGTGGACACGGGGATGAGCGGAGATGAATTTGCTGGGAAGCCGTAGGGCTGGCACAAGCCCTGTTCCCTGGCCAGGGCACCCTGTGCTGACCAGGGTGACTCCTGCAAGTGGGAGGGTGTGCCATGGAGCCTTCCCTGCATTGCCCCATGGGTGGGACAGGGTTGAGGATGTTGTGCCTGCCCACGTGGGAGACAGAGGGAAGTGGGGATGCTCCAGCTTCCCACAATCCCCAGCATCCACCTAATTGCCCAACTTGTGCTTGCAGGCATCCCTGCCCTGAGGTTTGCAGTGTAAGACCCCTCCACCCTGAAAACATCTCGCTTTGCCTTGACAGTCAGGCCTGAGCACCTTGCATTTCTCTGTGGATTGCTGTGCTGCTCTGACTGCTGCTGCTGGCCCAGCTGTGGGGGCAGGGTGAGACGTGCCATGCCGTGCTGCTGGAGGGACTGTCCTCAGCACAGAGCACAGACAGGCTGCCCCAGCCCAGATCACATTTTCCAGTGCTGAGTAGCTCTGCATTAGGGTTTTTGTAGTTGCAGCTCCACCCATGCTCAAAGCAGCAGCATAATCAAACTAGGAGCAACACTCTGATAAACATTGGCTGAGATGATAATGAGCTGGGTTTACACATTTGTTAATGAAGCCCTGCATCAACCCTGAGTAACTGCTCCATTCTTCACCCACTGCTGGAACCCAGCACTGAACATGCTGGACACAGCCTGTTATTGGGCTCTGAGCTATACTTATAAAAGGAAATATTTGATAGACTGCTTTACATTTTACACCGAGCATCTTTAACAAGAGACTGGACTTGGCATTGGTTTTATAGGAGTGTGTGAAATGTTGTTAATTGACGAAGCAGTGATGTATGAGTCCAGTGCACTGAATAAAAGACTAACTTGTCAAATGTCACCTCTGGTTATTTCTTTTCCTTCAACAGCTGTTAGGTGCAAGTTCAGCTTCTCAGTGTGACACTGCATGGGCTGGTGCTTTGGGGGAAATGGTGGTCCCCGTTGGTGCCCACCTGCAGGCAGTTTACTGCTTTAAAAGCTGGCTCCAAAGCAATGTGAGGTTTTCAATTGGTATTTTGTAAAATTTTTGCTGTGATCTCTTTTGCCTTGAATGTTATTGGCAAAATTATCAGAGCAGTCCTGCCTCTGAGTATGTTCAAAATAAAACAAATGCACCCCAACGTCCAGGTTAATGAACTCTAGAGGAGACATCACCCCTTCATGCAAATAATCTGTATGTCATGGAAGTTGAAAAGTTGATCAAGAACACTGTCACAAATGGCAGTATCCCTGATTTCAGTTGCCTCCTGATTATAAATATGGACAGAAGATGGCAGACTCACTAGGAAAACCTGATCACTTCTTCAATTAAGTTGCAAAGGGATGGAGCCCTTCAGTCCTGAAGGAACAGCTGAGTGTGCACCATCCTCTTGCTGTTCAGAGCGCACCCTGAGTCTATTCTCCACAGAAATGTTTTTTAGCAATCTGTACCTTATAATCTTTTAACCATTCCTTAAATTAAAATTGAGGGCTTAGGTGATAAAAGCTGCTTTTTTTCCTGGCTTGATTCTCTTGCAGCGCTGGGTGACTTCTTATGTAGCAGGCTTTGCACAGGCTTTGCACTGAATTCACAAGTAGCCGAAACTCATAACCATCACACTAAAAACATACTGGGAGAGGGCACAGTGTGAGCTCACCCCAACAGGCATAAAATACTCCTTTCTGCCACAGTACTGAAATACCCACAGAATAATTGTCTCTAACAGAATTATCCCCACTGTGGTGCACAGGGTGAGCTGCTGCACAGGGCTTGGCTGTCCTTCGGGGAGGGTGTTTGTGTGACAATGTTCAGCTGCTTCCTGAGCCATTGCCAGGAGCACAGGTGGTGGCCTGTGCTCATCCAGTGTCTGACAGTTCCTGTGCAGTGTCCTGTGCCAGACAGGTGGCCCAGCAGTTCCCCACCTGGGGAGTGGCAGCAGCTGGCTTTGGCCGAGCACCCTGCCAGGATGGCTGCACACAGGCTGGGGCCACTGTAAAGGGGTAGCTCTGTCACCTGGAAAACTTCTACTGTTTCAGGCCAGGCAATGCCACCTCCAGAGTAACATCTCGGAAGGTGTCTTAGAAGTTTAAAAATGTAGAAGCAACTGCACAGGGTCAGAAGAGAGTCCCCATAGTGTGTTTCAGGGGAGGGGGGACACCAGCACAGGTGTGTGGCCCTGCTTGGTCACTGCACTGAACCCACAGTACCACTGATCTGTGTCTTCAGCCACTCGTATCTCACAGCACGTAGTGGAGGATTCTTCCACTATGGCTTTTTGCTTTCTATTTGCCTAGGATTCCAAAGGGCAGTATTATGAGTTTTCAGGGCAAGAGCAGAATCACTGGCCCAGCCAGACAGATTGGTAGATATTCATCTGTAAGCTTGAATCACACAGCCCCCACAAGCTAAGGTCAGAGGGAGCAGACATCCACAGGATTTGCAGGTGACAAATTCCCCCCCCCCCC
>VZRV01009211.1:55235-71429 GCA_013398115.1 Falcunculus frontatus | reverse complement strand
AGAGGATCTCCCCCAGCAGCTCTCGGTCTCCTGTGTACCACGGACAGGTCAGGAAAATCAGGAGAAATGTCTCTATCAAATTCGGGGGCTACAAAGTGAAGGGAAGGTTCCTGGGACTGATGTGGTGAATGCATGTCTCAGTCAGCAACTGTTGAGGCTAAAGCAATGAGATTCTTGATGGAAGTCGTTTGGAAATACCCAGAAAAGAAAAAGGAATAGAGAATCAGGTACTGGATGTGTAAAGCAGGAACATTCTTTTAATGCAAACAGTAACATCTGATGTTGTGTTTTACTATGGAGATTTGTGGGCAATTAATTAAAAAATTAAAAATATGAGAAAGCAGGATAGGGAACTTAACATTTAATTAGCATGTTAAAATCATCAGTCTGGCTCTGACCAGCCTAAGTGACTTTAATGAATGATTCATTAATTCATAACTGAATTATCTTTGGATAATCTCAACATTTTTCTTTTTTGTTTGTTCGTTGTTTGTTTGTTGTTGCAGGATTCACAGCAACAATTCTGCAAATTTTCTTACATAGTCTACAGCATCTACATACGTAATCTTCTGCCATGAAGTTGTTGTCTAAATTACAGAATCTAAAACTCCTGTGGACTCTGAAGCCTCCTAATAGGACTTTCCATGGACATCCCAGGCTGCTTTCCTCTGATGTGTATTCCCAGTATGAGTCCATCAGACGGGGAAAACAGGAAATACCAGAGTACTTTAACTTTGCAAGTGATGTACTGGACAAATGGTCTGAGATTGAAAAGGTGAGTGATCTTTTGTTGTGCCAATGAAGTGCTTTCATTTTAAATTTCATTTGGAATAAGTTGGGGTTTTTTTCTTTATAAAAACAATCAGTTGCCAAACCACATTTGCATTAGGAAATTAAACAAAAGCTCATTCTTGCTTGCTTTATTTATTGTTATTTTGTAGGAGCATTAATGGACGGTGTAAGGCTTAAACTGAAATAGGATCCAGACTAGGACTTGGGTCTGGAGACAGTTAGGCTGGTAAATACTTCAGGTTCAGAAAAGAAGAATCTATTGGGAATACCTGAGCTTGATGAATAGCAAATCTCAATCCTTTAAGGACAGGAGAAAAATAATTGCATATATGCCAGTTGTCAAACACTCAGATCTTCCATAATTTACAGATGTCTGTGCATTTATTTCATGGTCTTTCAGAAGAAAATATTTTGTGTTTGAATCCATAGGCTGGAAAGAGACCATCAAACCCTGCTTTCTGGTGGATAAATGGCAAAGGAGAAGAAGTGAAGTGGAGCTTTGAGGAGCTGGGGTTCCTGTCTCGGAAAGTGGCCAATGTGCTGACTAAAGAATGTGGGCTGCAGAAGGGGGACAGGCTTATCCTGATCCTACCACGAATTCCAGAATGGTGGCTGGTCAAGGTGGCTTGTATGAGAGCAGGTCAGTGAGGTGAAGTGATCATTGCAGATCAGTTGAGAGGATCAAGAATGGATGTGGTTTATCAAGGAAAAGCTGTGTCATAACCCAGTGAGTGGCCAGGCAGTGCCAAAGGGTTTGCACCAGGGGCCACAGGAGATGTACCTTGTGCAGAGGGCAAGGAGATGCCAGAAGGCAGGGAAGAGCTGTGGAAGTCACCAGACAGGTCCACATTTCACTCCTGACAGGAGAGCACAGGCATCTGCATGAATCTGATATAACTCTGGCTGGGGAACACCAGGGCAAATCCATCAGAGGTCAGTTGGGGAATTGTTAATAGTTTAGGTTCTTAGGAAAGAACCAGATGGAGGAAAAATGCCAACATGAACTAACTTCATCACTCTTGCAGGAATTGTCTCAATTCCAGGAACATCCCAACTATCAGCCAAGGACATCCTGTACCGACTCCAGGCATCAAAGGCCATGTGCATCATCACCTCTGACAAACTGGCTCCTGCAGTGGACTCGGTGGCATCCCAGTGCCCACTCCTGAAAACCAAGCTCATGGTGTCCAAAGGCAGCAGGGAGGGATGGCTGAACTTCACTGAGCTCTACCAGTGAGTGTGACTTGGTGCCACTGCAGTCACGAGGACAAAGCAGACCCCTTCCCTCAAGCCCTCATTTACATCGACTGCAACCACTGAAGTCATAACTGCATTCTCCTTTTTACAGAAAGCAATCTGCTGACCATTCCTGCATCAAAACGAGAATTCAAGACCCAATGATTATCTTCTTCACCAGTGGAACTACAGGTTCTCCAAAGATGACTCAACATTCCCAGGGCAGTCTTGGTTTCAGACCCCTTTTCAGTGAAAGGTATGAAATTTTTAAGCCTGGTTGAACATAAGATAATTGATAGGAGAAATATTGTAAAAAATTACTGAATAAAAATTACCACTGTGCACCCCCAATCCTCCTCCATTTGAAATCAGAGCAAAAACCCCACCAAATTTCTGGGGACTAGGATCATCCCCAGTGTCTCATTCTATTAATACCTCTTACCCTCTTTCTGTGTATTTTTCATTATCTTTTCACCTTTTTTTTTTTCTGTTCTATCAGGTACTGGTTGGATTTGACTCCTTCTAACGTGATATGGAACACAGCAGACACGGGATGGATACTAACTTCAATAGCATCTTTTTTTGATCCCTGGGTTTTTGGATCATGCATCTTTATACATAACCTACCACAGACTGAATCAGCAGTCATCCTAAATGTAAGGGAAAAACTCACAGAAATGTATTCACCTGCAGAAAGGGTGCCAAAAACAATTCTTGACAGCAACCACAGATTTCATGAGGGTTGTGTTTATAGCACTGTTTGAGATGTTGTAATTGTTGTGTAAAGCCCATATTTTCATTTTTACTGGATACAGAGGGGAACAAACATGCAATCCATTCATACATTTTGCTCATAGCTGGTGAGCACGTGAATGGAAACCATCCAAAAGCAGCACTTATTGCCTGCCATTCATTCTAGTGACTGTGGGAGCAATATCAGTTGGTATTAATGCAGAAAATGAGGCGTTCCTCTGCCCACACTGGCCTAGATTAAAGTGAAAACCTCCCTCTGATGTAGGCAGAGATGTCCTTATTCTGGCCATGCCTCAAGCTGTGGGGTCCTGGTGTCAGGCAGATGTGTCAGCATGGAATTTTAATCAAATATACAATAATCAAATACACAAACTTGTATACAAATATCCAGTATACAATATTGCACCAGCTGCAGGAGGGGGCAAATGGACTTCTCCTTTCTGTGTTGATGCCTTCTGCAGCCACCCAGAAACAGAGACTAGACAAGAGGAAGGGAATAAAGACAGGTATTTATTTGAAGGGCCTTCAAGGTACACCCTGGGGGAGCCAAAGGCTGCTTCCAAAAATTGGACCCCAAGATGGACCCCAGGTCACGAGTTCTTCACACTTTTATAGGTTTGGACCATTTGCATATCAGGGTTAATTCTCCAATTAAAGCTCCAGTTTAATGAAGTAATTCCCCTCAGATTGCCCCCCTTAGAATCTTTGGTTTACACATTTTGGGCCTAAAAACAGCCTGGCTGTCCTTGAAGGCAAAGCCTGGAGAGGCTTTGTTCTGTCTGCCCAGTACGAGAGAGCAGGAATTACAGGCTCCAAGGAACTTCAGAGTTACACTCTAAGCAGTACAGAATTTGAAAATAGAAAAGTTAAAACCTAAGGCATCACTGCCACCTGTTTACTGTACATTCCCAAGGCAGTTTTTTGTCTGAGCTTCATATGTCCATCTTGTTTAACCCTCTAGACTCTCTGCAGATTCCCAATTGATGCCCTGGTTGGTGCTCCAACGTTGTTCCGCATGCTGGTGCAAAATGATCTCTCCAAGTACGTCAAGAAATCATTTAGTTATGTTTAATTTACCCTAACCAAACTTTAGTCATCTCCCATACCTAACTGTTTGACCCAAAATAGGGCAATAATTTAGTTCAAAATATCCTTCATGAGAAGACCATCACGCAAAATTTGAGTTTTGCTGAGTTTTTTGATCAAACAGAGAAACTTGATGTTTTCCCTCAGAAATTTGAGATTTTTGCTACTGAACTTGTGAGTATGAAACTGAGGGTCTGTTAAACACTCTGTCATAATTTTTGTTTACCCCATTAATTGTCCACACTTTGGGAAGGACTTCATCCTAGAAAGTGCATGTCAGCATACCTGTGAGGGAATGATTTGTTGTGGCAGTTGTACCTCACCCCCTGCTCCAGTTCTCACTGCCTGTCGTGGTTCCTTCCTTCCCTCTTGAACTTTCTCACTTGGCCCATTGCAGAGGGTCAGCAATCAGGGTCCTGGCTCAGCAGATCAGTATTTGGTTATTTATAACCCCAGCTGACTTCAGCAAAAATTGTATTTTTCACATGTTTAACCCTGACTGCTCCTACTGATACTCAGAGTGTTGAGCACAGATTGATATTCCTGTTTTATCAGGAGCAGAGGGGTCAGGGATCCCCTGATCTCCCCACCTCATGGCACCGACTCTCCCAGTAAACAGCTCTCCCATGGTGTTTTACCCTTTGCCTGCTCCTGGTCTCACCCTCTCGATTCAAGCATTGCCTTTCTTGTTTTTAACTCCCCTGTGAAGATACAAATTCATGAAGCTGAAGTACTGCATGAGTGGAGGGGAACCACTCAACCCAGAAGTCATGGAGCAGTGGAAGAGCCAGACTGGGCTGGACATCCATGAAGTGTATGGCCAGACTGAAACGGTACATCCTAGGGAAAATTGCCTGTTCCATCCTTGGAATTCCTTTCTGCTGTAAGGTTTGCTCTGTAGGAACACAAAAGTCCGTTTCCTCCTTCCCATTTCTGTGAGTGTTTCCATAATCCCCTCCCTGGCAGCCTCTGAAGGAGCTCCCTCTCATGGCTCTCCTCACAGAACCTGCCAGAAACACGGGGTTTTGGGAGGGAATGTGCTGCAATATCCCCATAGATGCCCTTAAATTAATTATGTGTAACAGTGACAGTCAAGAGGGCAGAGTTTGAATCTAAAGGAAGAGAATGTGAATTTTTCACGGATACTGGGACAGGATTCTTCCAGGGAGTTTCAGGATTTTGCTTATCTGTCCCATACAGCACTGACCTATGGGATCCCATGAATCTTAATTCCTTACTTTGGAAAATCCATGTAATGAATTGAGTGTGAATGTAGCGATTTTCTATTGCAAAACTTTGGTTTGATTTTGATTTTTACAGGGAATAATCTGCTCTGTTTTTAAAGGAATGAAGATTAAACCTGGATCAATGGGGAAGGCAGCTCCCCTTTATGATGTTCAGGTTTGTTGACTGCTCTTTAGAGTCTGTCATGGGGGAGATTTTGTTTGGTTGGATTTGTGTTTGGAGTTTGTTTTTCCATTGGTCTAAAATAAGAGTTGTTTTTCATTCTAGATCATAGACAAAAATGCCAATATCCTGCCTCCAGGACAGCAGGGGGAAATTGCTGTCAGAAGCAAACCTATCAGGCCGCTTGGTTTTTTCTCTGAATATTTAGTAAGAACTTTATTTTATTCCTCACCACCACTACCAATCTCTCCAAAATCTCTCCAGTTGCATAGTGGTCCAAAAGGCTGAATATTTTTCACCAGTTTATTATTTATTACCAGAGTAATTTGTTTATTTGGATTGGTGGATGTTAGAAAATGAAAGAAAATAATTTAAGATCAAGGTAAATTTTTTCTTAAGGAATAGAAATTATTTTAAACCTATTTTATTGTATTTTATAGCAATATCAGTACATCCTTGACTGAAAAATTAAGTTCCAGTGCATTTGATGTTATGTGTGTTATAACATAATGTACAGGTAATGCATGTTTAAAATCTAAACTACTGCTTGTAAACCACTTTGAGGATAACCCTAAGAAAACTGCAGAAAGTGAACATGGGGATTTTTATGTCACTGGAGACAGAGGAACTATGGATGAAGATGGATATTTCCAGTTTATTGGCAGAGACGATGACATCATCATTTCTTCAGGGTCAGTCTGCACACACCCATTCCAAATCTGCCTTTTTTACAGTCTTAAATGTTGTGTCCTGGTGAGCTTCTGACATCATAATCCTGTGATAGGAATGTTTTGACCTCTTGACTTTGGAGTACTTGCTGTTTTTATTAGCTTTTCATAGACCTGCAGCATGATGAACATCTTGGTGATGATGCTGCATCCATTTCCCCTGGAACCTCTCACGTGTTTCAACAAAGAATGAAAACTTCAGCTGGGGGGCAATGTTTATCTAGTTTATTTTTTGACTAAAATTAAAGGAATCTCTATTGGATTCAAAGAGCTTTTGAAACGATTTATTTTTAACATTTAAAAATAATTTTAACATTTAAACAATTAAATAAAATATTAATATAAAATTATAGATTAAAATTATAAATTATAAATTAAAATTATATTAAATAACATATTAATATAAAATATATTTAAATAAAATTTAAATAATTAAATTAAATAATTTTTAACATTTAAAAGATTTGTATGATGTGATAGCACCAGGTGCTGCTGCACACCCCAGATATTGGGGTGGGATGGAGCTCCAGCTTAAGAGCCCCAAGAAGGGAGGACAGATGGAGAATTATCCCCAGCCCCAGCAGCCCTCTGCCCCATGAGCACCACAAAATGCTCCTGCTTCTAACCCAGCCAGCTTTCCCATTTTGCCTAGAGCTTTTATAGTTGCTTGTTGATTTTTTTTCTGGCTTGGCTTTTTTCTTCAACATGACAATTAAAAAACATTNATGTGCTGCAATATCCCCATAGATGCCCTTAAATTAATTATGTGTAACAGTGACAGTCAAGAGGGCAGAGTTTGAATCTAAAGGAAGAGAATGTGAATTTTTCACGGATACTGGGACAGGATTCTTCCAGGGAGTTTCAGGATTTTGCTTATCTGTCCCATACAGCACTGACCTATGGGATCCCATGAATTTAATTCCTTACTTTGGAAAATCCATGTAATGAATTGAGTGTGAATGTAGCGATTTTCTATTGCAAAACTTTGGTTTGATTTTGATTTTTACAGGGAATAATCTGCTCTGTTTTTAAAGGAATGAAGATTAAACCTGGATCAATGGGGAAGGCAGCTCCCCTTTATGATGTTCAGGTTTGTTGACTGCTCTTTAGAGTCTGTCATGGGGGAGATTTTGTTTGGTTGGATTTGTGTTTGGAGTTTGTTTTTCCATTGGTCTAAAATAAGAGTTGTTTTTCATTCTAGATCATAGACAAAAATGCCAATATCCTGCCTCCAGGACAGCAGGGGGAAATTGCTGTCAGAAGCAAACCTATCAGGCCGCTTGGTTTTTTCTCTGAATATTTAGTAAGAACTTTATTTTATTCCTCACCACCACTACCAATCTCTCCAAAATCTCTCCAGTTGCATAGTGGTCCAAAAGGCTGAACATTTTTCACCAGTTTATTATTTATTACCAGAGTAATTTGTTTATTTGGATTGGTGGATGTTAGAAAATGAAAGAAAATAATTTAAGATCAAGGTAAATTTTTTCTTAAGGAATAGAAATTATTTTAAACCTATTTTATTGTATTTTATAGCAATATCAGTACATCCTTGACTGAAAAATTAAGTTCCAGTGCATTTGATGTTATGTGTGTTATAACATAATGTACAGGTAATGTATGTTTAAAATCTAAACTACTGCTTGTAAACCACTTTGAGGATAACCCTAAGAAAACTGCAGAAAGTGAACGTGGGGATTTTTATGTCACTGGAGACAGAGGAACTATGGATGAAGATGGATATTTCCAGTTTATTGGCAGAGACGATGACATCATCATTTCTTCAGGGTCAGTCTGCACACACCCATTCCAAATCTGCCTTTTTTACAGTCTTAAATGTTGTGTCCTGGTGAGCTTCTGACATCATAATCCTGTGATAGGAATGTTTTGACCTCTTGACTTTGGAGTACTTGCTGTTTTTATTAGCTTTTCATAGACCTGCAGCATGATGATCATCTTGGTGATGATGCTGCATCCATTTCTCCTGCAACCCCTCACGTGTTTCAACAAAGAATGAAAACTTCAGCTGGGGGGATGTTTATCTAGTTTATTTTTTGACTAAAATTAAAGGAATCTCTATTGGATTCAAAGAGCTTTTGAAACGATTTATTTTTAACATTTAAAAATAATTTTAACATTTAAACAATTAAATAAAATATTAATATAAAATTATAGATTAAAATTATAAATTATAAATTAAAATTATATTAAATAACATATTAATATAAAATATATTTAAATAAAATTTAAATAATTAAATTAAATAATTTTTAACATTTAAAAGATTTGTATGATGTGATAGCACCAGGTGCTGCTGCACACCCCAGATATTGGGGTGGGATGGAGCTCCAGCTTAAGAGCCCCAAGAAGGGAGGACAGATGGAGAATTATCCCCAGCCCCAGCAGCCCTCTGCCCCATGAGCACCACAAAATGCTCCTGCTTCTAACCCAGCCAGCTTTCCCATTTTGCCTAGAGCTTTTATAGTTGCTTGTTGATTTTTTTTCTGGCTTGGCTTTTTTCTTCAACATGACAATTAAAAAACATTTGGTACTGGTTCTTGCAGGTAAAAAATAAGAGACAAATCTCATTTTGGTTTTTCCTTGCCTAGGTATCGCATCGGGCCATTTGAAGTAGAGAGTGCCCTGATAGAGCACCCAGCTGTGGTAGAAACAGCTGTTGTCAGCAGCCCAGACCCCCTCAGAGGAGAGGTAAAGATGCTGAACGGAGGGGGGAAAGCAATGCATTTGTCCAAATATATAATGATATAAAGAAATTTCTACTTAACTGAACAATGCACAGCTCTAAGGCAATAGTGTCATCTTAGAACATGGAATCGTTCAGGTTGGAAAAGACCCCTGAGATCATCGAGTCCAAACACGGACCCAGCACTGTCAGGTCCACAAATAAACCCAAGCACCACATCTACTTCCATCATGGATAATCCCAGTGGGGCTGCCAAGCAAAATCCCTTCCCACTTGCCTTTGCTCTTCCGAGTTTCTTTCCATCCCAAGCTCTTCTCTGTGGACAGCATCACTGAGATGTTTACTTTGCCCTTGCTCTTAAGCACTTGTCTATACACTGAAATTGTAATTTATGACTCTTGGTGTAACCAGAGTCATAAATGACAATTTATGACAATTTATGTCGTTTATGACTGCCCCAGCATTAGGCATGGGCTGCAGGTGTGGTGGAAGCACAGTCCTGTGCTGGGATAACAGGGCTAATTGTGCTCAGTGTGAACCTCAGAGAGAAACAAAATGTCCCTTAGCTTCAGGGACAACTCCAGAGACACCTTTTATTGTCCTTCCTCTTGACTGCCGCTGAGAGGAAAGGCCAAAGGCTCTTATTTGTAATGAGGGCATGAAAACTGTGCTTTAACCTCTCCCTTCTGCACGTGCCAGAAGTTGGGCACAATCCTTCCTTATCATGTGCTGGTTTCTCTGCTCCTCGTGACCACTGTGGCTCTGAGCAGCACAGCTCACTGGAAATCAGCCCCCAAAAACAGCTGGTGTCAGGTCACTTGTGTTGATTTCACTTTACAGGTCGTGAAAGCGTTTGTGGTTCTGTCTCCAACCTTTTCATCCACTGACCTGAAGAGTTTAACTCGTGACTTGCAGGACCATGTCAAGAAAACTACTGCTCCTTATAAATACCCTAGAAAGGTAAATATTTCTGAGGGGAAACTTTAAACAGGGGACCCTTCCATAAATCTCAGGAGAATTACTATTTAGATTTTCATGGTTCACTTGAAAGAGACAGCAGTAAACATTCATCTAAAGCACTGGCTCCAGAATAACCTTAACAATAACTTCCTAAATAACATTAGTTTACATTGTTTTTCATGCATTTGAGTAAAGTACTTGTTCAAATTTCTCAGTATTTTCTAGGTTTTGTATCTCCCAGTTAGATCTCCATGTTCTAAGTCAGACTCACAACCGTAATTTTCTCTGTTTTGTGTTTAACCTCCAAACAAGCAGTTGCCAGTGCCTTTAGAGTAGCACAGGACTGAATCTGAGTAAGTTTTTATCTACTGATTGTCAGAACTAAAAAACAGACACAAAACCAAGAGGACACACTTGGTGTTTCTTAGTAATCCCAGCACCACACGAAAAGTGGTGCTTTAGTTCACTTGTGCAGAACCCACAGAACTAAGAACCATTAAAGACTTTGGGGCTGTAAAATCCTTTATTTTCTTCTTTTTGTCGTTCCTCTCTGACCTCTGGTACCACACAGGCCTCCTGCTGTAAGTTACTGCACTCAGCTTGGTGAGCTGAGAGGCAGCTGTACAGATGTTTGGCCATCTGGGCAGCCAAGGAGAAGGTTTCATGAGTGGCACCATGTGCTGCTTTGGTTTGGTTTGGATTTGGGGCAGGCAGCTCTTACTGATGGGAGTCCTCTTGGTTTTGAGAGCAAGTCTTGGAAAACCAGCTCTGCAAAACCTGCTGCATTGCTTCCTCTCTTCATTTTATCTAGGTGGAATTTGTCAAAGAGCTGCCAAAGACAGTCACTGGGAAGATCAAGAGGAATGAATTAAGAGACAAAGAGTGGGGACGGATGTAGCGTTGTTTGGAATTTAACAAAACTTCTGTCATTGCATTAGCACTATATAAATTTCACTGCTATAACTGCCCTCGTTCTGATCTCTTTTTGTTAAATGCCTGAGCATCAAAAACCACAGGTAACATTGAAATGTGATATTTGTGCCTGCTTGCAGAAGTTTCCAATGTCAGTACTTGACTGAATTGTATTATTCTGGGTGAAAAATAAAATTGTCAACAGACAACTTCTCTAGCCTTTCCCTTTGAGACCCCCTCACCATCCCTCTTACAGCCCAGCTTCTATTTGATTTTATTCTCAAGAGACAATAGAAAAGATAATGCCCACATCTGGAAAGGTATTCTACATCAAACATATTTAGATTCACTATTTCCTGAGAGTTTACCCTGACATCCAAAGCTTATGGAAAGGACATGGGGACTGCTATGGTCACTATATGGGTTCCAAAAATGCAACATCATGAAGAGGCTGCAAAAGAACATTTTTTCTGGCTTTGGATAGTGACAGTAAAAGTCCTGGAAATGCACTGTTACAGATGGGGGATTAGCAGTTTCATTGGATAAATTCATAATCCATGTTTTTGGCAGCAGGATGAGAACCATGTGTAGGTGTCCTTTCTTTTGAAAGCATCTTGTCTCTTCCAAGCACTAGCCAGGAGTGGAACTCTCAGTGCAAGGTTGGAAGTATTTGGCATGTTTTGAAACTGTGAGGTATGTAATTATGCACAGTGTAAGACTGCTAACTTGCACAAGTAATATGTATTTATACCGAAAACCAGTCTGAAGTAGATATGAACATAAGATCCCATCTTTTGCTTTTAAAACCCCTCTGAGGTAAGTGAAATGAGAACTGAGATTATGTTCATTATGTGAGAAATAATCCTTTTATAGGTGATGCTGTCATGCATCACGAGAAACAAGCAAGTTGTAGAAATTCACAATATGTGCTTAATGTTGCAAATATGCAAATATACAGTGTATATATGTGTATAAATACATGTTTTGTGTATGCATTTGGCACATAAAATTGCTCTGCTTGCATAAGTAAGAAAGTTAATATTTAGTTTTACATCTTGAAATGCTTAATACTTTTCCAGAATGGGTTTGGAACTTGGTCCTGCAGATTTTCTGGATTGTGATTTTTGTAACTTTGCGTGTGTTACTTTAGCTGGTCCATTGAGCAGGAGCATTTTATAAGTGATCTACAACTTCATCTCCTTTCCCACAACACCAAAAGTTGGAATTAAGCTTTAATGAAAAACAGAGCAGCCTTTAGGTGAGTTTGGGCTTAGTTATTCAAAAGGATTTCAGAATGTTGATATAAAACCAACTCTTCCGCTGATACTTGATCTGGGTCTAAATATTCATCCTGTCAGAATGAAAAACAAACACAATTTACAGATGAAAGGTATGTAAGCTTATCTGTTTGAAAAGGGTTTGTTATTGAGAAGATCAGTAAGAGAAGGGGTAATTTGCCAAGTTTGGCCATCACACTCAAGTTTAGATTTAAGAGACAGACCAGAACTCACCATCGCTGTCTGAGCTTCCATCAGCTCTGGCAGAGCAACAGAGCCCAGCAGCTGCTCATTTCTTAATGGGTTCTTTTACAGTCCTTAAAATCCAAAATAAAGTTACCTTCAAACACAATCTCACAGGTTTCTAGTGAGTGTAGAAAATTAAATCCCCCATGAGAGCAAGTAGTTTGTTTAATGTGATTCTACCAGAGGAAAAGTGAACAAAATAAGGTTGTGCTCCAGCCTGGCTGCAGCAGGGTTTTAAACTTCCCTTTTCCTCTATTACAGGTTTGTTCTGACAGATTGATTTTTCTCTCCTTCATTCAGTCAGAACAGAGGGAAAACATGGTGGATATTTTAAATACAATGCCAATTTTGGAAAAGAAAAACAAGAAATTGGATTAGATCTTTAAATGCAATGAAAAAAACATGCTGAAAAATGTAATCTGGTCACATTTTCAGCATCTGATTCTTTTTAAGGACATTCAGATTTCCAATGTAGAGTACTTTTTGGAAAAGCAATCCACTTTGAAGCGCAGTAATCAGATTTTTCATGTAATCCATTTATTGCATGTAAGTAATAAATGTTTAAATATAATCTAATTATGAACTTTGAAACTAATTGATTTTAAAGCAAATTTAAAAGTATAATCCTGCAACAGGTTCCTAGGTTTTGGTACTGGTCTGTGCTGGGCTTTAAACAGACAAGGCTTGATTTTTCCCTGAGCCCTGGTAGGGGCACAAATTGCTCCCTGCAGCAGGGAAGGGTTTGCTCAGGAGGTTTCCTCTGTGCTGCTCACTCTGCTCACTGCCTCAGCCAGACTGGCCAACATCTTCTTGCAGCTCTGCAGTGATACAAAACCTCAACCTGGCCAGGAAAAAAGGAAGAAACAAACTGGGGAATCAAAATATTTCTGATGTGCGGGCAGGAGCCCCTGCTCTGCCTCACTGCCCAGGGTTCAAGGAGCCACACAAAGCCCCTGAGCTGCTCCCTTTGAAGGTGAGGTTGGGCTCAGTTTCAGTGGTGCTCATCCTGCACTACTGGCTTGAGGAATTGATGCCTCCTGCAGCCACCTAGAAACAGAGACTAGACAAGAGGAAGGGAATAAAGACAGGTATTTATTTGAAGGGCCTTCAAGGTACACCCTGGGGGAGCCAGAGGCTGCTTCCAAAAATTGGACCCCAAGATGGACCCCAGGTCACGAGTTCTTCACACTTTTATAGGTTTGGATCATTTGCATATCAGGGTTAATTCTCCAATTAAAGCCCCAGTTTAACGATGTGATTCCCCTCAGATTGCCCCCCTTAGAATCTTTGGTTTACACATTTTGGGCCTAAAAACAGCCTGGCTGTCCTTGAAGGCAAAGCCTGGAGAGGCTTTGTTATGTCTGCCCGGTACGAGAGAGCAGGAATTCCAGGCTCCAAGGAACTTCAGAGTTACACTCTGAGCAGTACAGGATTTGAAAATATAAAAGTTAAAACCTAAGGCATCAGAATTACTGAGTCTACCAACTGATATTTTCTGTTTCTCTAAAACAGAACTTGTTCTTTTTGTTGGGCACTGGGAATGATGTGCTACCTGCCAGCTAAATCCTAAAAAGAGCCTGAAGCTTTTCAATTTGCAGGCTTGCCACAGATGAGGAGCACAGCTTGGAATGAAAGTGCTGAGTGTTGTTATTCCTCTGTGCAGACAAGTGGGGGTTTGTTCAATAACTGTCAAAAATGATCTCTGGGAACATTCAAAGGAAGAAACAGAAACACAGAGCAGTGTTCTATGCTCCTTGCTGCTGAGATCCTGAGCAGAATGTGCTCATCCTGGACTTTTGTGAATTCCAGCATCCTGTTCCCTGTCAGTCTTAAGAGGAGAACCTTCTGAATAACACTGGGAGATACACATTGCTCTTCTGCTGCTTTGAAATGTTTCTAAAGCAATATATTCTCTATAACTCTAAATTGTACAGGGGAGAAAAGGTTTTTAAAAATAGTGATAGAAGAGGGAAAAATGGACTGGCCCTTATTTTTTTGTCTGCAGTGCTGTTACTGAAAGCCATGATATATGTAACCCTGGGCCAAATATTATTTTCTAAGCATGTTTTTTAATCATTGTTGGTGATCAGACTTCCAGCTCTAGCCAGTACTGGGTTGAACAGAGTTTCAGGATTAAATATAATCAAGGATTTCCTGGACTGAGGTGGCAGTTCAGACTGTGAGATATTTCCATAACAGCCAAGCTGTTACGTGGTTATGGGCAGAGCAGAGGTTTAGATCATCCCTGCTAGGTCACATCTCACATTTCTTGTTACCTCTCTGTAGCCCTTGCACTTCACACAGAGCTGCTACAGCACTTGACTCAGAAGATATAAGTAGCAGTTGAACTCCATGACCAAAGCTGTATTTAATAGAAGTACAAAAACACCAGTGAACCGAAGAAAAAGAAAAAGCACAGGGTTATTTATCTTGGATTTTCCTGGTTCTGCTGTAAACCCACTGTGCACTACCCATAAACACTTCTGCTGGCAGCAGGAGCCTGGGAAAACAGCAAATATAATAATACAATAATATAATAATACAATAATATAATAATATAATAAAGCTGTTGATGACCTTTCAGGACAACTAATTGTTATCCACTGGCTAATAAACACGAGTCCCAGGTGAGGCTGTGCCAGGAGGGTTCTGCAGGTGGCTCTCACCTCCTTCACACCCTTAAACTCTGAAAAAGATATCCCTTTTCAGTTTAACTGCAGCAGGCTCAAGTTAAAGCTGCTAGTGTTTTCTGCCTCAAAGTTATGCATTCTACTTTCCTTGTGCCTGTAGCAGAGGACCTCATGGAAACAGAAGCTATTTTGCACTTCAGTTCAGATATGTGAGACCTTTTTTACCACCTTCTCATTTCTGGATTGAATGGTGCTGGTATTCAACAAATCAGGAAAAAAACTGTGAAGGGATCAGGACTGAAAGGGAAAAATACCTAATAAATTTCCAATTTTCTTGCATTTTCAGGTGTTATCATCTTTGGCAGCCAACACAACTGACAGCACCAGACATTCACTATTGATTGCTGCCTTCAAAAGCCAGGTGCTTTATCACAATTGATGCTCCTGCTCCTGTGGTGGACTCAGTTGCATCCAAGTGCCAGTCTCTGAAAACAAAGCTAATTGTGTCTGAAAGCAGCAGGGCTGAGTGCCTGAACTCCAGCCACTTGATCAAGTGAGTGCCTTCCACCCTAACCCTGTTAAGAGTTATCTCTACTGGAAATTTCCTCATGTTTAAACACTCTTGTACATTTGTATCTCATTAATTAATTAGATACCTCTAAGGGGGTAGGAGAGGAGGCAATTTAGTCTCTTTTTTATAGAGAAAAGGAATATTTAAGAATAGCCAAACTGCTAATTATAAAACAAGTAGCCTTATGATGTCTAGATTTGTTATATAAGGCTATAAAGCAATAGAGAAAAGTGGACAGGACTTACTCTTTTATTGACAGCTGTAGCCTATTTACCCTCTCAAAGCCAAAGAAAAATATTCTACACAGATCACTCCAATCCATATTCCTGAAACTTGATGAAAATAAGGCTGATCTGAACAGCTTTTCACTATGAAAGGCTAAAAAAGGCCTCTGTAAAATGAACTTTATGTCTTTAGGAACCCTCTCGACAGATCGCTGTCCCTCTGCCTACCTGGCAGGATAATTGTCCTGATTTCCTGCTGCCCACAGCCTCAGCTGAGCTGCCCAGGAGGCTCCAGGGCTCTGGACTGGGAGCTGCTGGGCAGCAGGAGCCAGCACTGGGCACGGCTGGACTGGGGAGAGAGACTGGGGAGAGAAACTGGGGAGAGAAACTGGGGAGAGAAACTGGGAAGAGAAACTGGGAAGAGAAACTGGGGAGAGAGAGACTGGGGAGAGAGAGACTGGGGAGAGAGAGACTGGGGAGAGAGAGACTGGGGAGAGAGAGACTGGGGAGAGAGACTGGGGAGAGAAACTGGGGAGAGAAACTGGGGAGAGAGACTGGGGAGAGAGAGACTGGAGAGAGAGAGACTGGGGAGAGAGACTGGGGAGAGAGAGACTGGGGAGAGAGACTGGGGAGAGAGAGACTGGGGAGAGAGAGACTGGGGAGAGAGA
>VZRV01009211.1:0-42620 GCA_013398115.1 Falcunculus frontatus | reverse complement strand
CCCCATCGCGCTCTGGGCTGCGCCGGCCGCGGCCCCGGCACCGCCCAGCGCGGCGCGGCCCCGCTGCGATCCGAGAGCCCCCGGGAGCGCGGGGCTGTGCCCGGCCCTGAGGGGTCGCCTGATCCCGCCGCTCCCGTGCAGGCCATGGCGAAGGGGCTGTGCTTCAACGGGCGCAAGCGGCCCGGGGAGGCCGCGGAGGGGCCGCGGGCGGCGAGGAAGAGGCGGAAGGCGGATGGCGGCGGCCCGGGCCCGGGCCTGGGCCCCGAGGTGAGAGGCGAGCGCCCGGCGCTGTGAGGAGCGCGGTGTGGGCCGCGTGTCCCTGACGGCCGCTTCTCGGGGGTGTTGCTGTGTCCCACGTTGGGGTGCTGGGACCTCAGCAAAGCCGTGTACACCGGCAGTGTACCGAGAGGGTCGGGTACAGACAGTGGCTGCCGGTAGCATCATAGCGTGCCCTGAGTTGATCCACAGCGATCACCCAGTCCAGCTCCTGGCCCCGCACAGGACACCCCAGCAATCCCACCGTGTGCCTGAGAGCATTGTCCAAACGCTTCTCGAACCTTGACAGCTTTGGGGCCGTGACCACAGCCCTGGAGAGCCTGGTAATGGCTTGGATTCTGCTGCAAGGAATGTGGAAACGAACTCATTTGGAGTGCTCAGCGTTACATTTAAGGAACTTTGTTTAAAAAATAGATACATTGTCCAATGCAATCTTCTCGTAAGCAAAGCGGATCTGGAAAGGAGCGTTGTGTGTGCTCAGCACAATGCACCCCTGAAGGATGCAGAGCAGCCCCACGGTAACGCCTCATCCCAGGTACACTGAGTCAGAGGTTGGCATGTCCAGCCTGGGAGATCAGTCCTGTTTGTGCCTGGTTGGAGACAAATTCCTGTGGTTGGCAGTACCCTCTATTTGGTGAATCAAAACCTCTGCTCTTTGTTTGGGTTTTTTTGCAAAGCTTTAATTAGGCCGTATTGAAAGCAACGGTGTCATCACTTGTCTCACTCAGCGTGAGAGATGAGGCACTAGCAATTACACCAGCCTGTGCTGTTATTGCCGG
Source organism: Falcunculus frontatus (assembly GCA_013398115.1). Classification (NCBI taxonomy): domain Eukaryota; kingdom Metazoa; phylum Chordata; class Aves; order Passeriformes; genus Falcunculus; species Falcunculus frontatus. The sequence goes on along the minus strand of VZRV01009211.1, from coordinate 41,565 downwards.
ATGATTCTTAACCGCTGAGACCACGAAGGTTGGCACCTCTCTTTAACTTCCTTACCCAATGACGAATGTCTTTAAGACCAGCTCAGTCACTAATTTGGGCAGGCTCTGTCCAAATCACTGAGCACAAGGCTTGTTAGTGTGCAGGAGAAAACAACTTCCAGTGGTTGTTTATGCTATGAGGTTTTACATCCTGTAGTGTTGTGTGCATTTTGTGTTGTACATTTTTCCCTTGTATGCCTTGATGTCTTTTCATCACGTATAAAAACAATATATTTAAAATTTTTACAGGAGTTCTTTGGAACAGGCCATCTGGTCAGTGGAGGTCTCCAAAATGCTGCGTTTACTCGCTAATTAGCCTTTAGAAGAATTTGTGCATTTAAGCTTAAAGAACTGTTGTGTTGAACTGTGTGGCACAGTCCCCACCTCATCTACTCGGTGCTTTCTTTCTGCAACTTCCTTGGATTTTACTGAAGCATTTTTCCCTGCAGGGGTCAGCAAACCCTTTGGCAGAGCAGCCACACTGTATATAGAGAAAACCTCACACGGCGTGGCTACATGTAACGCTTGTACAAATGTTTAAAGCTCTACAGCAGCACTTGGGGGAAAGGGCTGAGAGAGCAGGACATTGTGTTTGCCTATCAATTGTCTCCTTACTGCATACATCTGCTTATGTTAATATCTATTAAATTAATCTTTGAAGTTAGAGTACCTGGGTTGACAGTAAATTTAATATTAAAGTGTGATCTGAAAGGAAACTTTTGCCCATAACATGTGGAAGCGTTATTTTAAATGTAGTTGGTTGTATCCAAATAGTTTCTTTTTCCTTCATTTTCCGTGGTGTGATTACATGAAACCTCTCTTTACCAGCATTTCCCTTTCCACAGGAGAAGTCGTGTCATTTGTCAGCAGCTCTGCTTGGAGAGGGCTCAGAAATCAGCCAGGAGCAGCTGTTTGAGCTGCTGAAATACGCAGCTCTGGGGAAATGCCACAATGCAGCACAGCCCAGGTACATCCACAGCCTGGTCCCGTGTTCTCCCCGGTGTGAGAACATTCCTAAAGGAATACTGGCCCTGCTGCCTTTGGAACACTCACCGTGGAGCTGCCACTGTGGCAGCCTGGGTTGTGCAGGTACAGCTGTTGTTAGACTTGGCCAGGAGAAGCAGAGTTCCTCTTCTGGCAAAAATCCTACCATTTCATAGTTTTGTTTCCTGCAGTTTTGAAAAACTAAATGACTGCTGTGGAACTGAAGAAGCACATTGAGAAACAAAATACCCTGCTAAAATATTAACACAAATAATAATGCATTTCCTGTTAGATATAATCGAAACAGAGCGTTCTATAGAGTGGTTTAGAAAAAAAACATTTTCACCACTTCTCCCTTTCTCTGGGCAAGTTCTCAGTACTGGAAGGGTGAGGGGGGTATATAACCTTGAATGACAAAAATATGGTGAAATGAAATGAATCTTCAAATGAAACTCAAAGCAGAAAATACCCCCATTTAGATTTTAATAGTGAATACAAAATGATTTTGTGAAACTTATTTTGATGCATTAATTCACCAGACTGCGTCACTACAGTTGAAGTTACTGGTATATTCACATTCTGATGCATATAAACGAGATATACGGGTCTTGAAATGGTATGCAGCAGAAATTTGCAGTTCTTTCTCTGTCTCTTCTTTCTCTGTCTCCTGTATTCTGTTGCTTCCAGGAATATGTGGCTGTTAGAGATAAGCTATAAAGCCTCTTTTTATTGAAGTAATTTGGCACTTTGCCATTTACTGACTTAAAAGCTGGGCTGGTTCCAACTTTTTTTTTTTTTTTAAGAGTGCTTGATAAATGTTTTGCTTTGATTTCTATGTTATTTTTTTAAATTATTGCTCTTTTTTAACTGCAGCTGGTGCCATATTTATCACCAAAGCCACCTGGCTGGGGTTGTGGTTGTTGTTCTACACGAAATGAGCCAACTCCATTTCTACAGATTCTATTTACAGTTCAAACACCTCAGGAAAGTGTTCCGGCATGTAAGTCCCCAAACTGCATCAGTGTCTTCTAAACTTCTTCCTGTCCTGAACCCACATCCCAGGGATAATGGCTGCAGTGGAAATACTGCCTTTTCCAAGGATATGGCCATCCTTGACTCTACAGCAAGTGAGAGGATCTATTTGCAGCAGTTGTCAGCTCAGAACAAAGGACAGGGCTTTGATATTAGGAACAGGACTTCAATACTTATGTCTTTGAAGCCTTACCAAGTGAAATGTTTATTGATGCTTCAGTCCTCTGACTGTTATGTATCCTGCATCTACAGGATGCCAATTACATTATAAATGTCTTGGAATAATTTCAGTAATTTGGAATTTACTCTGAGTGAGGAGACTCTCAATAGAATTACGCTGAAAAATATCACTTTTATTATTTGCACTTTATGTCAAGTTTCTTCCATTTCCCAAAAAGATTATTAAAATAATTATTTTAATTTTCTGACTTAAAAGCAACATTTTTGAAGGAAGATAGAAAGAAAGAAGGACTGGAATTCAAGCTTATAGAGAGTTCTTCCTGAACTACAGCAAATGTAAATCACAGCTTAACTGGAAAGACTGGAACTGGCTTTAGTTTCTATCAAAGAAAGTCTTGAGATTTGCCTTCTTGATCCTATCAGGCAAGGCAAATCTGTCCTGTAGTACAAAGAATCCTGTATCATCCCTCATTGGAACAGGTTTGGTTTGTGTTGGGTTTTTCTACTTGATAAAACACCAAATGTATTTCCACTATTTCTATATCCATCCTCCTCTGAATTTAGCTGGTTTGGGGATCAATAAACCCCCCATGTGCTTTTTATTTCTGCCTGTCTTTCAAAGTCACTAACACGTGTCTTTTTTCAGAGATTCACATTAACACCTTCTGCTAACTTCCCAATCAGCCTCTATGGAGAAGGAACAAACCTGAAACCTCAAAACACTCCACAAGGTATTTTGTTTGGCTTTGCGTTGTCTCTTTCAAGACAGTGACTCACTGTGAAAAGAAATTTATGATTTTGCATCCTCTGCAATCCCAGTGCTGCCATGGTAAACTTGTTTGGAAAGGAGCACATACAATGGCTTAAACCATGAGACTTCTTATCCTGACTGGTTCAGTAATTCATGTTGGGCCAACTGTCTGAGTGAATGCAAAAACAGAGAAAGTTTTTGACATATTTAATCCCAAACTCTGCTGCTTCCCTACTCATTTTGTGATTATTTTATTCTAAGATGTATCTAATCAAAAAGACAGAGATATAAATTTGATTTAAGCTAAGAAGACTGCGTGTCTGTCTTTTTCTCTGACCCTCTCTCTCCAGTCTGTTGTTCCAGGTAGTAATTTGGAATGGTGCAGCCTCTGAGTGTTGATCTGGTGCAGAAACTGAGTGCAAGTCAGGAGTGCTATCTGAGCTTGACAGGTGCTTCTGTATTTTACAGGTTTGACTTCCACCAGCAGTGAATGCATTACTAAAAGCTCAGACTTGCAATGTGATCCCATCATTCAGAGATATGGAGAAAAGAAACAAGGCCTTACAAGCTATACTCTAACTTTAGAAGAGCAGAAAAAAAATGACTATCCCATAGAAGGTCAGTTTTTGAGTGAGGGCTGTTTAGTTGTTTTATTATGTTGGGGGTTGTTTTTAATTTTGATAGTTCAGTGATATGTTTTGTCATATGAGTTGTAGAAGAAAGGTCTTTTTCTTATTCCTGGGTGTGTTTTCTCTCCAGGTTCCCCTGGGTGCAAAGGCTACATCTCCACAGAGTGTGATCAGCAGAGGACAGACAGCAGCCCCCTCTTTGGTCTGGATTGTGAAATGGTAAAAATCAGTGTGTGTAGCCTTACAAAATAGAGTCAGGCACCCAGCTCTTACCAGCTGTTCCCAAGTGAGCCAAGCACTCTGTGTATTTGTTAAACCACTTCTGATATCTTAATATCTGCTGCCAGTCCCTTCCTCGATGGTACCAGTGCTAATGCAGCCATGGGAAAGGCCCTGGAAGTGGTTCTGGCAACAAGATAGACACAGTATCCTGAGCAGAGAGCTCAGTTCTGTGTTGGCTCCCAGAGCAGCAGCTGGATCTGCCAGGCTGATCAGCAGTGCTGCAGTAACCCATGAGGGTGCTGTGGAATTCCTCCTCAGCTCTCTCCAAGGTTTGGGAAAGGAAAGATACTTCCCTGTCGCACACGTTTCATTTAGCCATCGCTTCATTTAGTTCTCTGGCAGCTGCTGTGGTGAAGAGTCCTCCTTTAGTGCAGTTTTAGCCTTGCAGAGATGCCTGTTTGGCATCAGCATTGAATAGCTGTTGCTACAACTTGGGCTGTGCCTTTAAATTGTACAACTTCTCTGGGGCTGGTGCTGTCAGTGGCAGTTGTGCAGTGCAGAGCACAGACTGATTCTGTGAATTCAGCACTTCTTTACAATGTTTCTCTCTGTGCTGTGCTCACCTGTGTTTTTGCTGCGCTTACAGTGCACATTTAACAATTCAAATGAAGCACAGTAGAGTATAAACCCACCAGCTACGAGTGGTAGATCTCTGAGTCAGGGAACTCCTTGGCTGTGATGCTGCTGCAGCCAAAGCAGATGTTAGCTCAGGTTTTTGAGTGGCAGCATCACATTGCTTCAACAACTGCCTCTGCTTCCTCCTCACAGTGCCTGACTGCGAAAGGGAACGAAGTCACCCGCGTGTCTCTGGTGGATGCTCGGGGTCAGTGCCTCCTGAATGAGCTGGTCAAACCTGAGAGCACCGTGGTGAACTACCGCACCAGGTCACTTGCACAAACCTTTCTTACCTCTCTGTCTTTCAGAGCTGCAGCCATTTTCACATTCAGCCTGTTACACAGGACCTTTCAGAAACCCCTTGCTTTGCACAGATGCCTGCTGCATTCCCCTCAGTGTTAAGAATACTGAGGCCTCCTGCAGCCACCTAGAAACAGAGACTAGACAAGAGGAAGGGAATAAAGACAGGTATTTATTTGAAGGGCCTTCAAGGTACACCCTGGGGGAGCCAGAGGCTGCTTCCAAAAATTGGACCCCAAGATGGACCCCAGGTCACGAGTTCTTCACACTTTTATAGGTTTGGATCATTTGCATATCAGGGTTAATTCTCCAATTAAAGCCCCAGTTTAATGATGTAACTCCCCTCAGCTTGCCCCCCTTAGAATCTTTGGTTTACACATTTTGGGCCTGAAAACAGCCTGGCTGTCCTTGAAGGCAAAGCCTGGAGAGGCTTTGTTCTGTCTGCCCAGTACGAGAGAGCAGGAATTACAGGCTCCAAGGAACTTCAGAGTTACACTCTGAGCAGTACAGAATTTGAAAATATAAAAGTTAAAACCTAAGGCATCAATACAGTTCTTGCTGTATGACTGAAGTGACCAACTTTGTGTACAATCTGCTGCACAGTGCCCCTGGGGCTACCAGGCAGAACCACTGCCATTCTGCAGTGTCCTTGGGAAAGTTCTGTTACAAATTAATGATACACAGTACAAGTTACTCTTCACTGCTGGTTATAAAATAAGATGGAGTCCATAGCTAAATTTGCTCATATGTAAAAAATGCATAGAGCTTGTACACAGCTCTAGAATGGGGCTCAGGATTGTAACAAAAGCAGGCAAAATTCAAGGCTTGTCCTTCTTCAAAACTTCACCTTGTTTTATCCAGGAGGTGATGTGCCAGTCCCCTCAGGTTACTTGGAAGCATCTCCTTCCACCATCAGATTTGCAGTATTTCCTTACCTGGGCTATCTGATGCTACCAGCTACATCACTTGAAAATACCTGGGGGAAATGAACTTTTGAAACAGATGTGGTAGCACTCTTAGCAGTTTAATATAGCTCAGTATATCCTCTGATGTTGGAAGAGAAAGCAGTAAATAGCATTCTGTGATTAGTTACACCAAGTCCATATTTTACAGGACCTGCTTGTAGTATTCTCCTGCACACACTGTTGCTAATTTGTTGCTTTTAACTCACCCAACTTTTGTTTTGAAGATTCTCAGGAATCACAAAGAAAATGCTTCTTCCAGTGAAGACAAGACTGTCAGACATCCAAACCAGGCTAAAAAAAATACTTCCCCACGATGCAGTATTGGTGGGTCATTCTCTAAATTCTGATCTTCAGGCTTTGGAAGTGAGTATGTTTTTAAGAGTATTTTTCCCAACCGTGTGTTCCTCATTTCACACCTGAAAACTCTTTAACAATTGCTCTTTTTATTAGAAAACACTTGTTAATTGCTTTTTATTATGAATAGCCCTATGTCTGTAAGGATTTAAAAGACAAAGACTCTCCTTGCAGCTATAGAATTTGCAAGGGGCTGTTCAGAACCCAAAAGAGAGAAGTGTATCCAGACATAGGTATTGTTGCAACTGAAGCTTTACCCCTCTGCTTCAGCCAGATGCTTCTGACAGCTCTGTCATGGGGAGAACTGAAGTCCTTTCTGTGGGTAATTTAACCAATCTGAAATGCTGGAATCCTAATTAATCTTTCTAACCCAATCTAGATCTTCCCACTAGAGTGGGAAGTAGAAAGAAGAGTTGGACTTGTTTCATTATTCCTTTTGCTCTCTTGTTGTGGGTCAGGTAGCTGTCAGTGAGAAACTGGCAACTGAAATGCAAAGGCAGAGGCACAGAAAACTGTGCAGTTACTGTCCAATTCTATATGTCTGCTGTTCTTAAAATAAACTGGTGATGATTTTCTCCTCCAGATGATCCACCCCAGTGTTATTGATACTTCACTGCTTTTTGCCAGAAGTGAAGGTCGAAGATTTAAGCTAAAATTTCTAGCCAAAGCTGTTTTAGGGTAAGATTATTACTGTGCTGTCATGGGAACTGTCATGGTTGGTCATAGGGTCTTACTCTGCTACTAATAGTATCAGAATTATTATTTTTTTACTAAGATTCAAAAGAAAGGAGCAGGTTGTGCAAGTAGGACACGGTAAAAAGGAATTTACTGGGTGTTTAAAACATCAGGCAGCATAATAATTTGGCTTGTCTTTGAGCAAGCAGGAATGCTGTGACCCAACCAGATTTGAGTCCCAGCAAAACTACCCTTCCTGCAGGGCTCTAGAGGTGTATTGAATTGGAGAACAACAGAGACACTCTGGCTCACACAAATGAGAGCTGCAGTTGGCAAGAAAGAAAGGTTAATGCATGAAAGTCTGATTTATTGACTTGAATCATATTTCTCAGTGTATCAGCTACCATTGGGTAGTGTCTCAGTGAGTTCTCACCATGCTCACAGTGAATGGTGATACTCTGCAGTGCCAAACTTCACTGAACTGGAGGTTGCCTTCCTCTCTGTGTGCAAATTGTGAGCTGGGCCATTGGTCAAGAAAGAAGTAAAATTTAAAAGTGGTCATGCATCAGAGTGGCAAGTATTAGCACTGCTTCTGTCAGACTCCATGAACCGTTTTGCTCAACATTGCAAAAACATTTCTTGCAGTAACTTTTGGGAATATTTCACAAGAATGCTGCTGCACAGAACTGAAGTCCTTTTTTGGAGAGGGGAAAGCTCTTTTGCCTGAAAAGGACCCAATTTAGAAAAGACAGGATGTTGGTCAGTGTGGAAAAACAGATAACCTGCCTGTACACCTAATTTTGATGCCCTAGGAAGGAGATTCAGTGTGAACAGAAGCTTGGGCATGATCCTACAGAAGATGCTAGAGCTGCATTGGAATTAGCTCAATTCTTCATCGAGCAAGGACCAACAAAGGTAGTTATATCTAATTAATATTTCTGTCCTAAAATACAGAACATAACATTGTTGTGCTTTTGAAGGATAAAAACCCCACTCCTGCCCATCCTCCTGTTGATTTAAAAGAGCAAATGGAGCTGTGATAGAGGCTCCAGTGTTGACAGCTGGTTGCTTTCAGCCTGTAACCAGGTACCTGAATAACCTGGGCACCACCAGTGCTCAGTACTCACCAACACCAGCCAGCATTGCTGCTGATCCTCAAGAGGGGCATGAAGTAAAGAAAGACTGAGACACCTCCAGCCTTCAGGAATGCCTGTAATTTTTCTAGATGAAAGAAGAGAGAGACCTTGTGTGCTGTGGTAGTGATTCAGCTGGTTTAATGAGTCCCTTGTGTTGTTGATTTCTGAGAGAACTTTTTTGGAGATGATTGCCTGTTGATGCTGTGAGTGCTGCATGCTCGAAAATGACAACAGAAAATAATAAGGCAAGAAATTAATGCCCGTGTTTCTGCACTGCTGGAGTGTGCCTACATGACTCACAGGGAAAGCACAGGCTTCTTGGTCAGCTGCAATTAGCTGATGAGATGAAAGCCAGCTAATAATCTTCTTCCTTCCTCAAGGTAGCAGAACTAAACTTGGAGATGCTTCTGACAGCTGAAAAACTGGCTGAGGTCTCACAGAACAAAGCTGTGCTACAGCCACAAGGATGTGGGTTCCAGGAACAGCTGAATGAGCCTCCACCATTATCCAAACCATGGTAATAAGATTCTCAAATATGCATGTTTTTCCTTCAGTTGAATCCTCAGTAAAATCAAACAAGTGCCTTGTGTTTTATAGAAGCCATCAGCATCTTCAGAGAGACACAAATAATTGCAGCATAGCGCTGAAAAACTTTCAGCAGTTTCATCTTAAATTTCACAGAATATTTCCTGGGCTTCTTTTGATGTTGTGGGCAAGAATATTCTTTCAAATTTCTTTAATGAGCTTTAATTCTCTGACAAGAATTTCTTGAAAGTTTTTAATTCCCCATATTGAAAAGTACCGTGATTCACAGTGTACTTCTCTCTGCTAGTTTTTTAGATTGTCTGCAGGTGACTGGCCAAAAACCCCTCCTTTTGGGCAGACAGGGACTAGACTCTTCTGGCCTGTGTCAGAGTAACCTGAGCACTTCAAACAAACAGGTGAATGGACTTAAAATGGGTTGGTCGAAGCATCAAAATAGTTCAAAGTTGTTCTTGTTCTGGGAGTGGGTAGATGAGTCCTATTTTTAAAAGCTGACTGACAGTACTGTTAGCAATAGTGTTAATACCAGGTTAGCTAAATCCATTTGAGCATTTCAGAAATGAGCTTTGATCCTCTGCATCCTCTCATGACTCACCAAAGAGGAATTTCTGCCTGGGGGCTTTCTTGGACAATAATGAAAATTAAAGTTGGGAGTTAAATTCAATAGCTTTGTTTCTGATCCTCTGCAGTACAATTGTCTTGCACCTCTTTGAGCCTCGTATGCTCTTGTCCCTCCAGATTCTTCAGAGAGCCTTGGAAGATGTTCCCCTGTCCAAATTCAGCATCATTCAGTTCAGTTTGGGTCCAGAGTACATTGCATCTCACCTTCATGCTGGACTTCATGAAAAGGTATTCTTTTTTGTTTGAGAACAGTCTTCATGCTGAACTTGTAGACAGATGTGATTTATCAGGAGGCACCAAGTAGTTAGTTCCTTTGCTTTGTGAAGTGCCTTCTCTAATCTGTGTTCCAACAGGTGAGAAGCAAGCTGACTGACATGCTGACAATTTACGCAGGTCCTTTTGAAGAAAACTTCTGCATGAAGTCTGTGAAGAAAGAATTTGGGAGGTGTGGACCAATCCAGTCCCTTACAGTGGTAACTGAAACATTCCAGGTGAGGAGCACTCAAAGGTTGCTGACAGGCCTGGAAGGTCTGAGTAATCTCTTGGAAAAGATATGGATTAGAACCACAGAAATACCAGTTTGGAGGTTTTTTCTGGTAGTTGAGTCATCAGCTACAATCATTCAGGGTACCTAAAGGGCTGCTCCACACAATGACAAGAGCAAATGCAGCTCGTGTGCTGCTCAGAGGACTTTGAGCACTGGGGAAGCTGAGGTGCTTTTTGTCCTCAAGAGAACTGAGATGTTAAGGCCTTTAGTAGCCAAAGAAGGAAAAAAAAATGATGTTATTAATTGAGGAGTTAATTGAAGGGGGTTTTAAACAGCTAGAGTACGTGGACTGTTACATATATTACCCCCAAACTTTTTTATATTCTGTTTTTAAAAGAAAGCACAACTTTGAGGCCTGACTTTTTAAAAGGGAGGGCTCATGTGTCTCACTGATAAGCCTGAAGTACTTTACTGTTCTGTTTCAAGCCATATGTCTGTATCCAATACGAAGTGCTGGAAGCTGCCCAGCTTGCTGTGGAAAGCCTGAATGGAGCTGAGGTAGCAGGATCCTGCATTGAGGTAAACAAGGCAAACAGCAAAGCCCAAGTTGTGTTCAGCCCAGGCACAGCTGATGCCTCCTCCAGCCACCTAGAAACAGAGACTAGACAAGAGGAAGGGAATAAAGACAGGTATTTATTTGAAGGGCCTTCAAGGTACACCCTGGGGGAGCCAAAGGCTGCTTCCAAAAATTGGACCCCAAGATGGACCCCAGGTCACGAGTTCTTCACACTTTTATAGGTTTGGATCATTTGCATATCAGGGTTAATTCTCCAATTAAAGCCCCAGTTTAACGATGTAACTCCCCTCAGCTTGCCCCCCTTAGAATCTTTGGTTTACACATTTTGGGCCTAAAAACAGCCTGGCTGTCCTTGAAGGCAAAGCCTGGAGAGGCTTTGTTCTGTCTGCCCAGTACGAGAGAGCAGGAATTACAGGCTCCAAGGAACTTCAGAGTTACACTCTGAGCAGTACAGAATTTGAAAATATAAAAGTTAAAACCTAGGGCATCACAGCCTCCAGCAGGGCTCTGTAACATCCCAGAAGTGTGTCTGGGCAAATGCTGGCTGCTTGTGCTGTTACAGCCTCCCTGTCCCTGGACAACTTAGGGCCACTGGCAGAAAGGAAATGGCTATATCCCTCTTTTTCTCCTTTCTGCCTGTCAGCAGAAGGGAGTTAGAAAGCATTCTGACCTCCAGCTGCAGCTTTAAAAGGCAGATCCAACTATCAGGACTATACAGAGTATGGCATTTTAGTTTTATAGTGTTTCTGCATTACAAACATGATCTCCCTTTATCATGACTAATTACGTTAGCCTTCATTAGTCATGTTTATTTCAAGTGAGGGAAAGTAGCCTGTCTGCTTTTGGTAATGGGAGAAAAATACTTTAAAACAGAAGCTCAGAACACAGAGCTGTGTGGGCTGATAGGCTCTTTATTCCTGCTGCATCCACCCCAGGTCCAGAGACCAGTCACTGCAGCAATGCTGGACTGCAATGTTCTGATCAAGGAATTAGAACTGGATGTAGAAAATGAAGGTGTGATTTATGTGGCCGGCCTAAAGAAGTCATTAACAGAGAGAGACTTGCAAGAAGAATTCAGCCAGTTGAAAGACCTGGAAACACTGTTCCTGCCAAAGGATCTTCAGAGTGGAAAGCACAGGAACTGCTGTTTCCTCAGTAAGTAGCTTCACACACAGCCTCCTTATTTCCTTCAAATAAGCTCATTCAGCAGCCCTTGGGACTTTGCACAGACACAGCAAGAGCTACTGAAACTCAGGTATGCTCAAAGGGATGGTATTTAAAATGCTCCAGTGAAAGCACATATTGTTTGGAGGAGCACTTCACAGCTAAATATTTAAGAGGAAAAAACATCTGCTTAAAAAAACCCCGAACATTTACTTAGAAAAATTCCAGGGTAGCTAATGGGCTGCAGTACTTCCATGTGAGGGCTGGCTACTGTGCAGCTTCACACAGAGCAGTAATCACCTCTGAAAGGTGAGAACAGCTCCATGAGTGCTGCTGCAGCCAACTGGCATTTCGAGTCTGATGTTTATCTGCAGCAAGATGAGGCTCTGCTTGCTGCAGTGATTTGTTTCTCATCTCCATCCTGCTCCACACCTTTAGCCCTGCCTTGCAGGTGCCAAGGAGGGCAGCAACAGCATTGCCAAAGCACGTTCCCTTCTCTTGGCATTTCAGAATTCCAGAAATCCCAGAGTGCCGTGGATGCCCTTGAAGCTATAAATGGATGGACCATGAAGGGTTGCGAGCTAAGAAGCAGGAATGCCCTTGCTCCAGGTCATCTCTGGAGATGGATTTGGAAAATGAACCACAGCAATGGGAAACAAGGAAAACACATCTTCTATGAGAAGATGGAGCAGCTGTCTGACTCTGTGAGTGTGAGACTGCTGATGTTTGTTGCAATTAGTGAGGAAGAAGCTGGAGTGGTGACTTTGAGCTGACTGAGGTGCAGAGCTGCTTGTGATAGAAGGGTCTCCTTGTGCTGGAGCAAAGGGGCTGCCAAGGATGTTCCCACAGAGCAGTTTGAGAGATAAGAGCACATGAGATAATGTGATGTTTGCAGGGTATTGCATAGCTTTAAAACCAGCAAAGCTGCACAGGGCAGTGGGTGGTGCTGCCCAGGAACTGAAGCCTGGCACTGGAGAGCTGACAGGGCACAGGTGGCACAGGAGGCACAGGGAGAGGTGAGTGGCTGGGTGGCTGCACAGGAAAGAAGAGCTCTAGTTGAGAGCTCTGGAGGTGCAGCTCTCATTTTACCTGGAGGGAGCTGTGGTGCCATTCGAGCAGGGCACAGATGTGGTTCTCCCTGCACCTTTGCCACTGCCCTGCCAAGTGCCAGGCAGTAGCAGCATCGCTGCTGCCCTCACCTGTGCCATCCTGCAGGTCAGCCTCCCCACACACTTAGAAGTTAATTGCTGATGAATGAGGGACTTTAATGCTTCTATTCTCTTATGCAGGAGCAGGATCTAAGGAAGAAGGTGAAGAAGTTAGACCACCATATCAAAAAGCTTTATAGAAGCCTGCAGAATAACACCCTGTGTGTTGTTCTCTTTCCTGGAGTGAACAGGTAACTTGCTGCCTGTTTTAAAAAGAACCAAGGAAAATACAGAGCTGAGTATTTTTATCTTAATCTATTAAAAATTAAAGCCCTGCACAAGGAAGAGAAAGCCCAAGAGAAAGGCTGAAGAAGCTGTTGTACTTAATCTGACTTTCATGTCGGGCCAATAAGACCTCAGCCCTACATTCTGCCCACAGAGCAGGCCTGAGGCACAGTTCATGTAGCTGAGGGTTCAGTGTTGATTACTTGTACAGGTTTTATGAGTTCACCCACCTCCCCAATAGATGTTTCATCCCCATTGACAGTGAGAAGCTTTATGTGGCCATGAGAGAATCAAGCAGAGTTTCAACAGCAGGTAGGGTTTTTTGGGGGGTTTTGGTGGGGTTTTGTTTGGTTTTTAAAACCACCTAATTACTGCAGCCAAGGCCTCAGCTACCAGTTGTTGTGTTGTGGTACCCCAGTGTATGTGCTTCAGCCACAGCTGATCAAGGTTCATGCTCTTATTCTCATGTGATGGACAAAAAGGAAAAAATCCAAATATGTTCACTGAGTCCTTCATCTTTTTAGGAAGGAGCAAGTTGTGCATTTGGGTTGGGCTGCAGTGCTGGAATCAGGGATGCTTCCAGCTGGGGTGGGCTTCCTGCATTTCAGCCCCTGGGGCCTGAACTGCCACAGTCGACTTAAATATTAACCAGAAAGGTTCAACCTTTCCTAAGCAAAGCCCTGGTTACTGAGGACATACTCACTTCAGCAGCCTTCTGTGCTCTCACTGTCACTGGGCAGACTAATAAAGGTCACATCTACCTTTGCTTTTCTTCAGTGTCCTTCAGCAGAAGGGGCATTGTTCCTTGTGGAGACACCACACATGCCCTGGAATAGAAACAGAGCCAGAGCTGCTCAGCAGCATCTCTTCTGCCTGGCTGGGCAGCCATGCCAGGTTCCCCTCCCTTATTTGCAAAGCTTCCTGAGAAAAGCCACGATGCTGTATAATCCTCTGCTCCAAACTGTGTCCCTAGAACAGAGACTGATCCAAAGCCAAGAGATATTTAGGTTTAATGGCAGTGACAAACCATTTCAGCCAAGGGCTGCTCTGGTGGGATTTGCTCTAATTGTGTAGTTACTAATAACTTTAAGGAAAAAAGATAATTTTTGTAATTTGTCATCTTCAATAGAGCCTAAGTTGTTGTTTCTCCCCCCTCCCCAAATTGTAGCTTACAAACTGAACCAGGTGACTTCGTGCCTGATCAGCAAAGCACCCTGAGCACAGCTCTGATTCAAACACTGCCCCAGTTTGACCTGGCTGTGGCCACTTCAGTCCATGTGGCCCTTGGAACAGCTGCTGCTTTCTTTGGGTTAAAACTACATCAGTTTTTACATTTCTGAGCAATCATTTGCCTCTTCTCTACACCCTGTATCACCTCAGGTACCCTGCACACTCACCTGTCAGCCCATGGGAAGGTTTGAGGCTGGGAGTTGCAGTCCACCCCATGGATCCTCTGCAGCAGTCACTGGGCTCAGCGTGTCCAAATTTACTTTTTGAGTGTTATTTCCAACTATTCTCACTTAGCACAGGCTTCCATCACCGAGGGGCAGGAATCCCACCAGCAGGACAGGTGGATTGAGGAATCTGCATCCACAGGGAGCCTGTGGAAGCCCACAGAGCCTGGCTCACACTCTCAGGCTGCTCAGTGGGTTTAGATGGGAACTCCACCTCAGGCTGGGAAGGGGTTTCTTGCCAAGTCAGGTTCCTGTATTACTGTTTCCCAGAGGAGGCTTCTTGATTAAAAAGAGTGCTAAATAACTGTGGGGTGGAGAAAGAATGAGTTTTTCCATGTGCTGACCCTGGGGTTGCAGGCCTCTCAGTACCAGCCCAGCAGGGTTATGTGCGTGAAGGCTTAACTGAGCAGAACTAACACACCTCTTGTTTGTGTTGCAGCACACATGGATCACAATCTGGCCTTGGTCTGATGGGAATAAAAGATGATGAAGGGAGGAGTGCTTGTTAAACTGCCAAGTTTTTAAGCAAAGTCTTTTGTTAAGATATTTTTAATTACTTTAAATATTGATGTCTTTGTAAAGATCTCTTACCGTAAGAACAATAGGCTTTCACTCTGTATCTTCTACAAAGTCTAAAAATAAAAGCCATTCAAAATGTCTTAAAGCACAAAACCTTTTCCATTAACCCTTCTTGCAGTGGGAGGGTTGAGCCAGGCAGGTGCCCAGGCAGGAGCCGGGCAGGATGGGCCTGTGGGATGCCATTCCTCACTGGAGACCAAGCTACCAGCTGGGGCATCTCCCCTGGAACACCCCAGGTCTTACATCAGCCAGCCAGGTCAGTGCAGGACCCTCAGCAGCTGCTCAGCAGTTAACAGCTGCCCCAGGAATTGTGTGGATTTCTGGAATCGTGTGGTGCCAACTCCTGAATTGGAGTCGCTGCCTCCTTTCCGGGAAAGTGCTGTACTTAGGCCATGGAAAGGAGGAATCAGTGATTCACACTTCTTGGACAATCTCCACTTTCTCCTCCCTCCCTGACCACCCCCACCCTCCCCTCACACGCAAAAATTCCGTGTGGCTGTGGGAGGAGCAAGGGATGTTTTAAGGAGAGCACAGGGCTGTGTGGATTTGCAGAGAGTGGCTTTCCACAGAGGGCTGGAAGCAGGATGAGGTGATTTGCAACCTGACAGCTCCAGTCCTGGCCTTTGCAGCCACTGCCACCTAAAATAGCAGCTGCTTGAGCATCTCTTGTTAATATGCAGAATTTCCAAGCACAAGGATGCTTAGAAGAGCTTTTGACACTCAGAAGAAAAAATTGAAAAATTAAAAGAAAATGTTTGTTAAAGGGTTTGACTGTGAGATGAGGGATTTTTTTCATGTGGATTAGAATAGGCCAGGATAAAGTTGAAATAGTTATAATTCCAGAAATTATTACATACAGCTGATGGAATATTTACACCCTCCTACTTTCCAACCCCAAGTTCACTGTGCTGGGCTCTCTCCTTACGTTGGGATTTGGAAGTTATGGAGGAGCAGGCACAAATACAGGCAAGCAGGAGAAAGGCAAGTTCAGCACAAGCCCAGAAGCAGCAGGGCAGGAGATGCTCACATCAGTGTCATTAATGACTAAATTTAAAGCCACCTGAAAATTAAATCTATTATTCAGCAAGATGAAGCCAATTTTTTTCTTACAAAAAGGTACTTTGGCCACTCCAAGTGAGCCTGGCATCTTCTGGCTGCAGCTACTGCAAACTGGCATAAGCACCAACATCAGTGCTACTGCAGAATGTGAAAGGGAGCCAGTGCCTGCTGCTGAGCCAGCCCAGCACAGAGCAGGGCCTCAGGCAGCTCAGGGCACACTGAGCCCAGCACTCACCCCTCTCTAAGGGTTTGCTCCTCTGCAGGATATTCATATTCAGCATCTCCTTGCTGCAGTCACTTGCACTGCAAAGTTGAAAAAAACCAGCTACTTTTCCTTCCACACACTTAAAAATGATGTGGTCACCTCCCTGCAAGGACTAGGCAGGATTTAGTGAGCATCCAGGAGTCCTGCTTGAGAAACTCATATGACAAATAAAACTAGCCAGAGTCCTATTCATAGGCATGAAAAAATAAGTAATTTGTCCCTTTTTAATTGAAAAATGTAAAAAGGACTTCAGCTTTAAATAAGACATTTTGTACAAAGCTTGAGCACAAAAAAGTGAACACCAACGTGTCGTTATGTAAACACCACAAATGTTACTCATTTGTTCAGTAACGCACAGAACAGCGTGCGAGTTCCCTTTCCAGTGGGTGAGATTTCTGTAGCTGTTCCCCTCCCCTCAGACCTTACTGGAATACAGGAAACCCAGAAGCTTTGGAACATTTACAAGCTACAGTAGTCAGGATACATTGTGACTAAAGGATTTTTTTTTTCTTTAAGGGATTGGTCATTTAAATATACAGAAGTACAATAATCTCACAGGTAAATGAATGGCAGCTTGGATTAGAAAAAGCACCAAAATATTTAATATACATCTGGCACAAATTTCACAAGAAGTCAGTAATGGACAAACCAATGCTTTGCTTATAAGAAAAGAAAAACCTCAGACTGTACTTAATGCTCTTCTTCCAAAAGGGACACAACAAAAACATTGCACTCAGGATTGCTATCAAGTAAAGACAACCTTCTTATCACACCCTACTTGCATTGTGCCTTAGATTGCACATTCCATAAGATGCTGGTTCCATTCTGTTCCAGACACCATTGGTGAGAAAATTTGATGTAAGAAAAGTAACTGTAAAACTAAAAACCAATTCAGTAGACTGGGATTCAGTAGATGCATTGTCCTGAAATTCTCCCAATTTTTCATCTAGATCAGGTTTCAAATTTGGCTGCATCCACTTGAAAAAAAATCCTACACAAACCAGGATTTACTCCAGCTGTTTTCAAGCATTACATTTACACAGCACTTCTGATACTGCTGTCCCAAAGAGGAACCACGGGGCTGCTCCGTGACACGCAACACATTCATCATTTCCCACATGATGAGAAAACTGGCTCATACAGGGTTATCTCTCCTGGCTACATCTGAAAAGGCAAAACACCCCCAGCACAAACACAGACCTGACCCTGCCCAGCCTTGCTGGCTGCCTGAGAGGCCCAGCAGGGAGTGATGCTCACACCAGGTGCAGTGACAGCCACACAAAGCTGGGCTCCATTACTTCCTCAGTTACACTCAGTTACTTCTCTGGGAGCAAACACTACCAAAATGCATTCCTTCCACAGAGGGGGTCTTGAGGCCTCAAGACCCACAAGAAAGAAGTGAGGCTGCACCAAGCAGTGCTCCCAGGCTGAGCCTTCTCCACGCAGCCCATCAAGGCCCTGTGGTTGCTTCATTCCCTCAAGACCAGCCAATGGAAACCCCAACAGCGCTGGCTCAGGACAGAATCCTGCCAGTCCCATCCATGGCTCCTGGAACTTGAGTTACTCAACAACTAACAGCACGAGGCCCTCCAACCCTCCTGCCAGCCCATCTCTGTTTTAAAGACTATTTCAAACGTACACATAAGAAAGCAAGTGTATTTTTAAATAACTTTGTTTAGCATGACTTAAAAAGTCCCAACTTCAAAATATGGGGCACTGTGAAGTCCTCTAACGTGTAACACACATGGGAGTAGCAGTCAGCCTTCAGCTCCACCGATACTCTGTGCAGGTTTGCCACCTCTGGTCACACAATTTCCACTCTCATGGGCCCAGAGAAGAGCAAGAGTCAGCAGCTCTAACTGCATAAAATGGCAACATTCAAGTAAACACACTGCTTCAACAGTAGGCAACCTTTAGTCCAGATATAATTTACAGGGAGGGAAAAAGAAACACTTTACAGCACAAACACTGGAGATGGAGTTTTTTTTTTCCTGTGTGTGAAATGACATGTTATCCAAAAAGGGCTTATCTGAAGAGTGCAATTATGCAAAGATAGAAACTCATTAAAAATTAAACAAAAAACAGTATTACCTACAGAACCTTGGATTTTCAAAGACTGAGGATTGCAATAGTAGCAAGGAACCGCTGCAATGTCAGTGATTTAAGGCAAGCTGTTAGGACAAGAACGTACATGCTCCTCTTACCTATTGTCCCACACGTCCCCCGTTCTCCTGAAATACGTGCCCGTCCCCATAGTGCAAGAGGTCACACCCCAAAACCAGCCCTCACACTGGAAGAATCTTGCACAAGCAGCTGCTACAGCATCGCACTACGGGGGATTTGCAGTGATAGCAACTGTGTTGCAGTTTGCTTTGGGGGAGGAAAGGAAGGACACAGATGTGCTGCAAGGAAAAGAACACCCCCGATGCATTCAGGAACACAGCTGAGCACCAAAGCCACTCCGGCATCTCCAGTTCCCTTGAGAACGCTCCAGCTTTGCTCAAGCACAAGGGTTTTATCCTGAGCAGGATCCTGACCTCAGAGAGAAAAAGGATGCGTGCAGCCTTTGCACTTTCGCAGCTCCCATCTTTGCTGGGTGTTACCAGTCCAGTCCAACATGGAACAAAACACAGTATTTTTGATTAAAAGAAAAATACACTCATGGCACTGCATCAGGTGGGTTCCTAAAGCTTTTCAAGGGCAAATGAAAAGGCTGATGGCTCCCTCCTGGGGAGCAGCTGCTCCATCTTCAATTCATTGTCAGTCCAGGCAGCCTGACCAGGGGAGAGGATGTGTGGTGACAGAAGCCCCTGAGCCACAGGCCACGTAGCTCTGCTCGCTTGCTCTATTGCACTCCAAAAGTAGCACCCGGGAGGACCAACTCTTGTTTGCAGCTTGACCCGGCCCCCTTCCAGAGGGTCCTTTGCATACAGGTTAAATGCAGGATACCAAAAACTATGGCAAATAGATAATACTTAACTTGGGTCAATTAAAAAAAATAGATTGCTCATCCAGGCATAAAATCCTGGGATGAAAGGATGGTAGCCTTAAACTATTCAAGTCTAAGAACAAGAGGTAGAGATACCTACGTACTTCATGGTGAAGGAGTTACAGCCTTCTTTCTGTCTTACAATCTCATGAATTTCACTTCAGTTCACACTATAAAACCAAAGGTTCAATCTTCAATAATCCAGAGAGAAAATGTTAACACTGGTGGGTTTGTTTGCACACAACAAAATTTAAGCAGACACTTTGCTTTAATACTTATTTGAAAAAATATGTTTTTCTCTATACTGAAGCACTACCCTGAAGACTTCTGAGTTTCAGGTTAAGCATCTTCCTTTTTAATATGAAAGGCTAAATTCACATGCACACACTTTGAGCAGAGTGGGCTCAAGGGAAGAACTGGGTGCCCAATTTACTGAGGACCTTCTAAAAAAGGATCACACTGCAGAACACAAGGCTGCAAGACCCAGAAATTCACAATGACTATTATTGACCAAAGAATGGGAATGATGTAACCTCAGCCAACAACCTGTATCACAACTGAGGTGGCTATTAACTACATGGTTTCTTTAACTTTGTTGGGCTTTTTTTTGGACACAAGGCTTAGAACTGTAAGTACAATACTTATGGTGACAGTGTCACGAAAAGTCTACGGTCACTGGTCAGTGCATAGGTCTGGGATCCACGGGTTCTTCAGGCTCTGCTGGACACACAGAGAGTGAAATAAAAGTCACCCAGTAAAGCTGCTGCTGCCCCCAGCACTGTGACCAGCCCCTGTCCACAGGAGGAGGGGCTGAATCCCTGTGCCACCAACCCGAGCCACTCCCTCCTCAGCAGAGCAGCCTGAGCTCATTTCATGCTCTGAACTGTGCTGGGCTGAGACCTGTCCTGGTTCAGAGCTGATCCAGGTGATCTGCAGGGCCAGCCCAGGGAAGGGGCTCTCACAGTCCCACCTGCCTCACCTTCAGTCCTGTGGTCCTTTCACCAGGATTGCACAGCACTAAAAAGCTGTCATTCTCCATGTAGAATAGCACCAGCAGCAAGTAAGCTCACAGTTTGGTGTTCAATTCCAACTCGTTTCCTCGGTCATGTTTTATGGCCAGCTATGGGTGGGATCTTTCAAATCCTTACTTGAACCAAGAGATAATTTTTGACCTCAGAAATGCACCCACGCAAGTAAAAATTAGCACAATTAAGCCTCCAGTTGATATGGAAGCCAAATTTTAAAGGTGTTTCAAACTATAATATGGTGTAGGTGGTCAGTGTTTTATTACTAGGGACTAAAGTTTACAGGAGTTGTATTTCTTTGCATATAAGAGAAGGCAGTAAAATGCCACGGATTGTGGATGTCAGACCAGTTTTCCAGTATATTACTCTAACTATCTATATAGTTATCTATAGTTATTTATCCCAAGTTGCAGCAGATTCACTACATGCATAAAGTTTCCTAATGCATAATCTAATTTTTTAAAAAATGAAACAGTTGCAATGGTTTCAAGGATTTCATCAGAATCACTGCTCACTTACAGTCCTGTGCCCTACACAATGAAGAATTAAATTACATAAAAACAAAGAGTGAATGTATTTGGCCTGTTCCACAGATATTCACAGTTTAACCATTAAACAAGCATATTTTCAGAGGCTCCAATATTACTAAGGACTTCTCAGAAATACACACAAACCCCACTCCCTCACCCCAGCATTACAGAGCCTGGGTGAGTCTCGTTTGGGATCACAAAATCACCAGGCAATCCAAGAAAAGGTCTGATGGCCTCACCCACTGCCAGCACTGCCAAAGAGCTGCACCTTCAGCTCCTGCTTCACGAGTTTAAAACTGACACAGGTCTGGTTTGCATTCTGTAAATGGTAATTAAAGGACTGAAATGAGGCTAAAAATAAGTGATACTTAGCTAGATAGATCACTTGGTTATTTTTGCAAGTACCCTGCCCAGTGGGTGGAGTTGCTCCTGCCTGGCTGGAAGCAGCAGAACAGGAGCAGGGCTGTCCCCCACACTGAACACGTGGGACTCAGCCACTGGGAATGGTATGTCCTTTCCCCAACAGGAAACCAGATTTTCCCTTCCTGTGTGTTCACCTCTGCCTCGAAAAAGAAGCTGTATTACATGTGACACATTAAAATGGCTGAGCCTGATGTGCTGCAGATTGATTTCCTCACTGCTGTCCCCATTCCAACCACAAGATAAACACCTTCCTTAAAGAGCTCTGTCCCTCATCCTTTGGAGCTGCTGCATGCTAGGGTGTAAATCACAAGCTGCCATGATCTGGTGTGCATGCATGCACTGGCTACTCATATGAATAGTTACTCTTCACATTCTGGACATTTTAAATTTCCTTTAGGGGAAAAAAGCCAAGGGATGAACAAAGCATTTAATAGCTGAATGAATGAAGAGTCTCAAACTTACAAATACAGTCTTCATTTACTATCAAATCAGTCTCCATTTGGAATTTTTCCTAACAAAGCAGCCTCTGTTGGGGAATTTATTTTAGTCTTTTAAAAATAACAGCACCAGCAAAAGTCTCACCATAAATTCAACGATTCCAGCACGAGTGCTTTGGCCTGCTTTGCTCACCAAAACAGAATAAGGTTTTGCTGCCAAACGCTTTTGTGCCACACAAGGTTAGAGAAGCAAGGACAAAGCTTTGGGTGTATTTACCCATAAAACAGCAACTTCAGGGCTCTCCTCCTGCAAAGGGACAGATTCAGCTGCATCTAAAACAACCACATTTGTTTTCCACAGCTTGTCTCCCAGCAAGAGTTGCATGGACCAAACTCTCCTTTTATTAGATGAAAGTGATGCTATCAGTGGTTTGTGGGTTTGTTTTTAAACAGCTTGCATTACCCACATTTTATTAGTGATTTATGACCTCTGAGCCAAGCTACTGCAGGGCTGCACACCAGCAAAGCCAGTCCCACAATTCAGGCAGATCCTACTCCTCTCTCTGCTAACCCCCCTGGGGCACAGCAGATGTGCAACGCTGACATCCTGGACCTGGTGACAAGCTCACCACTTAACACCTGTTTCCCTTTAGTTTTAAAATCCTTATATCACAAAAGCCATTGGATGCTATGGATGACTGTCCAGGCTTTTTTTGCTTTGGTTTTTTTTCAGTCAAAGTTGTTTTATGATCCTGACATGCAGCTCTGAAAATAAAAGGTGTGTAACGGAAGTATATCAAATTCATTAAGCCAGCACTTGGCTATAGAGAAAGCCTTGGCAATCAATCCTTTTACCAAAAGGTGTAAAAAAGTTGACGTACTAAAATTAAAAAAGGTAGCATCAATAACCAAAAAAGTTTCAACCAGTGTTAATAAAACTCCCTTTAAGTCACAACAATTTCAACAGGCAAATAGTCCCAATACAGGCATTGTAAAATAATAAATTGACTCCTATCCAAATATTATCAAATCAGTCTAAAAATGACTCATCTACACTGTTGTCATTAAGAACACGTTAAGAATTCATTTTGTCATCAGATGCCGATATTGTTGCTCCAGAAAGTGTGGAGTATTAACTGCAATTTAGCAATTAAACATATGCTTTAAAAAACTGGTTTGTCAATATTAATGCAAAAGATAGTTCCTTACATAGAAGTACTGTGCTTGCCAGACAAGTAAGGTAATACTTTAGGTATAAATCAAACAAGTTAAAGCAGAATTATACCACAGTTTTCCTTGAAGACTTAGGATTTGTGTGTTGCTTCTGTCAATGTTTAGCAAACTTAAGAAGCAGAACCTTTGGTTCTTTTAGTCAAGTAAAAATATTCTCATGTAACCACAAAAATACAACTTCCAGAGAAAATGGAAGTCCATCAACAAGTCCACTTTCAATAAAACTGAGGTAGTACTGCTCTTTTATTACGTGGATGTGTAAAGAGATTTAGATACAAATCGTCATCTATCACTCAGTTGACTGACAGGTACAGTAATTTTATAAAACAATCCCAACATTTAGTTTGAAAGTCCAAAAAAAGGAATGATCTGGACTCATTCACTAGGAGTTAGCTCAAAATGGGAATTAGCCATATTACAAAAAGCTGTTGCTTATGTTGGTTTTTAGAGCCTTATTACCCAGGATTAATGCATTTATAGTTAACACTGCTGTTCATCTTGGTATAAAACCTTAAAATTATTACAGCCTAAATTTCAACAATGTAAACAGCACTACACACAGTACAGACCTGCCCTGACAGATGTAGTATGAAAAACTTAATCTGGCACTGTATAATTTAGCAATGTTAATTTAACCTAACTAAAAAGATCTACATTGTGCAAGAAGTATCAGACTTATTTATACTAATCTGAAGTCTTAAAAAAAAAAAAAAAAAAAAAGAACCCCAAAAATGCTTAACTTGTAGCCAGGGTCAAATATTTCAGGGCAAGAGTAAAAGGAATAACCAAAATTAAGAAAGTGCCTAAAACATGATACAGCATTTTAGAGCCCTTTCAAAGACAAGGCAGAAAAAGGTGTAAAGTAGAAAAATCTGGAGCCTCGGTAATTTCCAGAAACATCCAGAGTTTACATTTCGTGAAGGGCAACAAGTCGCTGTTGTCACTGCTGCTTTGCTGCTAAGTCTGTTCATCCTCACACAGGCCCTCTGTGTCCGAGGACAGAACACATTTGGTTTCCTCTTCCTTTTTCCTTCGCTCCATTTCCCACTCCACAAAGGTATCAAAGAGACTCGGCCAGGCCTCGTCCTCGCTGTAGTTGCTAAGGTCCGGTCCAATCACCTGAGTAAAATTTAGAAACATGTTCCACGTGTCCCGGGAGATTCCCTTGATTCCTGAGGGGTTCTTGATTAGGAAGTGTAACCACTGGTCCAAAATAGGGGGCTTGTTTTGGGTGAAGACTAATTTCCAAAGGGCAATGGCTATTTCCCGATGTAGCGACCTCTGTCCTTCTTCAGAGTCCAGGCCAAACTGGAAGGTGAAACGATAGAGATCCTTGAATTTATCTTCCTGCTTGGCTTCATTTAGGAGGCTGGGGAACCTTGCACAAATGCCATCAATGCTGTCTGCATTTATTGCTTTGCAGCCTTCAAAAAACTCCTTCCTGTTAAGCAAAAGACGAGAAATTAGAGTGAGCCCTTCCCACCGACCTCGCGTGCCAAACACGTCCCATCTCCATTCAGCTACATCAAAGCAAAGAGGATCATCTGGACAAGACAAGGGGTACCCTCAGCCCCAGTGGCACAAAGGTTTTGGCAACGGGAGCTACTGGAAAGAGACACAGTTCCAAGGCATTCCTTAAGGCCTGGGGAACC
The DNA here is from genome assembly GCA_013398115.1 of Falcunculus frontatus. NCBI lineage: Eukaryota > Metazoa > Chordata > Aves > Passeriformes > Falcunculus > Falcunculus frontatus. The sequence goes on along the minus strand of VZRV01009211.1, from coordinate 17,152 downwards.
ACACACAACCCCCAGGTCTGCTGGGGCACTGTTAGCATTTGAAAGATTCTACTCTCTGGCTTTTCTGGACACTTCCACATCCTGGGATGCTTTTCACATTAAAAAGTGAATCTAATTTACCACAGAAGAAATTCCAAATGTTTGAAATGAACACATTTACCCCCACTTGATTCAATACTGCCCATGTCTAAATGCCCATGCTCTGGGCGAGCTGTTTGCAAGGGACAGAGCAGTTCACTTCTGCTTTTCCTGTGGTTTTTGGTTGCTCTTCCAGCCTGCAAAACCAAAAGGGAGCCACCGGTGTCGGTGAGCAAGGCACCTGCTCAGGCATGGAAGGGAGCACAGCATCACAGGGGCCCTGGCACAAGGTACTGACACTGCTGGAAGCACCAGTCCTGTACCAAGTGGCCAAGGGGGTACACCTTTAGCTCCAGTTTCTCTGATGCACAACCAGCCAGGAGAGCCAGCAGGCTGACACAGGATGGGCTGGAGAAAAGACAAGAGATGGAGCAGCACTCAGGAGAACAGACCACGTTGTTCTCCTTCATGGAAGAAATCCATCAGCACCTGTACCATGGAGTGTGCCCTTCAACAAATGTAACCTCTCACTGCTAGATTTGTCCTCTCCAAGGAAATTAAAACCATGTTTATAACACTCATGGTGCTGTGCAGAATCACGGACACTACTTACAATTCCTTTACCATCTTAGCAAACACCTGTGTTGTCAGCCTCCAGTAAATCCACATTTGCATTCCAGAGTAACTCATCCTTTGGACACACACCCACAGCCACAAAGACTCTGAAGATGCTGTGCAGTGCACAGCAGAGGCTTGGGTCAAGGCTCTAACACCAAATTTTGAAAGTTGTAAGCTCAGTGAAAATAAGCAGCATTACTCAAACCAATCTAGGTAGACCAAAAACCAAAAAATTCCTTTTCTCCCTGCAAGTCTTTGTAGGCAGTCTTTACTTGCTCTTACCTGGACGTTGCTAATCAAGCTGGGGGAGGCTGCTGCAGTTTGGGTTTGCTTGTGGGCTTTGTGGGGTAAGTTTTAGCCCATCCATTGTTTTCTGTAGCATCCCACATGCTGTCAGCCTGCTGACTGAGCCCCTTGTCCAGCAGGGCAGACAGCACTTTGAACAGCAATCATTTGTCAGCCAATATGAAACAGCTACCAGTGTCAAAATCCTCACATTTCCTTCCCTCTCTATGCTTTAACAGGATTACTCTTGGAAAAAGACATTAAGTGTAACACTGGTTACACAGGAACAATTTTGTCATTCTTTCACAGACTGTTAACAGAGTTAGTAGCAATTGCTAAAGAATCTCACATTACTTTAAAGGAAAAATTAATTTCAGTGTCCAATCTCATCACCAAGATAATGTTGGATACAGTAAATTGCTTTTGGTAAAGCAAGAATAAATTAATGTCTACAGAATCTCACTACACTGCTCATCACTAGCAGCATAATGGCCAAAACCACATCTTCTGAAATCCAGTGTGAGGGGAAGGGGAAAAGAAGACAATACAAAGCTTACCTTCTGCAGTGGTAGGAATTAATCTGATCAAAATACAAGTGTTAGAAGAAATAAGTAAGTGAAGCTAATGAGGCTGTCTCTCCAACGTACTGCTGACAGGATACACTTTAACATATGAAAATAATTACAAGTTCTACAAGAACTAACCTTGTAAATTTGCACATGGTAGCAGCCTGGAATTTCCAAGCCAAAACTAGTACTTTAAATTCAGTGGGATCAACACAGAGGTCATTGCAAAATCGTTCCATTCCTTCTTCCAGTATGGCATCTTCCCGCTCGTCCTTATACCTCCTGAATAACTCCCCAATCCTTTGAAGAGAAGATTCCTCTGCACTGCAAACAGAGTCTTTCTTTGTATCTGCAGAAAGCGTCGGAGGCTGACTGGACTCTACAGCAGCGTCTGTTTTCTTTGTCCCATTCACAAGAATGTCTCCTGAAGCCTTCCCGCAAGCTGAGCCGTGGTCGTCTTTGTGGACTGCACTTCTCTTGCTGTGGGACTTGCTGCCAGATTCTCTTTCCCCATTTTTGCTGCCAAGGGTAGAAGAAGGGTTCTTGCACTTGGTGACACACTGGCCCATGATGTTGCAAGCCCAGCTCCTAGCGTGGTCCCCCTGCCCTTGGACACCCTCGCAGCTGCTCTTCAACACATCTCACCATGCCATTAGCAGCACTCAGCTAACCTGAAAAACAGTTTCAGAGTCAAACTGCTGTCTCTCTACAAAGAACATTTGATGTATTACATGTGGGATAACGTTTGCCATTAAGCGACTGACTTCGGGATATTTAAGCTTTGTGTACTGAAAAGGAGCAGTGTACACAAGGCTGGCATATGCCATAAATTTCAGGCAATTTCAGGCTGTTTTACCTAGAAAGCAATGCAGCTCACTCAGTGGCTGCACTATACTAACGGGTCCTAATAAAGGAAATTCCTAAAATTCTTACTGCAGCACAGGTTACAAAGAGGTTGATTCATGTACAGGCTTCATCACGACAGACTAGTCTAACCCAGAAATATTTGAAAGGAAATGGTTTTTAAAAGTATACCCACACTTTATATATAGAATATAAAACACTGAAACAAAGCAGGGAAGGGAGGACAGGGACATTGATGGGACAACCTGGCAGAGACCTAAGCACTGGATCGAAACTGTACCTTCAGCAAATAAGCAAAAGGGACTTCTCAAGGATGGGGGGAGGAGGGGGCTGGCTGCTGGCTTCTTTTTTGGGAGGAGGAGAGTAAGTGGAAGTTGTGTGTTTGTTTTTAAGCAGAGTTTGGAATCTAGGTTTTTGTACTTAAAACATACACAGAATGTGTTTGCAGAAAGGAGGCAACACTTCTTATGCAAGAGGGTGTTCAGGAATTGTTCATTGTTTCAAGTGGGCTCCTCCCTTCAGGTAAGGAGACAGACAGGGGAGGGGGCCTTCTTAATGAAACTTCTTCAGACAGACACATGCAGATAAGAAGTAGTAATTCCAGTTCAGAGAGGTTTTTTTTTAAATAAAAATTAAAATGCCAAAATGATTTCATCATACTCTCTTTTTATAAATCACAAAGCCCTGCATATTTGGAAAAGATATTTTACCCACAGAAAAGGGTTCTTCAATTTTCCCTGTTAAAGCCAAGCTAACACTCTGACACTGCCCTATCAGAGAGCAGCCACACCATGGACAGTCCATTTCTCAGAAATGTCAGCTCCAAGAAAGCAATTGCTTATCATATTCCTCCTTTACCCACTTATTTGCATTTCACCTCTGCTGTCAGTTAGGCAAAAGCTTCAAACATTAAAATTGGGTTTGCCTTGACTTTGTGTACAGCTTCCAGTTTAGAATTAGAACAAGAAGGAAGAGAGACAAAAATTTTAAAATTAAGAAATACAATAGCTGTCGTGTCAGTTTTATTGTATTCATTCTTGGGCAAAGCTTTACTGAGACTGAACCCCTCTTTTAAGCTGTAAACCAACAGCAGCAGCAAGTACAGATGAATTCTCAGATATTAGGATTACAAAAATAAATCTTCTCTCAGCCATTATACCTGTTCTGACAAAACAGCATGTGTGCAGCTTCATGAGCAAAAAATTTTGCCAGTGGAACTACAACAGCCAAGATACTGGATTTGACTACCTGGCTTCCCTTTCCCTCCCCACTCCCTTTTCTTAAGCACATAACCCATACACAAAACTAACAAATACCTATTTTTAAGCAGGCAAAGAAACAAACATATTACATATTCTTGCATCACAATGCTTTAAAGATGAACTTTGCAGCATCATTTTTACAGGCAAGCAGAGTAGATTTTATGTGTTCAAGAAATTCATAATTATTTTAAAGGATTCATAAAAATATGCATGTCAATATAAACAAACCATAAGACAACTTCACTGGTCCTTAGTACTTCACAGCTCTGTGAATTGCAAAGCACAGCCTGGCACTGATTTCTGTGCTGCCAGGTGCCTGAGCAACATCGTCCTCTCCAGTCTCCACCAGTCATTATTTCATTACACCAAAACAAACAGGATATTAGTAGGCTGTGTAAAAACTGCTTAGTGATTAACTCCCACATACCAGCTTTCCCCCCCTCCCCTTCTTTAAATTCATCAGAACTCAAATGCTCAATCTATACTAATTCTCGTTCTTCCATCAGTTTCTCAGAGGCAGCTAGCACCACACTGGACAAATTTATCTTTAATGAAAAGCATGCAGGTAAAAGAACAGAATAAAAAATCCTGAGTACAGACTAGTATTAGAGTTTAAAGCAGAATTTAGGTAGTATAGAAAACCTTCTGCTCAAAGATGTAACAGTGGTTATTAGTTATTGGTGATTTGGAACAGCTTTTCCCTATGGGAAGGTTAAGGAACAGCTGCCTATTGGTGAACAGTACTTTCCTCTAAAGTAGTCAAACCACACACATCATAATTGACAGATTAATCCAATTCACTTGAGGAATCCCAATTTAAAGGGTTTTTTTAAAAAGTGCAAGACTGACACACCGTGTCCATAATTTTCCTAATACAAGTGACTCATGCTGTCATGCTTCCTAAGCAACAGCTTGTATTAATGATGATAACAATCTAATGTTCAGCTTTACAAAGTGACATCACCAATGTGATGAAACTGAGGGGTTTTAAAGACATTTGCTGTCACAAAAAGAGCATTACAACACATAAAGGGAAGAAGTGTCCCATGAGCAGTTTCCAAAAACAAGCAAGCCTGGTAGCATTAACTCCTAGAGTGCAAGTTAACCACCTCCCTCACATCGTACCCCTCTAACAAACACTAAAATTTCCTGTACTCCTACTTGCCTTACAAAGAGCTGAATGCTGCTCCTGAACAGCCACTGCCTGGGCACTCCTAGCACTGCTCTTCCCTGCAGTAACAGAGTTCTTCCTTCCTCCTCCCTGCTGAGGAGGTTTTCAGAGCACAATCCTACTCCTTATGAACAAACACTAGAAGATACTGATGTACAGTTGCTGCAATTCCTCACTTTTCTTCTACATGAAACTTGATGCCATGTGCCAGATATTTAGAAGCATTCTACCCCAAAAATAGCAAAACCAGCTTGGGAAAAAAAAAAAATCCAGACTGCATCCGCTGGCAGCTTGTGCACGTATCTGGTTTTGTAAGAGAAAAGTCTTTTGGCACTCCATCAGTTACCCTTTTGTAAATTGCCTTCGCCGAGCTGGATCCACTTCACTAACCAGTCACCTCCGCTTCCTACATGACTCAGGTTTCAAGGCATGAAAGGAACAAGAGCCTCGGAAGGAGATAGAAACAAGTGGGAGAAGCCGGCCCTTTTGTTAAGGAAAGCTGGAGAGAGGATCTAATTGCAGCATCAGGAGCTGCAGTGAAGCCAGCGTTCAGGGAGTGGGAGAGCACCCTCAGGAAGGTGAGCAGAGCCGTGTGCTTGGCTGCAGAGCAAAGGGAGTGTCCTGGCTGAGGGAGCACCACGACCTGCAGAGAGATTTCTCCCAGCTGGGTCAGAAACTACGAGTATAAAGTTCTTGTGTACCCAAAGGTTACACTGGATCAGAGGCGAAGCATCAATTCCCAAAAGGATCAGTGCCCAAAAGCAAAATTACTAAGAGGCTTGTACAGCATAAAAGCAAGACATAAAAGGCAGCAGTGACCACTACTTTTGCCATTCTACTAAAAAGGATCAAAATTCAGGGCTAAGGTTGGAATGTGCTCAGCGCTTCAGGATGCAGCGCTCCCAAAGAAGTCTATTACTCAGAAAAGTATTGAGCAATGATCTCCAGTACATATGAATCACCAAGATGCCCATGAGGCCGTCTTCCACATCACAGGAACTGCAAAGCAGAGACCCACAATGACGTTCTCTGCACCTTTCTAGAAAGGAGTCAGCAGCTGTGAACACAGGAAGATGAGTGCTGGTGAATACAGCCAGCTAAAGGAAAGTCACCCGCTCAGAACAAAAGATGTGCAGAGCCATATGGCCCTACACATTAAATAAAAACCTAGAGAAGATTACAAAGGCCTTGACTAATGCTTAGTGGGGCTTTTTCATTTGTTGGGGGTTTTGTGTGGAATTTTTTCCTAACTGCTCTAAGGAATTTGCAGCATTTTTCCTCCATTTTCAAGTGACCAGATCACACATAACCCAAAATTTGAAGGGAGCAAAACAATGTGACTCAGTAATAACTCTCAATCATACAAGCACACCGTGGTACAATTGAAAACAGCAGCAATGAAGTGGGGGGAGCTGGAAGGAGTAGAGAAGATGCAAAGGAGATATTTAAGTAACCCTGTATTTTTCTTTAATGACTGATGTTCTTGTAGTAATAGAAATTACTGGATATGTCCAGAGAATAACAAGCAAAACAAGCATTATGCTGTTTAATAAAGTGTTGCATCAGAAGGTATTTATAATGAGTTTCAAAACACAGAAAGTATCAAGAGAATAGAGGAAAAAACTTTCTATACATTCAAGAAGACCTCAAAGACAAATTTAGGAAATCTCGTAACAAAAGGGGAGACAGCTCAGCCAACCATTAAATCCCTTTCCAAGTAGCATTTCACTAGCTAAGGCAAAGACAACATTGCTAGAGCTTAACTAAGCCTCAACCCAGCCTCAGCTTTGCACAAACACTTGAGCATAGTCTGTAAGGATTTTACAGAATTCCACTATGCATTATCTACCTTTTAAAGGACAGGGATACATGACTTTTTGACTTTAAAGACAGCTGAGAGTAGGGAACAGTATCATGGATGCTCTGTTTCCAGCTCTATACAGATACACAGAGCTTCCCATTGGGGAGACAGGAGAGGATCATTGCCACTGCTGAAGCAGAAGCAATTGCTGCTCTAACAATTGAGCTGGACAAGTGATCTTGTAAGCAAACATCTAATACTTACATAGTTTCAGCTACACAGGGAATCATTCCACTAGCTGCACAGCTTCCTTTAGGCTCCCTGGGTTCCACATAGAATGCTGGAAGACAAAAGACCACACAAATCTTTACATATAGAAGAGGCCATGAAAACGATGAAATGTACCAAATCACTGAGAATCAACTGTGTATTTAATAAAACCCTTCAGAGCCAAACTCCATTTGTTCAAAGAGTCGTTTTATAAAAAAACTACTTCACTTTTTTGACTTATAAAGTAGCATTAACACCATTAACTCTGCATTGTCATATAAACCATAGAACAGGTACTGAAAACAAGAGACAAATTCAAATGTTTGTTAGGAGTAAATACACACTTCCGGATACTTTTATGGCTTTCAGCATGGGAGAGTTAATTCCTCATTTCATGCACTCAAAGCAAAGCAGAGGACATGCTATCACTGTCACTGCATGTTAGCTGAGTGCTGTTTAATCTGTGAATGCCAGACAGCTGCTACCTAGCAAAGCATAATTTGGGTCTGGAGAGTAATTCTCTTTTTTCATTCTCTAGCACATTCTTTTCCATGTTTGTTTTCCCATGTTCAGTCGAGCTGGCTCAACTTTGCTTCTCTTAAATTCGCAGCTCTGCTGTATAACTAGGAACCTCTGAAGAGAAGATGACAGACAAAGGTATGTCTGGTTTGTGGAGCAAGAGCTGCAACTGCAGTCCCTAGTCAACACCTCTGCATCTGATCTAGAAGAAAAACACAACAAACAAGAAATCTCTGGCAAAGCTCCCCTGCTCTACCATACTAACAGAAACACTAAAACATCTCATTTTTACAGCTCTTAGTACACCTAGGGAGCAGACAGGTGATCAAAAGCTGCCTTGCTGCATACTTCCCTTTTACACGAGATTTATTTCTTAGGAAACAAGTAGCAACATTAGCTTGTTCAGAGCTTTCTTCAGCAGAAAGAGGGGGGTGAATGTAGAAAGACAACCATGAAACAAGGTCTTGTCACACATGCCAGTCTCCACATGAGTTTTCCCCAAACCTGAATCCTGTATGTGGATTAGGAAAATCTGACTGACACATACAACCTAGTTCAGACCAAAGCTGTTGATAGAACTTTAAAAGCCCCAAACATTTCAAAATGTCTAGAAACTCTGGAGTGGTACTTTCACTCATACACACAGACAGAGCAAAACCATATCTCCACTGAACCATTTTGAGGCATTTACTGTTGAGATGGAGACCAAAAAGTCTAATTCACGCTGGGTTTATATACTCTGCTCTCAGACATCTTCCACACAACCAACCACCCTTTTTCCCTCCTCCATTGCTTCACAGCTCTTTTAGCAGACACTCCTGTGGGTGCACAGCCACCAGCCAGCTTAATGTGCAGGGGAGCAGAGGAGTGTCTGCCTCTCTCTCTAGCTTGAATTTCTTCCTATTTGACCATAGCATCCCATGAATTTCAAGAATTTAAGGAAATGTAACATCTGGCACATCTAAGTTAATTTCTTTTGGCCTCCTGCATCTAAACAATTCCTTTTATAAATCACCAGGGAGGAAAGAAGAAAAGGGAGCAACACAGGGCACTGTGCAACCTCATTCCCCAGGAATCTGTTTAAACATCTTACAGTTCACATTTTGAAAAATCATTGTCATGGCAACTTTTTGCAATAAACTACTTTTCAAATATATTTGTATTTCTTTGGAAGAGATCTATGATCCTATGATCCACCAAATCTACCTTTCCAGTTGACTTACTGCATGTACCGGAAGCAAATACTTATTTCAAGTTCAAAAGAAGCTGAATCTGATGGAGATCAGCCCTACCCAGCAAAAGCCAAACTTTTTCAGGTTGTTTGAAATAATTTCCACATTGGCTGACCTATACACACACGCACAAGGACTGGAGCCAGAAATTTTAACATCTGTTAGAACCACCAGCTACAATTCTTCCCCTTTCTTTATATTTCTAGTCTTTCAAGTTGTCCACTTAACCTTTTTAAATTTTTTAATGTAGTAGCATGTGTAAACTTTGACAACACAATTATGGGATATGGAATAAGAAGTTAGCATGAGTTAGCAGTTAAAAGTTCAAACTCTTCAAGGCTGTATTTAAAGGCTGTCATAGCACAGCAATGCACTGTGGCTGACTGACTTCATCCTAAATCATGTACAGTGACTGCAGCAGGGGTGGAGAGGAGCATCAGCACGTTGGTGGCACAGGTTTTGGTTCAGTCCTTGGGCCAGAGTGGCAAGGTGCAGCCGTATGCTGTGGTCACCAACATCCCTCCCCTGTGCTCAGCACAGTAACTCAGACAACAGCCTGCACTGCTCGTTAGCAACCCCTCAGCAACCCACAGGGAAATAAGAAAGTAAATAGTGTGAACCCTCGGGATTATGGAGGCCTTTGTCTTGCTCACCTGCCTCTTTTTGCAGCTATGTCTAAGCCCCTGTGACTTTGCTCTCCTGAGCACGAGGATCAGGGCAGACCCTCCACACCTTCGGCAGCTGTCCCAGAGGTAAGAGCAGGCAGCCTTCTCACCAAAGGCAACTTTCTTTTCTCCCCTGTGGGGAATCAGTGAAGAATCAATGGTATTTTTTCCCTCTTCAGCAGGCAGAAATTGAAAGGATCAGCTCTACACGTGGAAGCTTTCACTGTGCAGTTCAGTTCTACACTACAGAACCAAAGCACTTGGTGCACAAGTGTTACAGCATAATACAAACTTCAGTCAAAGCCAGCTCGTTATGGAAACTGCTTATTTCGAGCCTTAACCTGCAACGAAACCTCCTCAGCAGAAGCACTCTATGCAGCAGAATGGCACATTATGGGCTCTCAGGAGCCCAGAACACATCTCACCACATCCCCAAGCGCTGTGCTAGCACCAGTCTGTCACACTGATCCGCTCCGCACCACTGCTGCACAAATACATTTATGCAAAGTTACTCAAGAGGAAGTCTAAAAGCAGGAAAGTCCTGCTGCAATTAGTTAAAATGAATTATTAGTTTGTGAGGCTTCCTGCAGTTGAAAAACCTTTCAATGAATTACAGACAGGTTATGGTTTTGGGAGCAGATACATGAAAACTTTACCAATCTGCTCCAAACCGGGATAACAAACTATTTCTGATTAACCTCAGTTTGAGCTTTGGAAATAAAACAGCTTTAGAAATGTGATCAAACTAGGTAAAATCTGTCTCTAAGAACATGCCTGCATAGAGTAGAAGCTAGTTAAATAGACACCTGAAAAGGCACCATGCTCTGTTCTGGCTGTCACTTGGCAGAAGGCTTCGTGGCAGTCTATGGGAAAACCAAGGCAGGCAAGAGGTATGTTGGAAGCCCGAATACTTTCTCAAATGAGAAGTGGACTTCTCTGAGAAAGACCATACTGGAAAGGCTTAACTACCTTGGAAGGGAAGGCCAGGTACAAAAATACCCTCAGAAAAACCAGAAACAGCTTCCCCATATTTACAGTCCATAATGCTGGGCCGGGTCTCAGGGCCAAGAATCAGAGCTATCACCAAATCTCTTCCTAGAGGAACCCCTCCAGTCACCAGGATGCAGGCAAAAGTCTCTCAACAAACAACTGAGCCTTAACCTGGTGTGCTGTCACTCCAAGTCCAGAGCCTGCTCATCAAGGGATATTTTTCCATTCAAGACTGGGCAGAAGAAACCTGCGTTCTGCACTCTTGAAGAGCACCTGACTCTGTGTGCACTCACAGAGCATGACACCACATTTCATGTTCAAAGTCCAACAAAAAGTCTTAAGAAAAAGTGGAATAGATGTTTCAGATCGGTAGTTCACTGTGTGCAGCTAATTGTGTAAGGCTAGCTTCAGGAAAAATGAATAATAATGTGAAAAATGATAGGCAGAGAGAGACTAAAGCACCTTACTACTTTTTCTTATGCAAGACACATTCCTTAAGCAGCTTTTTCAGCAGACACACATGCATCATCCTTGAATCCCTCCCTTCCCTTTACATTCTCTAACCACACAATACCTCACTTACTGATTACTTCTCATTGTTTTTCCATTTGGGCCCATTAAAAAGTTTTCAATTGTTTCCTATTATGTGCTTCATCTTACTTTATTAGGTGGGTGGAATGATTTGTTAGGATTATTGTATTTTCAAAGAACAAACCCAAGGCCAGTTAGCTAAACAGAATATAATTTTAGAAGGGTGCCTTCAGGTGCTTTTGTAATGTAAATAAATTAATGAACTAATTCCTGCAGCAGCAGTACTTGTTTTGAGAAGTCTATTTAAGCTATGAGCAAGACAATGGGCAGAGGGGAAATCAAGACAGACAAACAACAGGGCTGTTCAAGATCATGCCATCAGTTTTCAGTAAAGCTGAAACCAGAACCCAAATCAGATTCCATCCAATTCCCTACATTGTACACACTCATTTATTCTCATTTATTTCACTGCACATAACTCAACTACCCTCAAAAAACAAAGGTTCAGTCACTGAGCAATTCATCTCCATCCATTTAAAAACTACCAATATTCCCCTTCTCCCTCAAGATCCTTGTCAAAGGCCATACAAGGTCCAGCATGCACAAAAAAGCAAATAATCTTCTGATGAGAGTTTGTGTGGTTTTTCCCCTTTCATGTGCAAAGGGTTGTAAAAGAATAATCCTTCAGTATTTTTCCAGGGTATACTGTAACTTCTGCACAGCATGACAGACCTTTAACACCTCGGTATGTATTATGAATAATTAAAGCAGCTCATGCCAGGGGAAGAGCTACTCTGTGCTGACACAACCAGTTCACATCTCTACAGCAAAACTGCACATTATGGGACCAGAAGAAACCATGGCCCCTGGGTATTTGACAGAGATGCATCCCACTGAAAGCATCTGAAAGTAGTCGTGCTACAAATATTTACCTCAATCCATTCTGCAAATTAACCTACGGAAAATTGCAACTCTCTGCAGCCAAACCAGAATAACTTTGAAAAACCACCTTGGTCTACAATCTACTCGGCAATGGAAAGAAAAACATTTACTTTTAAACTGAGCTAAGTGTGCACAGATTTTCTTATACACTGAGTTCGGCTATCAGACTTCACCTTGAAGTGTCTGAGGTGCCTTCACCAATTACATTCAGCTGAATGTAATTCAGGTAGATAGCAAGTGACTCCTGTAATAATAAGATGTGCTTTAAACTAACTGTAGTAAGTAAGTAACTTCATATTTCTTACTGCTCTCAACAATGAAGAAAAGACAGCAGTCACACAAAAAAAGGAAGCCCTTGCAGCAGCTCTGGCTAACAGCGTCCCTTCTCCAACAGAAAGTGGCTGTGAGAACAGTGACCCACACAGCCCCTAACACTGAAGGGACAAGTCTAAAGACAAGAACCAGACCACCTCACAAGATCCCTGCTGGCAGCAGATGCTCATAAGGAGTTTACAGAAGGCCTGCTGGCCATCTCAGTGAGTGTAACACAGTTTACAGGCTGCCAGCCAAAAGAATCACTCATTGCATGCAGTTCTGCAGGAACTTCAGTACCAGCTGACCACATAAATACTGGAATCATATCTAAGTTATGTACAACAAATTGTTCTAAGTGAAAGCCCTGACATATGAAAGTGCTTTAAGAGCATATGCTTGGGATTTTTAAACTGACTGCAGTTTCTAAAGCAGAAAATACACCCGGCCACCTGCTGAAGCCCTAATTCTCTCTCCTGATTTGAGTCCCCAACTTCCCTATTGCAGTGAACAACACCAACATTTCCCACTGTACAAAGGATGCTGCAATATTTTGATGCTAACTGTATCAGCAGCTTCAAAGGAGCTCCTTTGAGTACTTGGTCATCAGTTGAAACAAAGACTCTCGGCTCTCCTTAAGAAATCTGGTGGCAGCTTCAACCAATACACACTTTTTTTCTTAAGTTTCCATGTATTATTGATTTCTCTTGACATCCTGTGCCCCACAAGAGACCAGGTGTGTAGGTCTCCATCCCGTGCTTCATGAGACATAATCACTAACTCCAAGCACAGGTAACTGCTGGAAGCTGGAATACATCAGACCTTTGGCACTCCAGGCCACCCATTTATATGCTGATCCAGAATACTCAAGGCTTTCTGTACAGACTCGTTGGCAATGAAAATATTGAACAGTCAGCATATGACCAAAACCAAGAGCTAGGACATTTGTGTTTGTGAGTCTATTACTAAGCTCCACATGCCTCCCATAATCATAGGCACTAAGATGATTTTCTCCCTCCCTTTCCATTTTAAAACAAAAGGATAAGACTGACTGCATTACAAGTTTCAAAGTTGCAGGAGGAAAAGCATTACACAAAAAAAAAATTCCAAAGTAAGAACTAAAACCTGTCACTTTCTGCTACTACATGGATGCAAAAATAAGACCGGTATATTTCCAGAGCACATAATCCTTTCGGTTCAAAAGAACCCACTTACGTTCACTAAATAGGAAAAGTGAGACAACAAACAACTACGACTGTCATGCTGTCTCTGGCAGTCTGACTTTGTGGGAATAACGAACTGTGACAGGAGGTCAGGAACAGCATTCTCACATTTTGCAAAGTAAGTTTTGTCTTTCACAAACCAGATGCTACAGACAGAACAGCATTTATAACCATTCTTTCTGAGACATCAGAAGATTACACTAGCTTATTCTCTTTACTGGAATCCTGTCTCACCACCTATGCTTTTGTTGGTTTCTCTACGGTATTCCTACTTCTGTGAAAGAGTTCTTTAACACTTATATCTAAGTAGTCCCTTAACTGTCATTCTTCTAGCAGCAAAACACTGCAATTAAATAACCTTTAACTAAAATCCAGATTTTCTGCTTCCTTCAAGATGCAGATCATTGGACCAGAGAGCTGCCCCCCAAGACACATGGATAAAACGGAGACCTAAATGGGTCCGTTCTCAGATTATCTTCTAGGCAAGAGGCTTTGATTCCCTACTTGCTCTGTTATGGTCAGCACTGAGATCAGAATGTAAAAACATCACCACATTATCACACAAGAGCCACACGTGACAAGGAGAACCTCCTCATGTCGTTACAAAAAACACTGGCACTCGTGCAAGGGAAATCAGAGCTCCCCTCAGCTTTGCCAACCTGCACCTCCCTGGGGCTCTCCAATTTGCTCACCCCCAGCCCATCACCAAGAGCCAAGTGGGTCCACAAACCCTCCTCAGGGAAGGGGGAAGCACCAATGGGAGCACCTCTGTAAATCTTGGCTTTCCTGATCACTCCCTGGGAAGGTTTCAACCCAGATCTGTAATTACCTGACTCAAGCGAGAGGCAAAAGAAAGGGGGGGAGGAGAAAAGAGAGATCACTGACTGTTTCAAAAGACACACTCGAGACAACTTACTGTACAGAAGACACTGAGAAAATCTGCACAGACAGTTTACTTGTGTCACATGTTTACAGGGGGTAAATTGCAGTTGGCACTTTACCAGAAGGCAACATTTGCCTTGAACATTTGCCACGAAATTACCATTGTTTCAAGTCAAGTTACTATATTATTACTGCTGGGTAACTCAAGAGTCAAGTACACAATTAATCCGTGTCACCAACGCAGATAGTCTGCAAAACATTACAGCCATTAATCTAGTATTTTTAAAAAGGAGGAAGGGGTAAGAGACAAAAGAACTTATTAGACTTCCAGTAACCAGAAGACAAAGCCTATTAGTCAGAGGCAAATAGGGGAAAGGAAGCCAGCGAGATAAGATGCAGACCCCTAGAGAGAAGCAGCCAAAGAGAAGGAGCCCAGCCACGGAATTCTGATGAAGCTGTTAGGGGGGTTCCCCCTTATCTTCCTGTGACTACCAAGTCCCTCGAGTGTTTACAGATTGTTCTTTCAGTCTTCCAAGAGTTCTGGCTACCAATATTCAGCTCCTTCTGTATTTTTAAGTATGAGGATGAAAGAAAGGACTGTTTTTCCAACATGCCATGCTTCTATTTTTATAGTCTCTTCTTACTCAGAGTTTTCCTGTTACATTTACATAGAAACCCATGTGCCTAATGGAACAACAACATTGTTTCTGCAATTTGCAAGTTCTTATAAACTGCCAAAACCCCATCGTGATGGATTTTGTAGTGCTCCAAGGCTCTAAATTAAACTTACCAACATTTCGCTGGCACCAATAAAGAAAATCAAGTGTGGGACAGATCTGAGCAATGCTGGGGCACTCTCACTCCTTCCAACCCACAGCCGTGCATCTCTATATCCAAACCCTCTGTGCATTCCTTTCTGCCATGAAGAAATGCAAGTGTGCAAGAGTCGGGTCTGTCCCCTCTTCTTCCATCCCCTTTCCATCTACTTTATACCCCACAGCCCCATACACAACACACAGGACTTCTTTCTGTTCCTTAAGCTGAACCAAAGCAGGCAGCAGAACCAAGCCTCTTCCTCATCCACTCCCAAATTTGTCAGAACACATCTTAAAAGTCTGTCAAACTGTCTGGCAGCCCTTCTTGCTCAATATATACTGCTTCATTAATTTCAGTGAGGGTCTTCCAAAAGAGCTGCTCCTTGTTTCCTCTCACAGCCACTCCTTCATCTGATCTTTTTTCAATACAATTCATGCTAAATGGAAGCAAGATGTAATTATTAACGAACTTCCAAGATCAACAAATTATAAGAACTACTGACACAAATCAGCGAGAATTTGCTATGAACACCACAACATTCAAATTCAAAATAAAGCAAGAATCTGGGCAGAAAAGGCACCTAACACAGCCTTGAAGATCCTGATTACATGAGCTGATTACAGCTCATATTGCAGGCTGTCAGTCTCACAAAGAAAGCAGCCAAGTAGTACCAAAGCTGCAAGCTCCCCTGTTATTAGTTTTGTTACTTTTTTTAAGAATTACAGTCATTCATGCCTACATACAACTTGCTATTAGGAACATTAGGAAATAATCAGAGTTTTAGAAATCATTACGAGAGCCGGTATTTGCAGTAAGTTTGTAAAGCCAGTTGCACTTTGCAAATGTGAACTAATTCAACACAGATCACAAGCTCTCCTTTTTCTGCTGATGTGCAGAAAACCTTTGCTTTAGACTGTGAGCTGCCTTTCATGTAAACGTGAATGTTTTCCACAGACCACCACCACAACACACCTGTGTGGGGAAGACTTTGAGGTCAGACTACAGAACTGACAAGAACATGAGGTCAGATCTCTTTACTTTCACATGCAATCTTAACTAAGGGACTGTGTTTCCTTTTCTGAGGATTATCTTTCACCAGGGAAACGTGCAGCAGTGTTCAGATGCACTCAAAGGACACAAGTACTCAGACACTTCCCATTGCTGTAGCCCAAATAAAACACTAATACTGTAGCTACACATTAACTGTTTAACAAAGAGGTTTGTAAACACTTAAGAATTTGTTTAGATGATGTTTTTTGGTCAACTGTTCTCTCAAAAATAGACAGACCATGCCAGTGAGGCCTGTAATTTCCAAAAAGGTTGGGTAGTTCTGTGCTTTTTGTTTGTACAGCGATACCCCCTTTTCTTTTCAGAGCACTTAACTCTTTACCCCTTTAAATTATGTGACAGACACTACCATTCAAAAAAGTTACCAGCTGTGGATCAATGCTGTATTCTGACACTTGGCATCAGCCTGTTCAGTTATCAATGTAACATTTTGAAGGGCAGCATATCAGCAGTGTTAACTATTTAAAAGATAATCAATGATTCTTTCCAACAACCACAGCACTGATAGGAGAGGCATATTCTTCCAACAAACATTTGCTCGAAACACTGATTATGCAAGTTATAATTTGTTATGAGTAGCTTATTACTACCACCACAGCCCCAGAGAGTGATTAATGCAGATTGCAGCTTGCACAGGAAGGGTAAACACATTCAAGGGAGGGAGGAAGAGCTGGAGCAGGAAAAAAAAGTGGCTGTGCAAAGGGAGTATGTTCAGATAGCGAGAACCACCTTGGAAATAAATCGCTTTACAGTTTATTTCTCTGTCTTTCTCCCGAAAACACTACGAACATTCACGTTCTAGCGTGACACGTGAGAAGGCTGGGCACGAAGCGCACCCGAACAAAGCAGCCGCTCTCCCCGGCCCTGGGGGGCTGCGGGGCCGCCCGCAGCGACCATCCTAAGGGACGTTTTTAGGATCCCGCAGACGGCGCACAGCGGAACGCAAAAAAATCAGGAGAACCAAACCCCGGGGCGAGGCAGCACCGCCGCTCGGAGCACAGGGATGAGTGTGGGGTGGGCTCGGCCCGGCGGCACCGAGAGCCCCCGGAGCGCGGGG
>VZRV01009205.1:469978-490094 GCA_013398115.1 Falcunculus frontatus | reverse complement strand
GCCCCCCAGCCGTGTCGGGCCGCCCCACTCCCAGACCCCGCCCCGGCCACAGTCCAGGCGAAACATGGAGCCGCATCTCAGCTTCCGCGGACGGCGGGCCCTGGTGACTGGGGCCGGCAAAGGTGACCGCGGGCGGAGGGCCGGGGGCGGGGGCCGGGCCGGGGCGAGTCTGACGCCGTCTCCCCGCAGGGATCGGTCGCGCCGTGGCCGTGGCGCTGAGCAGGGCCGGGGCCCGCGTGACCGCGCTGAGCCGAACGGCGGCGGACTTGGAGAGCCTCACACGNGGACCTGGCGGACTGGGAAGCTGTGGAGGCGGCGGTGGGCGCGGCGGGGCCGTTCGAGCTGCTGGTTAACAACGCGGCGGTGGCGGAGCTGCAGTCGTTCCTGGAGGGGACGCGGTCGGCCCTGCAGCGGTGAGTGCCCGGCCCCGGCCTCCCAGGCGGCTCCCGCACGTGACCGCAGCCCCACGGGGACCTCTGGGGCCGAGTATGCTCGCCAAGGCGTCCCGAAGCTTTGAACGTCAAAAACGGCGGCAGAGCTTTTCAGAAAAGGATGTTAGTAGAGGGGAAGCAGCTGGAAAGAACGAAAACAGCAGCTGGTGCACAGACACCAGACAGGCTGATATGCACACTTTTAGCAATGCCCAGTGTTGGTCGATTTGTTACTGCTTATGTCCTTTTTCTTTACTGTCTTTTCATTCTTTACATCATCACCTTTCACCCCCTTAAACAGCAAAAGGAAACCAGGCACTGGCTCTTACATCCATTTCTAAGTAGCCAGAACCTGCAGTGTCACCTCCAGAATGGTGGGGTGCACCTGCCATCCCACTGGCCTGGGAGGAGAGTGCCTTTGCTGCTCATCAAACTCAGAGCTTCCAGTCTAGTTCCAGCTCGGTTAAATTGAAAGGCAGTTGTTGCTAAGACAATTCAGAAATAGAGACAACAAAGCCAGGTAAGGAAGCAAAAAACGGTCACGGTGGGAAATTAAATTTGCTAACTACAATAACATGACATCTTTTTTCTCTGAAAAGCTTCATAGTTTTGTTGTGAATATGCTTTGGGATACAGGGTACGTTGAGCCTGTATCCTAAAGCATAGGACGTGTCATGCTGTGTCCCTATGTTAAAAATGGCTGTTGAGAATCTATAATAAAGGTTTGTGACTAGAACATAAAATGTATGGATTCTACTAAGATCATTCTGCAGAACTGGTAGGTGGAAGCCTAAGGAGGCACCATGTGGCAAACAGAAGAAATGCTGCCTCTATCCACCTTACAGCAGCTTTGCTTTATAAATCTGTGTGAAGGGTTTGCTTGACCTAAGAGTCATCTGCCCTGGCTGAGGCCCAGGGTTCTGTTTAAACTTTGACAGAGGAATTCCATTAGGCTGCATAAGAGCAGAGTCCTGTGCGAAATGTGCCTGATGCCTGCACCTCCCCACACACTGACAGGCTTGCAGCCAATGGACAGTTCATTGCTGAGAGCACACCTGACCATTCTGCCTCGCCCTACACTTGGCATTTCTGTCCATGTCCTAGATTATCACCAGTGTTTCCAAGAGACCAGCAGCACTTGTCCTCTGCTGCCTCCCAAAACTGCTCTCTGGACTGGGCTACAACCGCTCTGTAACTTAAATTTGATTTATTTGTAGGTCTCTTGATGTGAATTTTGGGGCTGTGCTTCATGTTTCCCAGGTGAGGAAAAATTGTCACTGCAGCTGCCTCCATGAATAACAGTGACTAAATTGTTGTACATAGCAGGGATATGTGTCCACTTGGGGGCTGAAAGGACTGCAGTCCAAAGTCAACCCGACAACCTACATGTACAACC
Organism: Falcunculus frontatus; assembly: GCA_013398115.1. Classification (NCBI taxonomy): domain Eukaryota; kingdom Metazoa; phylum Chordata; class Aves; order Passeriformes; genus Falcunculus; species Falcunculus frontatus. Next base: position 488,267 of record VZRV01009205.1, on the reverse strand, counting down.
TCTTCATGGGCTCTTGCTTTGACTCTCTTGTAAGCAGGAGGCAGTGAGGACTTGCTTCCTCCAGATATTTTTGTTCTTTGGTCTACCATAATAGCCCAGCAAGATTCCTATGGAGTGAAATAATGATTTCTCTTTTTAGAATTCTGCCATTCCTTTTTTTTTTTCTCTCCTCCCCCCCTGCCAGATAGTTGCACGACAGATGATTGCACAGGGGCTGCCAGGGGCTATTGTGAATGTCTCCAGCCAGGCATCGAAGCGTGCACTGAGGGATCATGCTGTTTACTGTAAGTGTGTGCAGCTTTAGCAGTGCCCCTCTCAGTTTTGACCAGCTGGAGACCCATAGTCAGCAAGCTGCCAGTTTTGGGCAGTGAAAGACCCATGTGTTCCAGATGAGGTGCTATGCAGTTAAATATCTCCTGTTCTTCCCTTCTCTTAAAGGTTCCACAAAAAGTGCTTTGGATATGCTGAGCAAAGTAATGGCAATGGAACTGGGACCCCACAAGGTAGGAGTCTGTGAGAGAAAAGTGTGAAAGCTGAACCTGAGCACAACCACAGCAGTTGGGTTAGATTATTTGTTCCTCCTGGTCCCAGATTAGGGTGAACACTGTGAACCCCACCGTGGTTATGACTGACATGGGGAGAACTAACTGGAGTGACCCTCAGAAATCTGCTGCCATGATTAATCGGATTCCCCTGGGAAAGTTTGCAGGTCAGTGATGTAGGTCTGCTCCCAGGCTGTGCTCTCATGTTTTCTCCAAGCCTTCCTTCTTACTGACATCACAAGCAGAAGTACTTTGCTGATTTTTGGGCCAAGTGACAGCTCTGCTGAATGCCTTTTGGCTGAACTCCTGGAGTATTTGATCAGGACAGGGTGAGAATCAACCCTCCTCTTGCTTCTTCTACAGCCTCCTCATCTTGGAACAAGTGAAATGAACTTACTCCTCTATTGTTCATAAACCTGACTGGGTGTTTGCTGTGACCTAAGCATCATTTGATCACAAGGACACTTTGATGTCCAGCTCTCAGCCACACTGTTCTGGACGCTTCATCGAGCACAGTTTGAAGGCAGAAACACTTTGCTGCTCTAATTACCTGTAGAGGTCAAAGGCAGACCTTTTTAGGTGCTTGTTTTTCTGGTACAATTTGAGGTGGCCATCAGATGTTCTCTGTGTTTGATTGCAGAGGTGGATGATGTGGTGAACAGCATACTCTTCCTGCTGAGTGACAAGAGTGCTATGACAACTGGCAGCTCACTGATGATTGACGGGGGCTTTCTTGTCTCCTAAAATGACACCTGCATTTCACACCTGGCCTCAGTTTTCATATGAGTACTGCACAGATGTAAACTGGATAGTAAACAATGGATTGTAAACAATGACACAGACCTCTTGCTGTAGGGGCAGCAGGGCTGAAGACTGTATTAATGGAGGTGAGGCAGAAAATCAGCTTTGCAAGGCTGCTAAATAATAAAGCTCACATACACCTTCATGGAGAATGTTTATTGCACCAAATAAGGTTTTATCTTGTCACTCTACATGATGATTAGAAATTGGACCTCTCTTCCAACCCTGTTCCCCCCGCAACCCTTCAGAAGCTCTCCCTGTTCCATCCAAATCCACAGAGTCTGTCTGCATTTTCAGTGGGAAGGGAAAGAAGTTAGCAGACTCCTCATTGCTTCCTTTCCTGTCTTCAGTAGGAAAAAAAAAAAAAAAAGAGGCAACAACCCCAGCCCTGCTCTGCAGAGACTGGATTTTGGGGGGAGGCCCTGCTAAAGACTAATGGGGGGGAGCAGCACCATGCTGTCCTAGGGTGTGCACACACAAAAAGGCAAATGCATTGATTGCACAGAGCTGTTTCACTCACAGAGTTTGGCTAGTACCCAATAAAGCACCTAATTATTAGTTTTTCAGCTTCTCATTTACTTTGACCCCTTCCAGGGCTGGTTATGATTTCTTTAACAGTCTCAGGAACATTCTGCTAGAGCACCAGTTTGTTAACTGTTAGCCACAGCAGGCTGGGCAAGGAGACCCTACCACCCTCCCAGCTATTCTTGTCTTTCAGCACCATTGAAATCAGCTCCCTCCCCACTCCCACCAGGATCTTCACCACCTGATTCACCTGCAGGTTGAAAACAGGTGTTTCCAGAACAGGATGGATGTCTCAGCCCTTTCCACTTGGAGTTCAGGAGAGCCAAAACAGCCTGTTGCCCGAAGGAGCTACCTTGCCTTCCCCGTTGTACGTCCCCTGGGGGCTGTATAGTCCCCAGCTGGTCTCCTGCCCCCACTGCCCCTTTACATCAACACTGACGTTAAATCAAAGAGACATTTAAAAAACACTGACTTCGTACATGATGAAGGGCCCTACACATCCCAGCCCCCTTCAGAAACACCCAGCTTAATATGCAATCTGTCAGAGGATGACAGCATGCTGAGCCAACACCTAGGCCACAGCCCTCAAAACATGGTACACTTTTTGCCAGGCTTCTTCACAGGCGGTGGGCAGAGCACAGCCCGGATGGCTTCATCAAACACCGTCTTCAAGCCCCGCTGTGTCAGGGCAGAGCATTCGAGGTACTTTACCGACCCTGGGGAAAGAGAGCTCCGACTCAACCACTCCAGTTCTACCACCATACACTGTCCCTCACCCACTCACAAAGTTCAATGCCACCGACATCTGCCTGCTCACGAGACTCACCGATCTCCCGAGCCATGGCCAAGCCTTGGGGATAGGTGATGGGGGCCAGTTTCTTATCACGTAACCTTTCAATGGTGTCCTTATCATCCCTCAAGTCCAGCTTGGTGCCCACCAGGATAATAGGTGTATTTGGGCAATGGTGTCGGACCTCAGGGTACCACTGAAACAGAGAGGTATGGTAAGAAAAGTAGTTATATGAGTGGCCATAACCATAAGGATGCATTCCTACTATTGGGAACGAGAGGTTTACTACTGACACGGTGGCAGGATACTGCTGCCTACAGTTCTAATGTGCTCTGCAAAGAGAGACTGATGCAGATGTAATAACGAAGGCACCGAAGAATCATGACAGACATTGCCAGCCAACTCTGCACACAGTGCTTCCCTCAACTGTATTTTAGCTTCTAAGACATCCCTTATCTTAAAACACAGATTCAGAAAGGCAGTAACTTAGCCAAAGAAGTCATGAATAAAAAGTAGGCCCCGTTTAAAACCTGCAGACTATGATTTTCCCTCACCAAAACATTACTGCTTGAAGTTTTGGGCTTGTAGGTGTGGTGCTGGGTGGGGCAGGGAGCATCACTCATTCTTCCCTTCTACTGTTTCACCCAGGAGGAGAATACTTTACCTTAGCTCTGACATTCTCAAAGGAGGCTGGACTCACAAGGGAGAAGCAGATCAAGAAAACATCCTGTGCAGAAACAAGAGGGTCAGCTGTGCAGAAAGAAACAGCTAGAGAAAGTGGAGGGAGGCTGCAGAGGGAGCCTGAGAAAGGACAACCTCCTTCCACAAGCAAGGACTGCTGTGGCTTTAAGAAATTATTCCCCATTAAGGGTGTTAAACTAATTTAGAGAGGGAAGGAATAGACCTTCAGTGTATGATTACATCTTCTTTCACAATGCTGGGCTCTGCATGTCAAGAGCCTGAGGCCTCAAACATCTTAACAGCGCTAAGGGCTTCACCAGCAGCACAGCTGCTCAGGAACTGCAACACCCAGAAACACTCCCAGTGCAGCCCAATGGGGATCTGTCCTGCTGAGAGAGAACGGGAATATGGAACTGGCTACGCTGCACAGCAGCCCTACAGTGTTCCTTGTACTTGAGTCTCCCTGGGGCACCCGTAACTCTTCAAAGACCATTACAAAGCAGGAACTAGAAGAGGACAAGCTCTTAGGAGAAAATCAGCTGTGATACTTCTTAAACAACCAGAATTATGGGTGCAGCTGCAGGAACTCAAGACTTTCCTCAAAGGAAAGAAGCATGCCTGTCCTTGGGAGCCTCCCTGTCTCTCTGAGAGGGAGCAGTCACCAGCCAGTCCAAGCCCAGCACTCACCGTCTGTGGATAGGAAAGAGGCCGCAGTCGGTCATAGTCTTCTTGCCCTGCTGTATCCCAGAGGCCCAGGTTCACTGGCTTTCCATCTACCATCACATTGGCAGAATAATTATCAAACCTGCCAAGGAGGAGTCCCCATCAGTGACAATTTTGTGGTGACCTTCACCGCTCTATACGGAATTCAAAGGGGCAGTGAATCAGGAAAGGATACTGCAGCACAGTTCCAGTGGGGACAATCTGCCTTCCTCACACACACAGCCACAGCATCATCCTCACCTGTGAAGTTCACAGTCTGATTTGCAACAGCCACCTCCTCACATACAAACCCAATTTTACACACAACACGCATACAGATCAAAAAGCAACTGAAGCTCAAGGCCATTACTTACACGGTGGGAATGTATTCTCCAGGAAAGGCATTTGTGGTGTAACTGATCAGCAAGCAGGTCTTCCCTACAGCTCTGCAGAGGGTAAGAGTGACAAGCATAAAGAGGGGTACGGCATGGAGCACTAAGGCAGTAAAGCTCACCCTTCCCCCACCGAAAACACAAGGTTAGGTAAAAAGTTACCCTGTGAGAAAACAAACCTGTTGCAGGCTGGATCTCCCTAGTTGTCACAGACACGGCCTGAACTCAAAAGGTGTGCCTTGCCTGAGCACTTCTTGACCCTACTCTCTCTCACTTCTTTTCCCCACCCATTCAGCCCTCAGCAAGACATCAGTCAAAATATAGTTGTTTCATGAACCCAGAGGGAATAAATTAGGGTTGTGTGCTAGGCTCAACAGATGCATAGTAATTTAACAAAATGGATAAACAGTGAAGTTAAAAAACACTCAACAATGCAGAATTCTGCAAGCTCCTCCAACACAGGAATTCAGTATCAATAAATACAAAGGGGAAAAAAATAAGTATCCATAAACAAAAATGGACTTTAAAATTGTCCACTGTCAGTTTGGAAAAAGATTAGTGAAGAAGGATGAAAATACCAGCTCAGGGCTTTGCTGAAGGTTGGTGGGATTGGTCAGCCCAGCAGTGGCAGCCGGTAAGGGCCAGGCCAGGGCTGGCTGGCAATAGCATAAGCACACAGACTTTAACCAGTCCTGCAGATTTCCTAATGGAAAGCTTTGCTGTAAGAAAGGAGGAGTACCAGCAGTGTGAGCAACCTCTTTATCACTGAGGAAGTTGTGAACTGCAGACAACCTTCCAGAAAAAGATCGTGAGTGCCAATGCCAGGGAAAGCTGGCTGTGAGGTGCCTGGGTGAAGCTGAATAGCTAGCAGAATAGGGTATCCCTCACCCAATTCCGCAACCGTACTGATGTAAGAAAAGACATCACAAGAGAGGAAGAGAGTCGACAGTCACCTGCGTGCACCAGGATGGCAGAAAGCACAGAGAGAACAAACCACTATTACAACTTTTCCTCTGGATTAGGTCCCCTCAGTCTGAGAAGAGAGAAGTTTTGTCATGAACACTACGCTGACTGGTCCAACTTTCCTCCTGAACTGTGACTTTTCTCTCCCACCACACAGGGAAGTTTGTAATTCACAAAAAACTGTGTATCTATGTGTTTCCAATTTCATTTAGCCTGCACTGTTGATTTGGTCTTAAGGCAAAACACAAGACAGCAAACCTTCAACTGAACTCCCATTTCCAACATCCTGTGCTCCCAGTCATTCCTCTCCCCTCTGCAATAAGGCTGTGCTGCTCGGGTGGCTGGCTTTCTCCTACTCCCTTCTTTAGCTCCCACAGGCTGGAACCTGGAAGGCCTCACCGCAAATGTGTATTTGAGGGGGTGGCATGCACGAGAAAGGGGAAGTCTAGTCCCTGCTTAAGACCAGTTCACATTTAGGTCTGAGTACCTCAGCTCTGTTTTTGCTGAGGTGATCAGAAAAGTAAACTGGAATTGTGAGGAAAAATATGCAGGATGAGCTAGGAAAGTTACAAAGCAGCATAAATCTAGTGCATGCCTGCATCTTGCAGGCAGATGTGCTCCCAGAAAAAGGCATTTAGGAAGAGCCTAAAGAAAAAAGCAAAAAGGGTGACAAGGAGCACATGGTGAAATCAGAAAGAGCAACGCATTTCACCTCGGAACAATCAACAAAAGGACACACGAAACCTGCGAACATCAAGATTTTCGGGAGGACTCTGTCATGAATCAAGCATGTACAATGAAAAACAGCGAAATACCGGCACCTAAATAAAACAAGGAGGCAGACGTAAAACCCAAGAGAAGCCTGTGTTTGCTACCGAGGCAGCACCCAAGTTCATGAACTACGAAAGGAGCAGGGCAGGGTTGCGCGGGCCGCGGCAAGGCCCCAGTCTCCCGCCGGGACACAACGGNACGCAGGCCCGGGCCAGCCCTCCCTCCTTCCCTCGGCGCCGCCGGGCCCGTTTGGTGCGGGGCTGCGGGGGCCGGGGCGGCCCCTCCCGCACTCACCCGTCGCCCACCACCACACACTTGATCGCCTGCATCTGCCCGCGATGGCGGCGCCGCGACTGCGCCGCAGTGACCGCCCGCGGGGTGGGGCGGGGCCGAACCGAGTGGAGCCGAGCCGTGCACAGCCGAGCGGAGCGGGGCCGAGCCGAGCCGAGCCGAGCCTCGGGGGCAGGGCCCGTGTCTCCCGCCGGCCCCGCCCCCGCCGCTCTCCCGGGGCCAGACGCGGCTCCGCCGCGGGCGGTGGGACAGAGTCCCGGCGGCTCCGCCCCGCGAAAGAGGCGGCGAGTGCTGCTCGGGGCCGCTTACCGCATTGGGGGCCACCGGCGCAAGGACAAAGCTTTAAAACCTGGTTACGTTGTAGCTGCACAGTTCACCGTCATCTGCCCAGAGCTGCTGAGAAACAAAGATGGAGTAGCAAAAATCCTGCAGGAAGATGGCTTTTGGCTCCCCCCAGCTCCCCAAGGTACCCTGCCAGGAACAGAGGTGCCCACAGTAGTGGCCCTGTCTGAAAACAACAGGCTTTGCTTTTCCCTTACCTGCAGGTCTGCAGCACTGCCCAGCAGCCACAGACAAAGTAGCTATTGCCACAGGCTCTCTTTGTTGTGACTAGGGAACAGCCTCCCAGCTTCTTTTGCTTTTATCTTAGTCCAGAACCAAAACCATCCCCCCCCTCGTATCCACCTGTTAACAGCCTTTTAGCTCCAGGACAGGCTGACAGGGTCTTCAGGAGAGTAACACAGCAGAAGGCCCCACCCTCCACATCAGCCAAACATCCAGTTTGCCACTGTCCAGTGTTAACAGCAAAATGCAAAAGTTCTTTATTAAAAAAGCAGAGCAAAACCCAATATAAAAAATCATGAACACAAAGCAACTAGTCCACACAGAAGCTTTCATTTTCTAGGTGTCTCTTAAAATATGTACTCTAAGATATGTTCCCATCCCAGACTCATAGGATTCTCCCTCAAGGCTCTTAAGACTGCTGGCCTGACAGCAGCTCCTGCTTTCTTCAGTTCAGACTCTCGTAACCCTTCCCTTTCTCCAGGTCGTGCAAGGACTTGTGCTGTCAGGAGAGAACCACCTTCTCCCCTTTGTGCTCTGAGAAGCAACTCCCCAGTGTCACGCCAGAAGCATCGCTCCTCTCCAGGTTAAGGCCACAGCACTCAGTTCTAGGAGCCAGAGAAGCCAGAACAGTTTTGCCATTTGCCATAGTGAAACTAAATCCTGTTGCAATACTGGCCACAACGTCTTCAGCTAAGGGCTGCAGTTCACAGTTAAGAAGCACAGATGTTGACAGCCAATCACGCACTCACCCTTTTCCTGACACTCAGTGCTGTAGAAGTAGAACCACGGCCAAAGCCCAGCTGTCCCACAAGGACATGGACAGCACTGCACCCAAAGCCCCTCGGTACAGCTGTTTCTGTCTGTTCTGAATGTGTATCAACTGCCCACCAATACAGCCAGAGCCACAGCAGGGAGGGTAAACAAGCCAGAGAGGGCCCTTTCAGACTCTGCTTCTGTCTGTAAACACTGGGTGAAAAAGCACAGGTGGGTGATATCTGGTGTACCCAGCAGTTTCAGGATCCCATTAGCAAAGCAAATCGCTCTGGCCCACAGGAACTGTAAACACTCCTGTTGCCTTTTATCACGTTTCTCTGTGAACAGCCCTGGCATCCAAACAGATGCTGCAGCAGGACCCTGCCAGGGAACATACAAACCCCCCCCAGTAACCAGTAACCCCCTGTGCCAACAAGCTGTGGCAGTGCAGGGGAAGGGGCTCCACATCATGGACTCAGACCCACAAGCCTGGATGGTTGTTTCCTCCTCTCCTTTACGCTGTCAGGGGGAAGATTTCTGAACAGCAAAAGCATTTTTGTTTGCGAGCCTTTGTGTCACCCCACTCTGATAATGTCCATTTAGGAAGAAGGAGTTGTACCTGAGTTGCTCACCCTTTCCCTGACAGCAGGTATTTGGATCCTTTAAGCCACGCTCTCATTTCCTAGAACTGTGGGTTCCCAAGGGAGATCCTTGCACATATGCCATGATGGCATTCTGCAAGAGACTTGCTCGCTGTGCCTCCTCTTCCCTCACCCTGGAGATCTCGGCCTCTTTCATTCTCAGCTTCTCCAGCAGCAGAGAGATCTCACCCTCTTTGTCCAGCAGTGCTTCACGGTGATTACTGGATAGGGCTGTGAAAAAACAGCATTAGTAAAGAAAATCAGGCTATCCCTAGAACAAATAAGAAAAACGAGCCAAAGGCAATGGAAGTGGTATGGTCAACAGGCACACAAGAGAAGCTGCATGAGACAACATGAGAGGTTTTGCACAGACAGCACGCACACTTCACGGTGCAGGAAATCCAAACATTTTGCTTGCTGTGCAGCTTTGGGTAGTCCTCTGAGTCTTGGTCTCTATAAAATGAGGACAGGAATCCCTGTAAATACACCTGGATGGAGAGTACAGCTCATAGGTGTACACACAGGCAGGAAGCACTGCTGTCTCTACCTGTGAGCCCAGCTCAGTTCCAGGCTCAATGCAGGGTAACTCAGCATTACCATTTGAGAAGCATGAAAGGATCCATCACCTTTCAGTTGTCTTTCCAGAGCTGCAATCTTCTCTCTCAGCCCATCCTGAGCTGCACGTTCAGCCTCCAAGTGCCCGATCTGCTCCTGTAATTCCACTTTCACCTTATTTAGCTCTGTCACTTTCTCCTCTTCCTTACTGTCCAGGTCCTGACACACAAAGACAAACCCATGAACAACCAAACAACTTCAGCAACTTGTTCTGGCCCTGTGGTGACTGTATCTACTCCAGTCCCAACTACCTGCTGAAGTTCATCCAGCCTCCTCCTGAGTCCATCAGCATACAGGCTCAGCTGTTTGGCTTTGGCCTGGGCCTCAGCAACCATTTCTTTTTGCTTAAGGCAGCAGTTCTGAGCTTCATCCCTTGACTCAGTCATCAGCCGCAGCTTCTCTTTTAGGTGTTCTAGATGTTGCTGCTGTAAGACACGAAGGAAAACGAAAATTAAACAGTCCCACTTCATTCCTGTGAAGGGATTCTCCCCTCTTTGTTCGTAATACAGGGACCCCTTAATCGAGTCAACAGGCACTGACAAGTGCAGGACACAGCCCTGCTCCTTGCACTCAGGAGTGACCCCAAGCTGCTTCCTCTTGCCAGGGAGGACACTGACAAAGACTGAAACACTCAAATGAGAAACAGAGACAGGTCCTTGGCAGATGCACCGATGCCACCACCAGTGTTTGCAACCAATGCTCTACCTTCACTTCCTCCATACCTCAAATGGCTCTGCAGTACCAGTGTATGCAGCTAAGCAACTGCTGGGTCCCACACATCAAATTTCTATGTCTGTAACTCAGTGAAGCCTTTTCTTTTGTGATGTAAAAAATAAGTAAATATTCTAATAGTTTTTGTGTATTTTCCTCATCTCTTGTTTTCTTTCACAGGATATTAACTTCATTGCCATTTTCACAGAGTTCAGTACTACAGTGACTTTTATTTATCCAGCAGCAGTAGCCGCCTGAAGAAATTTCTCGGAGTTCAGAGAAACAGGAGCACCCCATGAAAGCTGCCATTAAAAAGAATGTTGGCTGTTGGCTTCAGATGTTGGCAACTTAAATTAAATCTGCCGTGACATTATCCACATCAGTTCTGTTACTACTGAAGACAATTCAAATCAGACTTTTCAGGGCTCCTTCCTCAGCAATCTCACCATTTGTGGGTCAGTGAAACCCAGAGAGGAGTTACTTAGCAGCTCCCCAGGACTAAAACATAGACTAAGTAGCCAAACCACTTCCTTCTCACAGGGGCAGGCCCACGGACAGGTCTTGTCCTTACCTCCTCCAAGCGTGCCTGACTCCGGACTTTTATTAACTCCTCCTCTGCCTGCCCTCGCTCGGTTAGTGCAGCTGCTTTGACTTGGCTCAGTTCCTGCCACAGAAACATGGAAAATCATTCCAGAGAGAGAAGCTGCATTGCTGCAACACTGACCAGAAAACATTAGCAGCTATATGACACAGCTCTCCTTCTCACTCAGAGGCAGCAAAAGCAAACCAAGATGACAAAACTTTCCTCACTCCAAGACTGCTATCTAAATTCAATGTGAATTTCACTTATATGAGGGCAAGTAATGGGTAAAGCTTTCCAAAACAAGGCAATAGGAAAGAGCAGTGCTGGATCTAGCTGGGGAAATACATATGAAATAGAAATAAACATGCTCCACTACTCGGGACAACATGGGAAATCTGCGAAGTCAAATCTTTATCAAGATTCTAACCATGTTCAATGGAATCGTTATTTTTGTCCAATATGAATTTACAAGTTTCTCTGTGAAACCTTTTTCCTTAGTCCAAAGCAGTAAAAATAATTTTAGCTGGCATACTGCTGTTTTCTGTTCCTTCTTACAGCACATGACAATCTTCACAAAGGTCAGCAGTGGAAGACTCAACAAAGCTTTCCTGGCAGCCTTCTCTTTGCACCACTATGAGTGTTCAAACGTGCCTAGAGCACTTTTTCTCACCTCCTCCAGAGATGTCCTGATGGCCTCCAGCCTCTGGATCCTGCTGTGCATGGAACGTTCACTGGCCTCCATGTGCTGTGTCATACGATCCACCTGCAAAGCAGCAGAAACCATTTAAGCAAGTGACAGAAAACCGTTCCCATCTCCAGGCACAGCAAGCAGCAGGACCACTCGTCATGGTAGTGAAGCATCCTCTCACTGACCCACCGAAGAAAAATTCTTACCTCTTCCAGAACTCCACTAGGAAACTGTAATACAGATAGAATCTGCCCTCTAGAAACCGGGAATTTTTAGATAGAGATCCCTCCCAGGCCACAAGGAAGATAAAGTCCAAGCTCTCATTGTCAAGCGGTACAAAACACAACAGATTCAATTTCTAGCTGTAATGTTGGTAAAGTCTTCCTGGCCTGTGTCTTTTCTTAAAAGATTTCAATATCTTCAGAGAAATCTATTAGTATAATTTTATTTTGGAGAGATTTCAGACCTCAGTAAACACTGCAAAGAGAATTGATTGCAGTAAACACTGCAAAGAGAATTGATTGTTGGTCTGTCCACACTCAGACACAACCCCCCCCCTTGAAACATAACAAAGAAGGAACTAGCATGCTGAGCCCCATTAAAGGACTGCTTGTGCATAACTGATTAAAACATTAAAATGTATTCATTTCAGAAGCAGGAAAAGATTCCTTATTTGCAAGGAATTTACCTCTGTGCACACACCAACACACAGGCCAGCCTCCCAGCCTCTCTTGTAGCATCACATACCACTCTGGCCCACACTCTTGAAAGCTAGAAAATCTTAGTAGCTGGTAGAAAGTCTTGTGATCTCTTCAGCCAGGCTTTGCTTGAAGAAATGGCCCATTATTCCCACAATAAATCTGAGCCCACTAACTTTTCAGTTTAAGAGCATCTGACAGCAAACAATGACCTCCAGTGGTGATGTATGTCAGGACCAAAGAAAGACTAACCAGGATGCTGCAAAAACCCCATCCTTACCTCTTTTACCCGAAGGGATTCCATGTCTTCAAGGCTTTGTTTAAATCTTCTCCTCTCCGTTTCCAGACGTTCTGCAGATTAAAAGCAGGCATATCACAATTCTGGCATTCCTGCCCCACAGCTGTATTCATACTTTTTCACAATCTCTGCCAACCCTTTCTCCTTAGCTGCTGACTCACGAACAGCGATCCCAACCACAAGTGTCCACAAGCTGTTTCTATTCCTCCACTCACCTTCAGCCTCCACAGCCCGCAGCTTCAGCTCTGCTGTTGTGTTGGTCAAGTCTTGTTTTACCTGGAACAGCTGATCCTGCTGAACTTTGCACTTCCTCTCCAACTCATCCACCTACACAAGGAAATTACCACCACAAAGGTTTTTCTTTGTTAGCAGAGAAAGTTGGCTGTACAAGACAATGAAGAGACACACAACCAATGATCAAAGTAGAGACCGTATATATGGAGCAGATGTTATATGTGTTCAAGTACCACTTCTCAGACGCAGACTTGGTTTCCTACCTGGTTTCTCAGCAGCAGATTTTTCTCACTGGCAGCAGACAAGTCATGCAAAAGCCTGCTTTCCCGGTCAGCACCTTCCTGCAAACAGAATAAAAATTAAAAACCTGTATTCACCCTAGTTCTTGCACTACTCATCAACATCACACCCAGCTAAATCCAACCTACCCCATAAACACCAGGGCTCCTCTTCACACCTGGCAGCCATCTGTCTAATTTACACGAGAATTTTTGTCATGGTGGCTTTAGTTAACCCACTAGTGGTAAAAATCATGCTTCCCTACTCCATCCAGCATCCCCCACATCTACACAAACCAGTTATGACCTATAGCCCTGCTCTCAAACATAACTAGGACTTATCCAGCTCACCTGCTTTTGTTGCTGGAGCTCCCTGAAGTGGCACTCAGCCACAGAGTTTTGTTCCTGTTTCATGGCATTCAGCAGCTCTCCCAAGTTGTGCACCTTCTGCTCAGACAGAGCCAGGGCAGCTTCAGTCATCTGCAGCCTACAAAGAGAAGCACTTTTCGGAGTCTTTTCCAAGGCAGACACTGCAGCAAGCTCTCTATGCCACCTGCTACAAGGTGCTAATGTCCATCTGGCAGTGGATGAAATCAGGCTAACTAAATGAGGCATTTTTTGCTTCCAGGAAAAGGACACCACTGACCTCTGTACACAGCAGCATCTGCAAACAGTGACCTGGGACTTCTCAGGGCCCAGTATTCTGATGCCCATTGCATTTGCCCTGCATTGTCTTCCATGAGCCATTCTCCCCACCCAGACCCCTCCAGGATTTGCCTGCTCTCACAGAACAAAGCTGGCTATTTTATACCACTGCAAAGTTGTTTAAAATTAGAGACAGAATTTTAAACAAAGGTAGCAGAAGCAATTTGCTTATTCTGTCCATGAGGGACACATCACTGCATGGCATAGTAACACTGCCTTTACCTGGCAGAACTAAACTAGGCAGGCTCAGCAGAGTTTGAAGTCTAACCACTGCCATGTGCATATGGCTCTGCATAACCTAACACTTCTTTTGAGCAGCTCTTTCTCACTGTTCCCAAGCCAGGCTCCTCCATACCTGCAGCGGCTCCCAGAGAACACTGCCAGCTGCTGGGGAAAGCAGGTACAGATTCCTGCCAGGCTGTAAACCATGCAAGGAACATGGCCCCATCCCATCTGCACAATCCTTTTTCTTTCCTCCCTCCTTCTGTAATTCACTTGCTCTTATACCAATGCACTTTATTTTACTTAAAAGCAGGCTAAGTATCTAGTGAGGCAAACTCAAAGGCTTGATCTGACTGCAATTTCTGGATATTACTGCAGAACTAACCAAAATAGTAAGCCAGCTACCCTACACAATTATCCCCCTTCTTAGAAGCTCTGCTCGGCACTGCTTATACAGCACAAACAGTGGGAAGGCAAAGGTTTTCCTCTTCCATACTTGGTTTTCAGTGAATTCATAATGGAGTACTGCTCATCCAATGCTTCCTGCAGCTGGTTGACTCGTGCTGCAGACATTCTGCATTTGGGAGGGAAAACAAAAAAAAGGTTAAAAAAAAAAAGGTGGGTAATTTCTGCCAGGAAATGGAGAGTGCTCAATTCTGCCATCAAAGAGCAGAAGACATTTAGAAATCCAACTCACTTCTCACTCCTAGCTTTTTCTTCTTTCTGCTTGTCTACAGTGTCTGCAAAATCCATGAACTGTGAACAAGGCAAAATTCTGTGAGAAAATGAACTGCATCAGCTACAAGCATTTACATTTCTCATCCTTCTCTTCCCAGCAACAGCTGAGGACACATCAAGCCATTCTACTGGAAACAAACTGGAAGTTTGATGGGTTTATTAGCACACCTGACTAAGGTCATCAGCTACAGGGACTCTGCATCCTGAGGTGTCAGATGGAAAAACAGATCTCTAGGTTTACACCACTTGGAAAATATCAAACCAATTGCAAAAGAAGAAACTAAAGCACAAATAACCAAAACTACTCCAGAATCCAGAGTGAATGTGTTCAGCAGGGATGTGTCCATATCCATACTGTCACTTGATTCCTAGGCAACCTAGCTCAGGGGAAGGACCCAACATGTGCCTGCCCATAAAAATGCAAATGCAACTTCAGGCGTACAACAATACTGTCACTGAGTGGTCTGTGGGGACCTCAAGGGAAAGCAAAGGATTCCAGCTACCCCATTTGAACTGCCAACATCTGCTTACCTGCTTGTTCTTCTCATCCTTCAGACTCAAAACCTCCTTGCTGAGGATGTTCACTTGGTTCTGGGCCTCGCTCAGGATAGCCTCACGGTCTTGGTTGTGATCCAAGGCTTGTTCTGATGCAGAGAGAACAGGAGAGCATGCACAAGTTTCTAAAGCAACAGCACAGCAAGCACTGCTGGAAGAGACAGCACTCAGGATGACAACTGGCTATGAGAAGCACTAGGACAGTTGCCCTTCTCAGGCTGGTCCACGTAGAGAGAGTCCCACCTTACATCACAAGGTGGGATGGGATCAAAGAGAGCAGTGTGTGGGGGGTAATCAACACTCCAGCCTCAGGAAAGCTGCTCAGCTCTGCTGTGGGCAGGACAACGACACAGGATGTGCTGCGTAAGCCACATGAAAACTTGGCTCATCAGAGGCAAACTATGAGGAAAAGTCTCAAGTTCTCCCACATTCACACGGCACAGCAATCTCGAATAACTCAATCCAAACTATTTTCTTGCTCTTGCTGGTTAAAGTGACACTTCCGACTTGACTAGCCCTCACTAAAGGACAAGAGGAGGTGACATAAGGCACTGTGGAAATGTTGTTGAGAAAGGAAGGGAAAGAGGGTTAGCTCTCTTACGAGCAACAAGTGCCCTATATCCCCCAAGTTCTGAACTGGGAATGGAGTTAAGAGATTCATTACTGTACACACATTATACTTACCCACAGCTTTCAGGATGTCACCAGGAACATTGTTCCCTGCCAGCTCCAGCCTCTTCAGGGTCTTGTTCCTGTGCAGGCAGTTCAGCAGAGCTCGGCCACCCAGAAGCCCGATGTTATTCCATCGCAAATCTATAAAGAAAGCAAACTTTCACCATGGTAGTCACACATCTGCCGAAAAACGCAGGGCTCAAGAGAACCCGTGCTCTTTATATACCTACAAGCACGATTAACTAATCCCAGATGGTCTTAGCACAAACACAGGTGAATACTGTGTCCCCTTTCAAGATGAATGAGAGGGAGGGAAATTGACAAAGCAAGAAAGGCAAGGATAAATCTTTAGTAAACTGTAGGAAGCCATGACAGTTGAAAATCTACACAAGTCTGCGTCTCACATTTGGCTCTCACAAGCCTTCCTTCCACAGATATAATCCGTGGATGAGAAAGAATTGGCAACAAAAGCCACACTCTCCTGAAGGAAATTCCAGCAAAATTCCATATAAGGACAAAGCAAGTGTGAAGTAAGTATTAAGAGTCTCTCATGAGGCATGCCAACAGCAACCACAAATAGGAATGAAAACACTTCCTCCTCCATTAAAGACTGTTCTGTTCCAAGTACACAATTCTTCATCTGCAGGTCTTGTTCCAGAGATTCCAATTACAGTTCCCACTCTCCAAAGGCCACGGGGTTGTGACCTCTCCCTGCACAAAGCCAGCAAAGCACTCCAGACTGACAGGGATTGGGAATGACACCAACCAGTTGGAAGAAATTGAGGCAAGAAACCTGAAGATACATGTGTGTTTTCATGCACATATGTATGTGGGCAAAGAACTCTTACCCAGCTCCTGAAGGCTGTTATTTTGTGTCAGTGCCATGGCCAGCTCTCCAGCTCCTTGATGGTTAATCTGGTTATTGCGCAGATCCAGACGCTGAAGAAAGTTGTTTGCTCTCAGTCCTTGGCAGAAAAAGGAGAAGCCCTCCTCCCACATGCCGAGGCTGTTCCATTCTAAGGTTAGGCTAGGGAAATCAGACAGGAATGGTGTTCGTGGAGTAAACAGACAGCTGCATGAACTTGAATGATACATGGATCACGGTATACCCGGTCAAACATCCAGCTCCATGCGTGGACTCAATTTCAGAGAGCAGGATGCTGCCAGGGCCCAGCGTCCTCCAAAAGAGCACCTCCGGTTTTCATGCCTTTGCCTGTCCCACCCCTCACAAGAAATTGCACCACTTGGCACTCCTCCTACCCCAACAAAAAACACCCTCAACCCTTTTCAAATGTTGTGCTCCATCTGGCAAGAATAGCATAGAGAGAGGTAGATCTATTTTTTTACCTCCTGATGGATTTGTTCTGCCTAAGAAGTTTTCCCAAAGCCTCAGCTCCCATGGTTCGCAGGTTATTTCCCTGAAACAGAAGTCCCAGGTGATCAGCAGGCTAAGCCTGTCCCAGTCCATCTACACCACAAACACCACCAGATGCATCCCAGCTGTAATGCCAATTTCAGTTGGGCAAAGATGGTCCAACCAACATTTGTTTCACTTATCAGTCAGCCTTCCACAAAATGAAAAACTCTGGAGGAGCAGCAAATCCATACACACCACTGGTCTTGTGAGGGCAGCACGACTGAGAGCTTGCAAAAATCACAAGATAGCACAGGATCAGCGTAGGCCACGATGGGACGGAAAATGGCGACTCTAGATAAGCATAACTATTTTGACACACTTCGTTAAAAAGGGCTCTGTAAACACTAGGACAAATGAGAAAGAAAGCTGTGATGCAGTTTGTGACTGTGATGCCGTTTGTGACTGTAAATTCAAGGAAATAGCTGTATACCAGAAGAATACAGATAAAAAGTCATTCTCAGTAGAGGGACAATCATATCTGAAGGCAGATGCTTAATTCAAAGCCCATGCTAGTCAAAAGACATTGGCAAGCGAGATAAACTCTACAGAAACACAAATAAAACAGCTAGTAACTCACTGATCAATACAGAAACCCCCAAAAAAGCCTACACATGCCTCATGTGCCCAAGCAGCAACTGACAAAAGATACGCAGCAATAACTTCCGATCAAAATAGAGTAACTGAATAAAGATGGGTAAAGACGATCTGCAAAGTAACTTTGGAAAATTGTGACATGGTGTTAACGAGTCGAGGAATGAGTCACTTGAGAACAAAAACCTTACAAAAGTATGCACCTTGTTGAACAATCCTGCACCAGGACTGCCCAGTTCTATTTCTGATTAAGCCTGTGCTCCTTTTTCCTTCTCCACCACAGAACAGTCTTAATTCTATTTGAACAGACTCACCTTCAGATCCAAGGATTTGACTGTGGTGTTGGAGCAAAGACCATGCAACAAGAGTCTTACACCTGAGTAGAAAAAAAAAAAGCTGTTTATTTCATCTGTGGAACCCTCTGCTCATCCCAGCGTATCATCCTGTTAAACAGCTAACTCAGGAGACTTGGCTGCGATAAACAAATTACTTGGTAAACTGCCACTGTTGCTGGAAAGCGTGAGCCTGAGCTTTCAGGGGAGGAGACTGTTTATATATTCTCAAAGAGGTGGCCGGGCAGAGAACTACATGTCAGCTTGTACACCTACCTGACTCAGCCCAGAAAAAAGCCCACGTCTAGACAGGCTCTGCGGACACGGATGGGCTGCCCACGGAGCCCCCTCACTGCCGGCTACTGTAACCAGCCGGATTGTCCCGTCCGTCCACGGCCAACAAAAGCAGAGCTGCCTTCTCCGCCGGAGGGAGAACCGAGGGGTGCGTGACCAGCCGCACGGTCACAGACTGGGCACCCTCGCCGGCCTGAGATACGAGCGACCTCCCGCCCCGCCGCCGCGCCTCGCTCGCCGCC
>VZRV01009205.1:429274-469967 GCA_013398115.1 Falcunculus frontatus | reverse complement strand
GCGCTGCACGTCTGCAGCGAGAGGCTCTGCGCCGCCAGGTCCAGGCGACCCCGCGCCCCGTCGGACTCCCGCAGGCGCCGCAGCACGGCCTCCTGCGGGGCCGCGCCTGCCGCCGCGCAAAGCCGCGCGTACTCGCGCCCGAACTGCTCCATGGCCGCGGCCCCGCCGGCACTGCTCCCTGGCCGCGCGCGTTCCCGCCGGAACTGCTCCCTGGCCGCGCGCGTTCCCGCCGGAACTGCTCCCTGGCCGCGCGCGTTCCCGCCGCCGCGCGCCCCTGGGAGGCGGGGACAGCAGCGTGTGGAACATGGAGGAGCGCGATGGCTGCGCCGGCGGCTTCAGGAAGGTGCGGCCGCTCCGGGCGAGGAGTGCTGCCCCGAGCGGCGGCGCGGCCCCGCTCATCCGTTCCTCTCTCCGCGCAGGACACCGTGGAGCGGCTTCTCCGCCTCCATTTCCGGGACGGGAGGACCCGAGGTACCGAGGCGGCGGCGGCGGGCGGGTTCGGACCGAGCCCCCGCCTCCTCTAACCGCCTTATTGTTGCAGTTAACGCCGACGCGCAGCTGCTGGTGGCCGAGTTGCTGAAGGTCTTCGTTCGAGGTGAGCGCGCAGGGCCATCCCCAGCCTTAGGGCGATAGGCTCCCGCCTCCTCTCCCAGCACCTGGCCCACCTTCCACTCATCCCGTCGTGCTTCAGCTCTGCTGCCTCCTGCCCAGCTGGAGTCCTGACCCAGCTTCCCGGACTCATCCGGGGCGCTGGGCCACCTCCCTCCTCCCAGCCCCCCGGACGGGACGCCCCAGGTGACAGCTCCCAGACCCGTCTCACTGTTCTTCCCTTCTTTCACCTGGGCTGCAGAAGCAGCGGCACGGGCAGCTCGGCAGGCTCAGGCAGAGGACCTGAAGAAGGTGGATACTGAGCAGCTGGAGAAAGTGTTGCCGCAGCTGGTATGTAAGTGTGGGCCTGAACTGCATGGGAGCAGGATGAGGATGTGAGCTGAAACAGCCTAATGCTCATCCTTTCCTTTTGGCAGCTGTTTTGAGAACCCAGCCTGTGTCCTGACTGGCTTGCTACTCTTTCCTTACAGCTTCTGGATTTCTAGAGGCCTTCTGAAGCACATGTCGTTTGTCAGCAGACAGTCCTGACCTGACAGCGAACATGTGTCTCAGCCTGACTCCAACTCTGGGATGAACAGTCTCAACTTTTTCTTCCTTTGCCATTTTGCTTCTGTTTCCTCTCTCCTTTACCAAGCACAACGTAGCCCAAAGCAACGATGCTGTTCAGATAATGTTTTTGAGAAGAGGCTGCCACAGGCTTGTTTTGTTCAGCTGAGCGCATAACTGGTTTCCATCTTGCTGCCCTACTCCCGTAACAGAGGCCTGTACTTCACAGCATGGTAAGATGCTGTTGCTTTCTCAGCTAACGTCAGAAAGAGGTGCTGCTTCGCAGAGATGCATGGAAGGACTTAAAGGCTGGAAATACCATCCAGCCTTCAGGCTCTCATTGCCTCAGCAGGCAGCTGTGACAGCAACTCTAGGTGCAGCTCCAAGCCTTTCTAATGAATAGGTCATTAACAGGAGCTCAGTCACAGGCTCTTGCCAAGAGCAGGCAACTGATCTTTATTTTATAAATAAACAGTGTCTGTCCCTCACTACCTTCCAGTATTTCTCCACGGCTACGACATCAAAGAATGCTTGAAACCTTTTAACCATTCAATATTCTCCTCAGAGGCTGCTCCCCCTCTGCTATAAATTTGTTCTCACAAAGAAACATCAGTAAGTTAAAAACAAGTCTCCCCTCCTTGTGTAGGCTCTTTGCTGCAATTCATCATCAAAAGTCACGTTGCTTCAAAGCCTTGCAGAGTTTCCCCCTCACCCACCCTCTTCCCTAAATCTTTGTAGGACGAAAGGAAAAAAGGACAAAATAACAAACAGCATGTGTGAGAATCCCACATCATGGGACAGCCTGGCCCCTCTGGCAGCAGGGGGCCACTGTGAAATAAGAAACCCTTAGACATGTGGGCAGGACCCACATAACCCAACTGGCTTTGCTGGGAAGTGCACGGCTGGCTGCAGGGAGCACAGCTGACAGTGGCGTGGCTCGGGGCCTGCGCGCTCCTGCCGCCGCTGGCTCTCTGCAGGCTGTAGGATCAGCAACGGCGAGCAGTCCTTTTCTCAGGAACAGCTGGGACAGGCAGAGGCTCAGTAGGTCACTGTGCACTTTGAGCTAGGAGCTATCAGGGTCATCCCTTAGGACACCAGCCACTTGGAAACCCCACAAAAAATGCAGTTTTAGTACACATTCTGGTGACAGTACCAGCTTAAGCAGTCCCCAGCCCTCAGCACTGCAGCTTCTCAGCTGAGACAACTGTTCAGCTGTACAACACATGCAATGAAGGAACTGACCTAGTTCAGCCTTCAGCTCCACAACCATTGGTTAAAAAAAGGCAATAGCAAAAGAAAAAGCAAGTGATACTACCGCTGAATGCCCTAAAACCCATGGGGTGAGTTCAGCTACTATAGCAGAAGTGATACTGAAACAAAACCAGCTCATCAGGTTTCTGCAGGTACTGTTCTGCAGCAGGGCAGGAATCCTTGTAGCAAGTACCTTAGTGAAGAGCCTGCAGTTTTAAATGTGGGGGTGGCTTGCCCCCTTCAAGACTTCACTCCTGCTTTCTTGCCTTTTCCAGTTCCAGATCCTCATCTCTGCCTCCACTCTGATTCCTACTGAAACAGCAGTCCCAAAGCTGCTGCCCTAAAAAGGCTCAAGTTCCCTTCCCTGACACACAGAGAACTCCTGATGTGGACATCCACAGTAAAGGAGCTAAAAGTAACTCTGTATAGGGAAGGGGAATAAGACCTCTTGTCTAGCTATTGAAGGTAGCAAATTTTCATTCTTGTGGTTAAATTGGGTTTGATGCACAGCTGAGTTACACAAGGGATGAGCAGGGGCAGAACTGCCTGAGGGAACAGAGTCAGCAGTGTAAAGCCCCTACACTTAATCCATGAAACTGCCCCAGGAATACTGATATTGCTGCTCATGTGTCTAAGCTTGTTTTCCCACGTCAGGTACTTGCAGGGGATAGTTATGGTGCTAACCCTTTACAAAAACTGACAGAATTAAAACAGCTAAGCAAATCGTACTATTTGATGTCACCTGTGTCCTTAAAAAAATAAGGACTAGCACATCTGAAGGCACACTGCAACTTCCTCCCAACCACACACTGCTTCAGCATATTCTAATCCTGGGAACCAAAAACACCAGCACAAGTATTTCACCACCTATCATTAGCAATGGCTCCTGGTTTCCCCACAGGATATCCTGTATAAATTCAGCAAGGCAGCTCTAGCTACCGTCTACTTCTGATTTGTGTGACGTGAATAAGCCTGATACAGCACCTGAACCAAGATACCGACAGGCCTATGGAGCATAGGCTCAGCCCACACTTAATCCACTAAAGAGTAATAAACTTTAAACATTATTTGAATGGTTCTTCTGGTTTGCTGTGGTATGTCTTTTATAGGCTGTCAAGTGGCAGAAGGGCTTGCTTTCCACAGGGAGGATTTAGTACAAGAGCTGAACGCAGTGCTCTCACATTCCCGCTGCCAGTGGCCGCACACGTTCCCTGTTTACGTGTGGGTGTCATATAAGAAATCAATCAACTTTTTTGCTAAAGCATTCTGTGCTCCTTCTGCTTTGAGTCTCCTTTTTTCCTCTTCCACCTTTCTTTCATGCCTCCCCCTCCCTCCAAGTTTCTTCAAAGCATCTGTGAGCATTTGGAAGTAATTAGACCTGAAGGGAAATGTTGGCCAGGCAAGGAGACAATGACAAGTGCCAGGAACCCAGGGTGCCCTTTCTAGCCACTTTGAAGTTCATTCAGATGGTACAAAGCTCTGTTTTGCTTTGTTGAAAAAATGAGAGGAAGGGAACGAGGCATGACAGGCCTATTGAAAAGAGAGCAGGTTCCTGTGAACTGACAGACACACCAAGTGCCAGGGCAAGAAACTATCAAAGGGACCGACCAAAAGGGCTCCCATGGCCACTCTGCTTTATTACATCTACAAATTGTGCAGATGCACATGTAGTGCAGGGAGGAAACAAGGAAAATGGAAAACATGGTATTACTGTACCATGGAACCCCAGCTCTCCACGGACCACTGATCCATGGAGAAGATGGCAAATAAAACCCAGCACCATGACACTACAGAGTTCATCTCCAGCGTAAGGACAATTCTAACCAATATTCATCCCCCCACAACGTCAGCAGGCGACAAAGATCCAGACTGGGCCTTTTCCCTGTACACTAACTGTGGTACAGAGCACAGCTATCCTGCTCTGGGAATGCTCAGGCCACCAATCAACTGTCATTTGAAGAGACCCTTTAACTGGATGTTTTTTTTCCTTTTTCCTAATTACTGATGGTAATTATACACAGTGAAAATAAAACTAGAGCTTAGGGCAGAAACAAGCTCAACAGGCATTCCATGAACCTGTGTTCCTCGTTGACAAGATTCTGGCAACCAAACACAAGTGCAGCAGCCCAAGAGCTTCACAGGAAAGGCTGATCTGAACTGGTTTAAGTGACTTAAGTGCTTCCTCTTCATTCATTTTCCAGCCATCTATGTCCAGAATTATCAGCAGCACTAACCCTCATCACTAAGAAGCAGAGAAAGTCTTGTTCTAGGCACCACTTAATAATTATAGGTAAAGCTGAACCAGATTGTATCTTGCTGCTAGAATACAGGCAGCTAGATTCAAGTGATCTCTGAAGGTGGAATTGGGAGGAGTTGAATTTAAAAATATGGATAGAAACAAAGTCCTTTGCAGAAAGTACATAGGAATCATGTCCCCCTTAATTCTCAATTCTTATTATTTGCATGCAAGAAACCTTAAATTTAACCTCTAACCTTGCTTCTGTAGTCACAAAGACCACAAACAGGCCTTCCACTCCTCCACCAGGTGCAAATGACATCTGAAATAGCCATTCTCTTTTTATAACTAATGTTCATACAGATTAGATCTCTCCAGGGCCACCAACACATCTTACACATCCTTAGTAAGTTTGTGGAGAAAAGGGCACAGCTGATAGCTCAGTGATCCAGCAGCCCAGGATGCTTCATCTCTTTCCACCTACAAAATAAACATAGCACCATTAAAACACTTAACATGTAATTAGCACTTAGTCATTTCTCAATAACATGATCTGGTAGCTGAGGGTTCTGGTCACTGCTGTGCTCAGGCAGCACTGGGGATCACAAGAGAGCACTTGGGGAAATGAAATGGTAAATACAACTTTCAGAGCAGGGAACTTCATCCTTCATGTTATTAACATGCAGTTTAGAGCATATTATTAACCTTTCATACCAGCTATTAAATGGGAAACCTGCACAGGTAGGTGAGATGGTATTTTGTACTTTATCCAGATAATCTTGGGAAAGAAAACTATTTCAAGTGCAATGCTTCAAACATACTGGAAATGGGAAGCAGTGAAGATCCTGTTTCCCACATCTCAGCACCAATCTAAGCCAGACCAGCCACAGCAGGGAAACACACTGGCCCACTGTTGGCAGCCTTCACACCTTACCCTCTGCTTGCTGGAACTGATAGCCCCACGCTATCTTCCAGAAACAAATACTAAAATTCTCATCCAGGAAGTTAACATTTGGCATTATTAGCCAGGTCACTCCATGTAAGAATTACTAGTTTTGTTGCCGTTAAGGGAACTGACCGAATGTCTCTTTTTTTATTTCCCCCCTTTTTTCTCTTCCCTCTCCCCCCACTCTCCTTGTCTTTGCCAATGCATCAAAAAGTGAATACTGCCAATTGTTTAATTCAGGAGTTCTTCTAATTACTTCATATTTTGTATAAATTCTCATCTAAAATACACACATAAGCCATTTGTTCTGGGAATAAAAACAAAGCTGCAGTTTTCCAATCAGGATAAAACAAGAAAAAAATTCATAATGGACACTTGGTTGCAATCTTAACTACAGAAAACCACTACTGCTTTGCAGTGAAGATTAAAAAAAGGAAAACCAACTAAAAAATTCAAGAGAAATAAAAGTACTAAAACAGACTACAGCAGCAAAAGGAAAGTTATGTGAGAGATTTAACAGATTACATGGGCATGTAGAATATCCTGCCTGTTAGTATTTGAACTACACTGGCAGAGATAAGAGCTCAGCACATCAAGCCCAGAACACAGTTAAAAATGCTGCAAGCATATGGTTTAGGCATCAGACTTCCCAATGTTCAGGATCCGCACTCAGGTACTTCTCCAGTGAAGGCTGAGGTTCAAGTCACAAACAAATTTGTGACTGACAAGCAGTGAACCAAATGTCCTGCAAGCATAAGCTGACATCTGCAACAATACCGTCAATATCCAACACATCTGGCAGAGAGGAGGCTGCCTTTTGAGGCAGTTCAGAATGAGCAGAGCTCTCCTCTGATTTATTGATACCTGGAAGCTTCAGCCATTTGGGTATTTTCCCAGGGGCCTTTCTCAACACTTGTGGGGCTCCCTGCGTGCTGGCTGCTTCTGGCTGCTCAATGGTCTTTTTGTCACTTCCTGCTTCTGGTTCAGATAGGGATGGAGCCACTGATGCTAAAGTTGATGAAGCAGAAGGAACTGATGATCTGGACAAACATCTGAGAAAGGAAATAAGCAAGTAGAATTAAGCTTCATTTTTCATAATAGCCCCCTGTACTACTACCACCTTTAAACTTTTAAAGTTAGATTGAAAAGACTCTTCTTTTTCCATGATAGAAGCACTAGTATTTACTTAAGTCACTGAAATCCTACTTTGCAAAAGACTCACAGCTATGGAGTATGACAGTACAACCGTTTCTGGAGAGAAGGAAGTCCTAGTATCTTTAAAGCACATTTCTTTGTAGTAAGGTGGGCTCGTTTCATGTTTCCCATTGCTGAAATACTAAGGCATTTGCAACTCTATTCAGCCCCAACATACCTGGCTACTAATAAGTCAGCTGCAGAAGGAGAAACTGCAGAGCTCAGCAGGTCCGATTTCAGGTAACAAGCTGTTTAGAAGTGAAACCAAATCACTTACTTGGTAACATAAAGACATCAATCACCACAGTATCACATAGCTCTCAGCTCAAAAAATACCTGCTGTATACTACAGTAAACCTACATCGCCTTCCCCCAAATGACACAGGACATTACTAAACCACGCCAATTTCTTTCACAACTCAGAGGTGTTCTGTTTCATTATTCAAACCTCAAGATCTTGACATTTCCTTTCTGTGCTCACTGCATGTCAGAAACTTTTCTGTGAAGCCAGAGCATACTTTGGTCTCTGGGAGAAACGGGGATTCTAAGCATAAACCAGAGATGCCGAAGAACCAGAGATCTGTTCAACCATCTCCAGCCAGTCCACTACCACAGGAGCTCTGGAAAAGCATTTCATAGACATTTGTCTAGTTAACATTTTGAACAACAGGATTTTTTTTCTACAGAGTCATTCTTCTATCTTTCTTGATCCCATGGCAGACAATGCCTCCTCCCCCGCCTATCAAATCCCCGCCTATCAAAAAAAGGTACAATGTCTACATCTGCGCTCAAGCTAACTGACCAAACCAGCTCTGAAGAGCTTTAGCCAGTCAAAATGGGGACATTCACCAGCATTCTCAAGGACTGCAGTTTCTTTTGTCAGAAGAATGCTGACAGTAAGGATCTAATAGTGGGTCTACTACAGGAACTATACAGTCAGCTGAAAGAGAGAGGAAATGCACTCACCCCTGCACTCCTCAGATCCAAAATGAATGACAGCAGTTGGAAAAAGTTTAGCCTGCAGCAAAAGGGGAAAAGAAGATATCACTGTCTGTAGATGCTTTCACAGTTCACTGTGAACATTAGAGGCAAGTTAGACAGCTACAGACAAATTCATGGAGTTCAAGCCAAGGTCACTGAACCATCCGTAATTCAGGAAAACTTAAACTTGTGCAGAGCACAGGCCACTCAGAGTACGACATGAAGGAAAATTTTATGATCTGTTCTACTAAACAGGTGATGAGACCTCTACAGCAAGTGCTCACTGCAGCAATGCCCTGCCATTCCTTCTCCTCTGTCCCCGTATCTCAGGCCATTGCATTGCACCCACATTCTCCATTGCTGAGCAGATATAACAGGAATATGATGAAGAATCTACTAAGGCCTGAGTGGCTGACAGCAAGAAAAGAAAAATCCAGCTATGCCCTCCCAAAATCTATTCTAAACCATTTTATTACATTTACACCCTGTCTGCAGTTGAAATTTATCTAGTTTCACCACCTTTCCAGGATGAAGTATTTCCTTTTATAAATCCAACCTGAATTCCTAGTTCCTAGTTACCAGAATAATGGCCATATTCTAATTTTTTTATCCAGGGGGTTTGGTGGTTATTTTTTTTTCCTTTTATTTCAATAGAAGTTCCTGTAACTTGTGTCCATTTACAGGGCACTGCTAAGAACTCTGGCCCATATCCCTTGCTGTTTCCCATCTCTTTTACTACACGCATTAACAAGACCCCCCAGAGCTTCTTTTTTCCAGGCTGAACAACCTTGACTGTCTCTCGGCCTCTCCCCATATGTCAGATGCAGGTCCCTTTATTATCTTTTGGTCCTTTTCTGGGCACCAGAGAAACTGTAAAACTGGACTCACACACCCCCGGTTCAACTAAGGAATCACAAATGCACCTGTATAAAAGAGGGACCTACCTATGGAGGTTGCTCTGCCACCTACAGTGACCACAGTGTCACATCACACCTTCAAACAAACTCAGTGATACATTACAAAGCACTGCACCACCACATCTGGTGGTGCATCCAAGTGTTCCCAAAGGAAACGCAGAGCACGAGAGTCAAAGTTATTAAATTTCATGCTAAAACCAGACACTACTGCAAGCTCAGCCTTAGATTTTTAAAAGGGTAAGATATGCAGAAGATTAATATGATATGGCATAATCAGCTGTACCAGAAAGGATTCTGAAAAAATAACCATTGTATTTATTACCTGCATTATATGCCAGTATAATACCATATAAAGAATAACTAGCTGAAACAATTCTGTTAAACTTTTAGGAAGCCTTGTACTAAGAGACAGGTAAAGAAACCTAATCATCATGGTGTAAAAGAGGCAAGTACCACTATAGACAGAACTGTACAGCAAATGTTAATTAAGGGTCTACATTTTCCCTGGCAAAACAGTAACACTAAACTTGTCACACTGATCCAATAAATAAACAACCAGATAAAAGCAAGCCATTGCCCCACTTGGTATCACTCGCGCATACTTGGGAACTGTGCAGGGCAGACTGACTGCTCCGGAGTTTTCTTGAGCCTCTGTTGCCACCATCAGCCCAATCTGGATACTGGAATGATGGTCCTTGGACCCAATCCAGCAGAGCAATTACCAGAACTCAAGGGAACCCTGATCTTCACAGAGGAGGCTATGGACTGCTGCCTAATATGGAGACTAATAAAATTGTATTAACTGAAGGCAAAATGAAATAGCTTCACCTCTCTTCCTGCCTACAAGCTTTAGATGAGCATATGGTATTACACCTTTTTTTTGACGTTAATCCAGAGGCTATAGGAGACTGTCTCATGCAGCACAGTCAACATCACGCTAGACTGAAACGAGACATTCATCACTTTACTCCAAGACTCAGATCCTACTAAAGCATCCAGGCAAATTCACATCCTTGAACTGCCATCTTAGCAAAATAATTATTTATTAGGTCTTTTAACATTTCATTCCTCAATCAACAAGGCCTAAGGTTGGCTGCTCCAGTCACAAAGACAGCTCACCATAAACTTTTTTAATTAAAAAGTACCAGACATGGTTTAGAAACCCCAGAAAAAACTCTCACAAGAGCTTTGATGTTTCCACAGCATTCGTCTATTTAGGAAACGGGTGCCTTAAAAAGGGCCCCCCCAACACACATACACTCAAGCCCTTTTACACACAACATCCTTTTCATGCCAGCTGCAAGTTGGAAAATGAGGTTTTTGTAGTGTGTTAGTGTTGGAATTTTTTAATAACCTCCCCTCTCTTTTTTTGCCTCCCGACCAATTATCTTGGTAAATAATTAACATTCTGAAGGAGATAAGTAAGCACAGAAACTCAGAGCTCAAAGCCCTCTAGTTCAAAGCCCTGCCCTTTTCTCTTCGTTTCTCTGCTCCTGCCACTGAAACTTCCTTGTCAATCAAGCTCTGGGCACACACATCAAAGCCTCATGTGGGAATGGCCCCAAGGGGTCAGAGAAAATTCATGGCAGGGCCTGTGTGAGGCACAAAGAGAGAAAGAGAGTGAGAAACACAGACCAAGAGCTAGACAGACTCACTCAACCAACAAACACACAGACAGACTGTGCCCCAATATAAACCTCTACCCTATTTACTCACAGGTCGTCAAATAACCGTAGTTCTCAGTTTCAGGATCCACGTCCACAACCATTTCCCACTGCTGGCAAAACATCAGTCCAAATGTTTCAGTTCAAAATCTTAATTGAAAGAAACTTAAAGGAGCTAGACAGCAGCCCTCAAGCACATAGAATGTAACGTCCTTCCCAGGGCTCCTTTCCCTGCATCCCTCTCCTTTCCTAGGGGTCAGCCAAGAGAGTCCCCTCTTGCCAAATCTCCATCCAATACGCTATTTTTCTTCAATTCAAACAGATTATTGGCTCATGCACAGAACCCCTGGTCTAGTTTCTTCTGTGTGGAATTGTCAGGTACCACTCCAATCCCAGCACTCCCTGAGGGTTCAGCACAGAAGGCAGCTAGCTACACCTCACCCGGGAATTCTCTAGCCAGTCACTGGCAGGACCTAATGCTGTCACAGAGTTTTTATAATCTGTAACTATTTAAATCAGCAGCAATTACACATTAAAAAATAAAGGCAGGCCAGTAGAATGATCCCACTGTCCGAGGACTGTCTTGGCATAAAGATGAGAAGGTTTTAGTAGATTCTGTCCAGGAAAACATACGAGCCCAAAGTCAACGCCTTTAGCATTCTCTAACACACCTAAGAATGTAACAATCAAACACTAGGCAGACCATCACCTAAAAACTGTATTCTCAAGTCAGCTGTTCTAATGTTTGCAGTTGTTCCAATGTATTTGCCAATGTTTCTAGAAGAACAACTCTGCAGTTCTTCACTTCACTGCATAGGGTCCTTCAAAGAACATCTGTGAATCAGAACAGATTTTGAGAACTCTTAGGATCACACTGAGCCTGCCAGATTCACCAAAAGAATCAAAGGATGTTTGAAACAACTCAAAAAGCTCCGCTCACTTATATGCAGAGAATTACTACAACAGGACTGAGCCAATAGCCAGTTACGACACTCCAACACCCAGCATTTCTCTTCCTTGCTGCTTTGATTTCCAGCCAAAGAAACTTCCATTCTGACTGGGGAAATAGACGCTATTAATCTACTGAACTATAATGTTCAAATCACACTGTGCAAGGCATATTTACAACATACAGTCAAATTTACTACACCAACACCTAGAAATCCAACTGAAAATAGTGTCCCACTGTGCAATCATATAGATGCAATGTAAATAAAAATACTTTGAGTTTGTGGGTTGTTTTTATTTTTGTGGCTGTCCTTTTTTTTGTTTCAGTTTTTTGGGCCTTTTTTATACAGACGAAAAACTGAGACCTAAAGAGATTAAATAACTTATTCAAGGTCACACAGGATGGCAGCAGCAGAAATGAGAACTAAGCACGTAAGTCTCCAGAGCCCCATCCAAGATCATAATCACAGGACAGCTTTCTTCTGAAGGGATTAGAAAGTCACTGAGGCAAGGAGAAAAGGAAGTCAATGTCCTGCGTATTACCCTCCGCATTTAGTAAGTATCATTCCAAATGACCGGCTCCTCAGATTTTAAAAAAATATAACACAGCTTCATCCATTTGCTTAGTTACAGTTGCAGAAGTTTAAATGAACACTTTCTATTTCAGAGATCTGAAGACCAGCCTGTTACTCATAAAGCCACATTTAGTCTGAAACTATGCGGCTGAGTAACTCCGGTTTTACTCAGAGAGATAGCGAACAGTTACTCGGACACTGCGGTGGCGAGCGTGGTTTGTGACAGCAAGGCATCCTGGCTGTGGAGTGGCACACTGGGGCTGCTGCATCTCACATTCCATGATAAAAATACCCACATTAGAACAACAGTCCCTTGTGAATCCAGCTGTGATACAGCAGAGAAACATTTCTGCTTTGTTTTTCTGCATGTTTTAGTAACTTGTTCTCTAGAACACAGAAAATATTTCAGGTAGAACCCTCCCCAAATAACACCTCAATACTTCCTCTTTCTCAGACATACATATGCAAAAAACTCCTAGAACAGGGCATTGCAGATGATGTACATTATTCTCGGGCAGTTGTTCTCTTCCCTGACAGAGCGATGCTGTCAGACCAGGCAGAGGCTGCTGTTGAAGGGAACTCGCAGCTGCCAGAAGGAGCAGCATTTTTTCCGTTACACAATCTGAGAAGATCAGAGGGCCACAGGTCTGCTGTTAGACTGATGTTAGGAAGATGAGAAAGAAAATAAGCACTTCAAAGGAACACGCGCATGGAAGGAGAAACCCAAGCTACCAACATGAAATACTGCATAGTACACACACCCCAAACATATAAACTAACTCTTGGAAAATTCAACTGGAAAGCCGGTGGATCAAAAGTTTCTCCAGCAAGACTGCACAGCATTGCTGAAACAGAAATAAACACCACAGTCATGGTGAAAGAGGCAGATCGAGTGGTTCATGTTTATAACCTGAGAACAAAGCTGCCCAATGTCAACTTCAACTGCCAGAGGAGATGGATATTCTGTGGCCAACATGGGGAGGTCTGATCCAGCTAAGGCAGGGGACCTTTAAAATTCATAAGGCAAAGGTAAGATTTGAAACCACTGTTTTGAGAAGCCGCTTATGAAGGAATCCAGGCATAAGGAGCATTCATTGAGACCTTGATAGCTGACATCAGAAAGATCTAGCCTTCAAAACTGACAGTAGCAGTGAACATTTTGGGCAGGATTTCCACTCCGAATTCAGTTGTGCAAGAAACCTCTCACTGGGACCGAAGAACCCAACTGTCCTCAAAGCCATCATCATGAGGCAAGCATGGACAGTCTCTGCGAGCGTAAGTAACAGACCTCACCACAAACAGAAGGTGAGATTGCTGCCAAATGCAGATGATAAAATCACGGATGGAGAAGACTAAGACTTTTAGGTGAATACCATCCTCTGCGCTGGATGAATTTCAGTATTAATTGCAATTTTCTTTGCTAGTGAGTGCAATAACCACAAGGCCTGCCACAGGAAATGCCTCTGATGGACTGACTCTGATGAAGTAATTATTTCTGAAATTGCATTCAGACTCTTGCCAAAAGAGAAGGCTTCGTACTGCCTTAGTCATAGTCAGGTTCACTGAACAAGCATGCCAGACATACTGCCCAAACTGGCATTAACAAATAGGATATGGAAAGAGAACCAAAGGCAAAGAAAGGAACAAACAGCTCGTCTGGATTTCTGCCTCATGGTATGCGACAGAGGAAACACTCAGTGCACTCTAAGATCTGACTAGAAGACCTAAATATTTATGTGGAAGCCTGTGGATTCCTTCAGCTCCTCTGCAGACAGAGGATGGCCTCCCGCCCTCTCTGCTGCCTTGACTTTTCCAGTGACTGGTACTCCTACTTTCTGCTAACTCTTTCCTAGTATTAACTCAGCAAGCAATCAATGATTTTTTTCCAATAACCCACCCCAGACATGCACTACAAAACTGCCTGTTTCTGGGAGGAGGAAGAAGTGCAGAAGCAACTCTGAAAAGCTCAGAGGGCCTAGAAAAAACACAAACAAGCCACTGGAGCTATAAGGAACCCAAAGCCAAGTGCTACAACAGGGAAGCCTGTGGTTGATCAGCTCTGGAGAGCAGAACATTATAAAACACTTCAAGGGACATGATGAGAAGGCCGCCAGCAAAAACAGCAACAACAAAAAAAATCAAAGCAATGCCTTGAAGTCTTTATGGGTTCCAAAAACTCCACACTGCTGCCAATCTGTGTGTTCACTATACTGTAAATACACACAGATTTTGGGAGAATTCACTTCAGACAGTTCTTTTGGTCCAAGTATCTTGGCAAACAAGTCAACAACATTTGTCTTTTTTCTTGGTTTTGCTTGCAGCATAAAGGTTCTCCCTTCATTGTACGTGATCAAATGTAATGCATGTGGTGCCAAGCTTGCCAGCTTGAACGGAGGGAGAGGGTAGAAAGAGCACAAGTATTGGTAATATGGTACTCCACCATCTGCAGTCACTCCTGTTATTGGCTTCAGCACAAATTTCAGTAATTTATAAATATTTGAATGCTCCAACGTGCTCACATTACTGCCTCAGACACTATCCATTTTTGCTTACCAACAACACCAAAGCAGTCTCTAGAGTGGAGGACAGCCTACTGCTAACTTAGGACCCGGGGCAACGTGAAAATTAAATGTTGAAAAAAAAAATCCAGAATGGCTAGATACACCATGGTAGTACCTGCTTTCAGGTACTACCTCAAATCGAGAGTCAGGTTACGTACAGGCATCTCTGCAAGGGGAGCATATCAGGTGCCAAGCATCCCAAGAGGCCACTGCTAACATGACTGACATGCAGCATTTGGGGCAAAAGTAGCAAATTTTGGCAGCTGCGTGATACAACCTGAACCCTTAGAGATGTATTACAGCTAAAGACAAACTTCCTCCCGAACCTTTCACACATCCTCCAAACCCAACAAAGATACATCAAAAAACTTGAGCAATTAGTTGTACCATTACTTTACCCAAGCTCTCTTTTTCCAATGACATCCAGAAGAACTGCATACTCCACAGCACTTCATTCACAATTGCATCCTATGCACCACAACACTGTTATTCCAGAACAAGCTTTCTCACTACAGGGGTGCTGGGCACTGCCAGGTCACCTTAGAGCAAAAGCTCCTCTTTCCCCAGCCCCAAAGCCACATTATTTTACAAAATACCTTAACCATTTCCCTCCTATCTTTACAGAGCAGCTTTGTCTTTTCACCTCCCTCCTTCTAGATCAGGGAACAGAAGGGGAGCTCTGACTAAAGGATAAGATGTTTCCCTTCCACAGACCACAGGATGAATGAAAAGGGAAAAGGTCTCCACAACTCCCCCTGCACAGAGCCTAGCCCCATCCAGGGCACGGTCAGGCACTGCAGCCTGCTCTACAGCTCTCGGTCTTGCAGGCAATGGGGACCCTTGGCCCGCACAAACCTCTTCCCAGACTGAAGATTTCTCAGCTTGGAAGGCCACAACCTCATGTGAGAAGCAGTGAGCAGGTCCCACTCCCAGCGCTGCCCCTCCTACCCCAGCACCACTAACATTACCTCTTTCATTCCTTGGCTGGGCAAGGGTTATTTTTACTGAGAGCCCCGAGGCTCAGGCAGTGCAGCCTCACTGGGAACAGACGCCTCTAAACAGGGCATCCAACAATGACACAGTGGGCATGGACACAACAGCTGAAGTGATTTCCACACCTGTTCCTGTCCAGAGAAGAAAGGTCCTTCAGCCCCTTTCTTCCAGGCACCCAGACCCCAGCAGAAGGGAAAACTTACCTGAGGCCTGCACTAACACGGTGAAGTTAAAAAGGAATAAGGATTTACATTGGTTAATGGCAGCAAAGCTTCTCCCAGAATCAGCCAGCCCAAACTGGGATAAGGCACCATCCTCACAGGTCAGAGCTCTGTGGTCTTTGACAGCAGTTTGGGTAACCAGAACAGCACGACAAGTTCTCCACAGGAATTGTTTTTTTCCTGTTTGATGCTTCATCCAAATAAAATGTTTATAAACACACAGAATCATTCCTGCCAAAACAGACCATGAGCTGAAAGGGCTGAAGGGCCCCAAGCAAGGGACATAGGCTACACAGTCACTGGCATTAAACACGGCTCTCCCAAGGACAGAAGAACCATAGGCAGAGCAGAAGTCTGTTCAATCCAGCCAGTATCCTAACAGTGAACAAAAACCAGATGAACAGAGAAGAGTACCCTTGCTTATAAGTGATTAGCCACCAACGATTTTCAGTTTAGAAGCTTCCTGAGAAGGTTTCTATATATTAAGACACACTTACTAAATATCTTCCTTGAACTTGTCCAAATTTCTCTCAAATCAGTATCTACTTTTAGTATATAGCGCGCTGTGACAAGGAATTCTACACCTCAGTTTTCTGACACATGAACAACTACCTTCTTCCATCTATTCTAGCTCCTGCTTGCCCCACTTGATGCCACTTACTCATACTCAAGGAACAAGAACTCAACACATTCCAGCTTCTCCTTGGCACGTTATTCCTCTTCCAGTCACATCTTTTACACACTGGCAAGTCCTAGCCTACTCAGTCCTTCTTTGCACAGGAGACATTGCGGACCTCTGATGAACCTCGTTCCCCTTCTCTGCACTTTCACCAGTTCCTTTTGAAAATCCGAGACCAGATCTGCATGTTATTCACACACACCCTGGTCCATACACAGTGATGTTCTCTACTTTGTTCTGAATACTTTGCTTTTGGGAAGGAGGTTGCTTTGGATTTGACTGCTATTCAGTAAGGTGATTTCATCACCTTAAGACTTTGTTCCAAAGCCATAATGATCAACGCAAGAGCTCACTGAGCTGCGTATGAAGCTCAAATTATTTTCCCTCCACATCATATTTACCTATGTTGAGCCAGCTGGGTAAGCCAAAAATGCAGTCATGTAACTGTTAACCAGTGTGATAATAATTCATAACGTCATGTTACAATCCCTAAAAAAATATACTAAGCGTGAGATTTTACTTGCTTTCAACATTTTGCGAGTAATTGTACTGATTCTGTATAGTTAAGATTGTGTTTAAAATCTCCATTTTACTTTAATTATACCCAAATTCTCAACATAACCACTAGTTTAACTTGACTATGGTGTGATTACATGTGGCATGAATAAAAATGTATCTTAAATCAAGTTTGGATTTGACACCCTTTATCTTCATTGGATGTTATTCCTCTTTCATGGTGACAGAGAGAATATGAGAGACGAGAAAAAATCCCTTCCTTAAACAGTCCATTTGTAAAGAATTTTCAGCTCTCAAGCATAGCACCTCGAACAGTCCCAGTTCTATATCAATGTCAAGGCTTTGCACCTTTGCCATGTGCCCAGCAAGCATTGCAGTCCAAGGAAAGCCACTGCAGACTGGAGATGTTTGACACCAAAATCGACCAGGTTCTTCTCAAAGTTGTGATTTCTAATGAAGTCCCTAAGACTGGACTGTAAGGCACCTCCAAGTCTTTAAAGAGAACAATTTTAACGTGTTTTTACGTTTCAGGAAGCTGCCACGAGGAATGAATTTCACAGTAAATGTCACAACTAGGAAACCGGGAAATTGCCACACATATAACAAGCACCAGTAATGGTGCCAGGTACAGAACAAAGGCTTTAACGCAGCAAATTAAACAAAATTCCTGCCATAAGGTTTCTTATTTCAAAGACAACGAGATGTAATTATTCCTGTGGTGTTTTACTGAAAAGGTCATGTTTCAGGAGACATCCAGAGAAACACGAGATGTGTGCTGAGAAAGAGAAAATAAAAGAACGGTACTGCAGGGCAGGGGAGGCAGGCAAGGGGTAAATAGAGGTAAGCAGAGGAGTTCGAACATTTTAGAAGACAGACCAAAGTTAACAAGGGAGACCAGAACCAGCATCAGAGGCTGGACAAACAGGAGGCAGATACAGGTCTGAACATTCAATCCTCTAAAAGCAGCTCCATGTGTATTTCTTCCACATGGCCTGGTCAGGAAGTTGTGGAACTTGGAAAACTCCATTGCAAACAACTTCAGAGGCATGCTAATCCCTACCTAATTCACCATGCTGTCTGAAAAGTCCCTCCCTCTCCCCACCTCAGCCCTTCTGCTCCCTCAGGGGCATCAAACAAGAATTCTCACTGCTGCTGCGTGAATCTTTACTCTGAAGGATCTCAGGTGCCTCAGTCTGGAACGGTCCATGCAGTTCTGAATGACAGAACATTTTAAACAGCGTGACTTTGGCAAAATCACTCGATCACTCGTAACACGTGTGATCTACACAGACAATAGTCTCTGGCCAGGGACTTCAAGACCACCTTATCTGACACTTGCAAAAAATCTCCAGGAACTCGAATTTGAAAACCTGTATTTCAGTATTTTCAGAGAAAAATTACACAAAGAGAATGTATATTCCTCACTGTACACTGACTCCCACATAGTGATTTCAAAAAGGTCCGATTTTTGTCTAATATGGCCTCTAGCTCACACTGCAGAAATTGAAAACAGTTCCCTGTCCACATCGAGTCTCACCTCTCTTACTATCCTAGCCCAGCTACAGATAGAGCACACTCACCTCAGCTCAGCTCTCGCAGTAACACTCCAGGTTAAATACAGCTCCAATTCTGTAGGGCAGGGAGTGTGCACCAAACAATGCGAATCCCCACCCCTGCCCCCAGTGTGCCTCTGCCTACTGCTGCACAAGGTGGACCTCTTCTGGTGAAGAGCTTGTGCTCCAAAACACCTGGTTCCACTAGCCCTGGCTGAGCAGAAGCCTACAGGGATCACAGAATTATACAGCTTCTTTTAAAAGTACCTAAAGTCTGAGGCAGGGTTAAGGGGAGCACAAACCAGAGAGAATCAGAGCCCATGTGTGAATCCTTACCTCAAACAGCGTCAGACTTTCATTGTTCAAGACGATTCTGGGAGGTGCAACAACTGAAGTCAAAAAACAAGTTATAAAACAGGACCACCTAGCAACCAGAACAGCAAATACAGGTATGGGAGGGATCCCTGCTCCCTGAAGGGGTGACACATTCATATGCCCACGGAGGGTGCTTCTTAGGCAGAAGCATAACATGGCTAAAGGAGCAGGTTACACCTTCTTTGCACGGTGAAGCTTTGTTTAGGGAAAGCATTCCTTCCAAGGTCATATCTCAGGCATCAACATACCACAGCTAGAAACAGGCTTTGTAAAGTAAGGCCAAATATTACCAACAGCACTCACACAAGTAAAATGGCAACTCTGCATCGGCAAGGTGGCTTCTTACAAAGTCTCTCAAAATGCCAACTACGGAAAAAGAAGAGAAAGGTTTGCTGAATTAAATTCGGTTCTTCAAATATTGGGCAAGAAGGCTAACTTGTAACGGCAGAACTGCCCTCTACAAGGTATGGAGATTGCCTTTTCCTCCAAAGTACACAGTTGCTATTACAAATTTCTTGTAGAAGAAACAAACAAACGAAATCACTTTGACATACTGGTCCCTTGGAAAAATCTAAGGATGCCTACAAAATTATCAAAAAGTTTGTGCAGGTAACCATGGCTGACAGCTGAGAATAAGAGGCTCTCCAGTAATAACGGTAAGAGCTACTTGGTGCATGGTCTGATTGCCTTTTGCGAACTGACAGAGCCAGAAAGGTACATCCTCTCTTAGTACAGTTGGTAAAGTTTTTTTTCTCCTTCCTGCTTTTAGGGGTTTGTTTTGGATTGGGGAAGGGGATATTGTTTTTCCCCCAAAAACGTTTTAAGCATTAACACAGAGGAAGTGTCCAAATGCATCCCAGTAACACATCATTTAGACACAAACAAGGGGATAGCAAGTGGGACAGCTTCCTGAGCACAAATATCTTGCCACCTCCACCAAGTAGCCCTTAGCTAACTTAATTAGCCCAGACTCCCTTCTTAGTCCATTCGGGGGCCCTACAAGGACAGTGTAACTACCTACTGCTGTCTTTTCAGAACAGCTTTACTTTCCCAGGCAGCAAAAAGACCTGTTCAGCCACACTCTGTCATCATGGTGGGAGCCATGAGTTAAAAGCTGCACAGGCTGAGGGGGCAATCGGCCTTACCAGTTTCAGTGGGATGGAAGAACCCCTGTAGAACATGGCGGTCTGGAAAATGAACTCTCAACACCACCTAAAACAGAGACCAAAGCACATTAGGACAGTGGTTTATTACTGCTCTGTAACACCTGTCCTTGGCTTAGAATCTGCAAGTTGGTTTTTTGTTAGGTTTTTTTTAATGGGGAGATCTGAGGTATTTACAGGGATAGAAGAGCAACCTGGCTAACAGTGCTATGCAGCTTCTCAGGGAACAAGGGCTGTCTGGCTTTCGAAGGGGGCACAAGAGCTCATCTGTCAAAGCACTGTGATGTAAAACGCAGCAGCACTTGCTCCGAGAGTAGGAGCTCTCTGTGCTAAATGATGCACAAACAACAAAGACAGTCCCTCATGGACAGGTGCAGATAGTTTACTGGTATCCTAATGTGTCCACAGCAGCAGGAATCCTCCTGACATACCTCTGACCTTTGTATTTCCAGCTTGGTCAGAAAGCACTTAACTTGAGAACTGCACAAGGATCACATTTACAGAGTAAAATAAATCCAACTTGTAACATCTAATCATTCAACTTCCAATGAGATTCTAACAAAATGTCTACAGAGAGGCAGGTAGGAAGGCGCAGTCATACAGACTGATGTGTGCACAACAGAAAGGTTTTGAGACATCTGGAACAGAACAGAAGCAACTATACTGCCTGTCACTCAACCATACTACAGTACAGCTGTTTTCACATGGCACAGCTGTTACGCAAGTCCCACAAACAATTAATACGGATGGGAATTTGAAAAATCTTCCTATAAGTAGCTTACGAGCCTGTTGATCACAACTGAATCCCAAGTTACTCAATCCCCAAGTCTGGACTAGCCAGAGGGACTAGAAAATGAACAAATATTACCTTCGGGTAACGCTCCAACTTCTCCTTCAGCTGGGACTCCTTCAAAGACTTTGTCATCAGTGGAGCTTCTTCCAGACGTTTCCTATAGACATGGGAAGAAGGCAAGTTGTCTGTAATTTTGTGATGTATTTTTACTTTATTAAGATAGTGGAAGGCCCAAGCAGGGCTGATGAGAACTGCTCAACTGTTCCATGCATCTCTCACAGCATTTTCCCCACTTCCTGAAACTACTGAGCCTCACCAACAATACTATACAAAATTACTTTTCTTGTACAAGTTTAAAAGTAAGCTCATGACAGCAGATGCAAGAAAAGATCCTAAGAAAAGGAGGGGAAAGTCTGCTTAGACTACTCAAGAAGAGATAGACTTATTAATCCGATAAAGCAGAGACTAAGGTTGTGATTACTCCACAGGGGCAGAAGAGCTACTGAACTTGAAAAACAATGCTGGCACAAAAAATTAATAAGCATTAATTAGCAACAGGAAACAAAATAAAAATTGAAAGTTTCAGATCATTCAAGAGCTGGCATTTTAGACTGCTATTAAAAGGAACAGTGGGTACAAAATGAAAGTCTACTTGTATTTAAGATGAAACAATAAATGCAAGAAAATACACATTTTCCTGCAAGTAAAGAAATTAGCTTAGACCCAACAGAACCCATGTTCAGCTTTAGCACCTTTTCTTTGTATCCGAGTAACTGACGTGTAACTTGCCTTTATTTTTATCCCTGGCTGTAAGGGGAAAAGCGTCAGCAAATTTGGAAACTGGGTCTTTTTTGGGGGGCCTGTATTCCAGTAATCCCCAACCAAATGACTCTACATCTGCACCACTAAATACTCCAGACCCACAAGCAGCAGAGCAATTTTCAGGCCATTTTCTGTGTACTCAGTGGCCTGTGGGAAAAAAAAATCAACTCTAAGTAAAAAGTTCAGCTTGGACTTGGCTATAGCATAAAGGAGACTGTTCCACAGTCTTGGAGAGTTATTGTAATGTTTAAAGGAATGCTTTGACCCACTTGAAACTAAATACATGAATGAAATTAATTTCTTTAAGGAACATACAGACAGCAAAATGCTACTGTGACAGGAAGGCCAGTTTATCTTCATCTGAGTTTTTGTTAAACTGAAGTTCAATAAAGTAAAATCATGAATATTCAAAACCAAGCTACTTGAACAGTGCAATACATTGTTAGTCAGCTTCCTATAATTTCTAGGGGGGGTGTGTGTGTGCCTGTTCCAAACATTCTCAGGTCTTGACTTGTGGCTAAGTTGGTCTTTCTGATGAGGTCTAATAAAAGGTTAATTCTGTTACTTAAAATATAAGGTGTTTCTTACTGGCCAAAAATGCAACAAGCTCTGTTGATCACTGTCACTCTGCTCAACAATAGGACACAGCAAATCTCACTCACAGCAGAAAGGGAACTTGCCTCTCATTCTGCAGCTGTGCCAATCGTTTCCGTACATCATCCACTGTGACTTCAAAAAATTCATCAGGAAGCTCTTCTGGGTCATCAGGAAGTTGTTCCAGTAGGTCTAGGTGACATACAAGGGGCTCACGTTCTACAAGCTACAGAAAAAAAAAAGAGCTTCAATTAGTTTCAAATGCATTGCTTTGCTTATCCTATAAGGTTCCTGAAAAAGAGTAATAGGACAGTATTTGCAAACTGAAATACAATCACTAGTGTGCAATCCTGTCACTAAGATCAGACTAACGATACAGAAGTTGTCAGTGTTGTCATTCTTTACAGCTGATACAGCTTTGGACACAATCCCTGCCAACAGCAGCAGGGATCTATACTGCCAGGTGAGCAGATGGCTCCTCTCCAGGAGTCTGTCCAGGAAACTCAGGGTAGTAACTTCAGCAGTCACCAAAGGTAAGGAGAGGGAACTCCTCTGCAGGGAGTGCTTGTGGAATCTCTTCATTTACAAGATTATGGTATTTTGCAGTCCAACTAGGCTTCTAGCTAGTTACAAGCTTGTTACAAATATTCAGAAATTACTTCTGCCCCAAAACCCTACCTGACCTCTCTCTGCTCTACTCCAAACCTCTCTCAGTATGTAACCACTTCCTTACCATCCTAGAGGCAGCACT
The DNA here is from genome assembly GCA_013398115.1 of Falcunculus frontatus. Classification (NCBI taxonomy): domain Eukaryota; kingdom Metazoa; phylum Chordata; class Aves; order Passeriformes; genus Falcunculus; species Falcunculus frontatus. The sequence goes on along the minus strand of VZRV01009205.1, from coordinate 447,079 downwards.
CAATTTACACAGGTGCTATCCTTCGTTCTACAGACTATAGAGCCCTTTGAAGTTTTTCCATCTGCCATGCACTCTTGTCTTGCATTGTCTTGTGTTAACTTCACGCTCCTTTGCTACGGAGGTAGCAAAAGAATGGTACTAGTCACCAGCCAGGGCCCACTCCACTTCTCCATACTCTAGAGAGCAATTCTTTGGTAAGGCAGTTTTTGACCTGTTCAGCTCTCTGAACTAAACCACTGCAGAGTTTCATTGCGCACCTTTCAAAATTTTAGCCTGGTTTCTGGTGTGCAGAAAGATCCCTTAAACAGTGAAACCCTTTTGGTTTGCACTTACTAATTACTTCACCCTGAGATCAGCCTTTGCTGCAACCAGAGCACACAGATGCAGGAGAGCAGTTCTCTGTAGGCATCAACTACAGTAAAGGTACTTAATACACTTACTGGCAACTTTCCCTACATATCAGAGCTGAGGGGAGGCACTCCAAGCAGCACACAGACACCCCTCTCACCTGCCCAGCAGGGCACAGAGAGCCTAGCTGCCTGCTCCCCAGCCTCCAGAGCCCAGAGCTGGGTGCCATGACAGCAAACTTTCCAGTACAACTGGGCCTAGCCTAGCCTAGAACTGTTGTCGCAGTTATGAAAAAAAACAAAAGAAAACAAAACAGGCCAATAGCAAGACCCACAATCCCCTAAAAAACCTAAACTGGAGCCCCGGCCACTTAGATCAAGAGCATTTGCCACCTCTGCAGGCAGCAGGACCTTAATGGACCCCTCCTCAAGAAAGGTTACGTGCTGGCTACTCTCCCTTGCACCCAAAGCAGCAGCTGTGCCTGCATGTGAATACAAACCATGACCGGAGTCAAGCACACGAGAGGCAGTTACACCTCCTGGCTCTCAAACAAGTCAAACTTTTTAAATTCCAAAGCTGTTTAAAGGAACAAAGCTTGCAAACATAGAGAACAGCATACATAAGGCTACAGGAGATACAGGGAGGACACAGCTCATGGCTGAAGAGGCTCACAGGAACAACAATTTCAGTAGTTAATCCAATATTTCTTCCCAGTCAGCTGCCAGCTTACACAAGGCCACAGGCTCTGTGAATGAACCCGCTGCCCATTTCTTCTCCCCTCATTCCCTCATACACTCTTTCCAATCCTAATTAACACCCAGATGTCCTCCCTCCATCCACTCATCCCTCCCCCAGGCACTGGCCACTTGGGAACAGGAGTCTTCTCAATTGTCTAAAGCACAACACAAATTACAAGGCAATGTTCACTCTACTTGTGGGCACTAAAGGGTAATTTGAGAAATTAAAAGATCGAGGTTGTGTGGGTGGGACCTTTGGCTACTTTTAGAAAGTTGAGCAGGGTCAGCCCTAACGAGCGGGTAAAGGAGCCTGACTGCAGCTTTCCCCGGGCCCGGGGTGGGGTGGGGGGTGCCCAGCGCTGCAGGAAGGAGCCCAAGCGCCCAGGACCATCCGCTGGGAAGGAGCAGGCTGCCCCGTGATCCCAACCACTGCCCGCTGCTGCTCCAGTTAGGGCACAGCTATGTCAGAGGCCAGAGAATCAATCAGGCCTCCCCAAGAACCAGGTATACTTTAATCTCCTCAAACAGGCTTGAGTTTCATTTCATTCTAAATATGAAGCGAAAACAGACGTCTTCTGAAAAAACCCAAACTCAAAAGACTGAGGAGGCATATCCTATGGCATGTTGTGAAGAGTGCTGGGATACGATGCAGAGAACTCCAAAGTCTGCATTAGCAAATCCTAAAGTTACCATTTAGCATTGGCCCTAACGAGGACTTTAGTTAATCCCAACAGCAGTGGGATTCCACAGGGAAAGGGCCAGCCCCCATCCAAATTATGACAGCTAATGGCATCTGCCAAGGCATTGGGAACCACAAGATGGCACAAGGCAGACATATATTCCAGTCCTAAGTGTTCACTCCTCTTCCTTGCTGTGGGTTCCAACAATCCTAAAGCGCAGACAAAATCCATAAACTAGCTTCCCACAACGATTACAAAAGAGGCTCCAGGAACACTAACCCACTTCCCAGCCCACTGCACAAGCAGTGTTTTCTGCAACTGCGATGAAAGATAACCATCTCCTCTAACAATAAACGGCCACCACACGGACATTCTACTTTCCATTATGTAAATTGGAGGAAAGCAAGCTGTGCATTTTGCTGTCCTACTTCTTCCAGGAGCCAAAGATGCTGTGCTAAGGTTTGGCACCTTCCTTCTTCAAAGTCTATTCTTCTACCAAAGCTGAGATGTCAGGCACTTTTCACCATGAGGCTGAAGCCACATGTTCACAGCAGCATCTAGGGAAGTGCAGTCTATGTGCCAAAGCCAGGTGTCAGAAAGAATGCAGTTCACTCTCTGGTCACCATCCTGGACCCAAGGAAGCAGGCAAACTGAGGAAAACTTATGATTTAAGTGAAATAGTGGCTATTGTGCTTTCCATAGCAGCAAGCTCTCCCCAGAGACCCACTTCCTCCCCACCACCCTCAGGGAGCTCTAATCTCAGGGTGAATCCGGTTTAAAGTTACCTTCTAATAATTAACATTCTGACATCAAAGTCAGCTCGCAGCTGTCTGTAAACCATCTTTAGCCCAAGAAACGAAGGGATGCCGGCACAGATTTTATCCAGCCCCTCTTCAGCTTCAAAAACCACACACAGGCAAAGCATTAATGGGAAGATTCTTTTACAGAAATGGACCTTTGATGTTTAAAAATAATTTGTTTTGTTTTGGGTTTTTTTCCTCAGGACTGAAAAGGGACATAAAGCAGATGCCATGTGGCTAGCTCTACTTGGCTGTTGCCGCTGGGAGGAGAGTGGAAGATGGCAGGAGTGGAGGAGGGAACAAAATGTAATCAATCAGCAGCAAAAGTACCAGAGATCAAAGGGCTTGAAAGCAGCCGTCAAAATCACATGCTGTTTAACACAAGGACACAACTCCCCCAACAGAATCTGCAGCTGCTTCAAAAGCTGCTCTCAGACTGGAAGGGCGGCTGGCTCCAGAAGTGGTTTGAACTGGATTGCAATTCTGAGAAAGACATCGGTTCATGTGAGTCCTTCAGTCACCACCACTCACCCAAAAAGTATAGCTCTGCATCAGGCTGTGAAGTCAGTGAAATGATGGAGTTCGGCCTCTCCCACCAGTGCACAGAGAAGTGTGGGCAACAAGACTGGTGAAGGATACTACCACAAACCCTTGCACTTCTCCTCCCTTCCCAGACACAATGGAAACTCCTCCTTTCCAAATCCCTCACAGACGAGAGTGCAACTGAAGCAAGCAACACATGAAACTGGACAAATCACCCAGCCTACTGTTTAATTCCTCCATGCTCTGGATCTGCTCCAAAAGGTTAAATAACACTGATTAGACAGACCCAAACGTGTTTCTAATATACTGAAATATTCACCACTGCAGGTTGGCATGGCGTCCTTCTGCTACTTGTGCAGTTCGTAACTGCTCCAGAGCCCTTCCAGGGTCTGGCTTCTGTTCCCAAACAATTCAGAACTCATCAAAAATAGACTGCAACCACAAAGAAGTCAACTAAGGTGGAGTCTCTACATCAACGTGAAAGCATCCGCAGTCTTGCTAAATTCCTCCTGGACTAAGCTTCCTTTGAAGCTCCCCAGGCATCCTTTCTTTCTACTTATAGCTTTCTATTGTTCAGTCCTGGCTGGATCAGACCAGACGAGATTCAAACCTTCAACTCTAGGAGATACCAAAGAGTCGGAAACAACAAAGGGGATCTCTGAACATGAAAGCTGGCCCCAGTGATGAGCCAAAGAAGCAAGAAAAGAGCCCCTCATTGAGAATCTCAGTGCGTAGTAACAAGGAGTAAGTTATTAACTGAATGGCTCCTGTACTTCATGTTACGCTACTTGCCGGACATACCCAACCTTCCTGAAGGCATTCAATTCCATACAGCTGCCCTACAGAAAGCACATTTCATGTCATTCCCAGGTCACCCTGGGATGGCATCACAGCACTCTTCAGCCAGCAGTTCTGGTATCTCAACATGGGCTCAAGCACTTTTAATTTTAACAAACAGTTTTACTTCAGAGACACCAACAGTGGTGAGATGTGCGATTTGGCTTTCTAGGAAATAGTTAGAGAGAGGCAGACTATTTAAGAAGCAGGGTATTTTAGATTAAGACAGAAAACACTTCTATAAGCAAGCAGAAATACAGAAGGAAAAGGATGGACTGTTTCTGCTTCATCTGCAATACTAAGAAAAATAAGTCACAGGGCTCAGGTAACAAAGTGGGCATTTGTTCACGAAATCTGAGGCACTGAGGTGTAGGATCTTCTGGACTGCGATTTAATGCAGCTGTGTTGCCTCTACTTGAACTATTCATCAAGGATACCTAAAGATTCAAAGTTTTGCTTGCCTCTGGACAGCAAATTCTTAAACTCACATCCTTCCTATTTCCTACTTCCTTTCTGAACTCAGGCAGAACTGTATGTCATCAAGGCACCTAATCCTGTAACAAGGGGAAAAAGTCCTAAATCTGGAAACATCTTTTTCCTCATGGGAGCACAGCCTCAGGCAAGGCAGGATAAAAAAAAAAAGCCCTTGTTGCCCAAATTGCAAACACATTTCCCCTTACCTGTTCTTGCTCCTTTTGCAGTTCTTGGCTGTTCTTAGACTTCTTTGGCTTAGAAGGGCCTCCAGGGCTGGGAAAAGTTGTTGGCAGCTTTGAAGACGGTACAGCTACAGGAGAGTGCCTCAGATGCTCTCCATCTCCAAAAAAAGGGGCAAATGGGGTAGGCTCAGGCTCTGGGGAAAGCCACAGCTCCTCCAAGCTAGCATGAGATTCTTTGATCGAGTCTTGCTTGGGTGTGCAGCTGTTTAAAGGTATGGCCACATCCCCGTGGTCCAAGTCCTTTGGAATTGTGTTTGCTTGAGGTAGGGGCACATCCACTGCTTCCTCCATAGAGCCTTGCCTCACTGTTGGCTGATTACAAGGCACCGTGGCACCCACAGCTTCCTCCCCACCAGATGAACTGCATTTCTTCATGACGACTCTTAAAGAAGACACCAAAAGGAATAAAAATAAAATCATAATCCTAAGAGTACTGTCCTCCCCATTCTCAATGTGTCCACGACACAAAGACAACAGCTGACTCAAATACCCTGATTTAACAACTTTCTTCTTCCAGATGCTTACAGAGAACAAGGTCCAGTTGCTGTGAAGTGTGGGGTAGAGGGTCAGGGGGTTGTGCAAAATAACAGAACAGGGACCTGCTCCTCCGGAAGAAAACTGCCTTCCAGAGAAAAACAGCAGTCAGCTGTAAAGCATAGCTTCTAATCACTCCTGCCTTCTGTATATACTGCAAGGAGCTGGTCAGGAGATCACAGAAAGGTTGTCCCTGTCCCCAGCTCACCCCCCAACAACCAGCAGGGCCTGCAGGGGCTGGGAGTTAAGTGCCTGAGATCCAGAGCTGGGAAGAATGAAGTGGTAGCTGATTGCTCTCTCAGAGAGACTTTTAACTTTGAATTGTCTGTTCCACTCAGAGGAGGAAGAAAAAAAAAAGAAACAAACAAACAAGCTCTTTTAATCTGCACATGACTGGTCAGTGCCAGCATCTGCTGCTGTGCGAAGCACATCTGGGCAGCAGTTTGAGATAAACAGGCAAATGCAATAATTCCTGAGTGCCGCAATGTTTTAGTTTGGAACCTTCTTTTGTGACTCTTTTTTTTCCCCTTTCTCTTTTGGTACTTGAAACAAAATAAATTCACCACCAGAGTGGAAAGGGAAAATAAAGAAACCAAACTTTGCTTCTCCCAACCTGACAATGGCATTGCCTCCAGTCAGGCCAAGCGATTTCAGTGTTGTCTTCTCCAGGGCATCTTTTCCTGATATCTGCAACAAAATCAGAGAGTAACTATGGCCTCTGATTCCCCAGAAGAGCATGTAAAGCTCTTGACAGAAGCCTGCATCAAAAGAAACACCACACAACACAAGAAATAGGTGAAAACGCATTCCTGCAGTTGGAAATCAGATCTGAATCCATCTGTTTCAACCTGTACTGTTTTACCAAATTCACAGCTTATTAGAACATCTCAATGGAAGATGACCTACATGTATTACCATCCCATACACACATCCAAATAGGATCCGACTACAGCAAAGCTATTTTTATGTCAGAAGCTGAACGATAGGCAACATCTCAGAGCTGCAAGACAGATGATTTCCTTACATACACGTCCCATCCGTCTGTAATGACCTATTCCAGAATAAAGACAATCTGTCCACAGAGGTCAGTGGGAAGTAAAGGGGACAGCTAGGGAGAGCAAATTCCGTAATATCCACATACAAAATATTTAACAAAACATTAATAGCAAAAGATCAAAACAGAGAAAAGCAAATATTTATTAAAATGAAAACACTGTTTTGACTCAAGCTTTAAAAGAAGTTGGAAAGAAAAGCACAAATAGGTCATTGAGCTCATTTTATGGGCTCAGAGGTCTCAACGGCGCAAGGTTACGTGCCAATAGAGCTTTTTTCCATACAGACACGTCATGCTTTAAAAAGACCAACATTTTTCTACTTTCCCTCTCAAGAAAGTTCAAAAGAAACACTTTCCAGGTTGGAAAGCATAGCTAAGTTTTCTTATGTTTTAGGGACATGAGACAGCTGAGAGGCCTTTGCTGCCTTACCTCATCTCGCATGTAAATACAGACTGGAGACAATTCACCATGCTGTTCCATCAACTCCCTGCAAGAAAGAGCAAAACACTGCAGCATCTGCAGAACAGCCTACCCTCTCCAAAACCAGCACAGAGTAACGGTACAAAGTGAAATCAGCTGGCAACACTGTCATCTATGTTTTTCCAGCAGTAACCACTACATAGTTCACAGAATCACTATTAGACATTAGGTAAACAATTTGCTTCAATGCATTCACTTTCTCTTAAACACAGCCTAAAAGTTTAAAAGCAAAGAATAAATAACTAAAGTAAATTCTGAAATTAGTTGATCTTACTAGACAAATTTAAGCTCATCACTGTTCACGTGCCTCAGTACCCAATCGGAAACATTACTTAGTTATACTTGCTCTTTTTAATCCAAGTTAAAGACTTCATTACAGTTTAGACTGAACTTTCACTGGGGAGAGGTCCATTTCTTTTCATATATGCACAGCAACAAACGATATACTGTTCTAAAGCAGATCAACTAAGGACAAAGAACTTGCCTGTCTTAGTATCATTTTAAAAAAAGAAAAGATAAAGTAAACAAACAAAACCAAAGAGCATAAACTTTCAGATTCTGGAGACCATGAACAAAGTAAAGCCAAATGAAAGGCTGCCACTGTAGACAAACTGAAAATCAACCAGTATTTAAGCATTTCAGTGATGTAGGATACATATGAGCCACGATGCAAACTCCCAACAGACCATCTGCAGAGGAAGACATAAATGAAAGACCCTTATCACTGAGATGGTGAAAAACCAGTAAGATGCTACTCTTTCCATTCTCCTCTAGATAAGCAATTCTGAGGCATTCCAGTAAAAGAGAAGCTTTATTATGTATTCACTTGCTCGAACACAAAAGATGGACAGGGAAAGGACAATCACAACAAGTCTCAGTTCTCATCCAGCCAAGACGATGTGATTTCAAAAGGGAAAAAAAAATGATTGACACTTTCAGCAAGAAAACTTCAGATGTCTACAGAAAAGTAAAAAGCCTTACAGAATTAACCATTATGCTGAAGCACCGGAAACAGCGAGAGCATTAGATTCAACACCAGAAGAAACTCTGTCTTGTTGGTCTCCACTCTCAGCAAAGTGAAACTCAAACTGAAATCAGAGATGAATGTGGTAAAACACGAGATTGAGAAGAATACTTTGCTTCTCACCCCAAGCATACCAATGGTAAGAGGTGACCAGGAAAACACCGCCCACCCTAAGACAGTGCTGGTTTGGAAAGATATAGCTGGCTGAATTCTCACAAGCATTTTTTTGTAAGTTTCAGATTCAGACATTTCAGCCTAACTCACCCTAGGAAACTACAAAAGGTGAGAACGTGGCCCAGGATATTCCCCATCTACACAATGAGAACTGACAAGATTTATCCTTCTCCATACATCCCAGTAGCTCTTCTTAGCACACTCTGTCTCAGACTCCCTGCCCTGGCAGTTGCACCAAGATATCCCTTGGTAAAGAGCTGTATGTACCATCTACCCTGTAACAGTTGGTTTATCATCAAACACAAACCAGCTGAAACTCCTCCGCATGGTAAACTCTCAGTCTGGGGGGGTAGGTGGGGGGAATGGCTTTCCACTCACCCCACCAGGAAACCATCACCCATCACCTGTGACTTGAAGAGAAACCACCTCTCTGCGAGGCAGCTAAGGAAATCCACCTCGCAGACCAGGAACATGACATATCCTTGCTCACCTCCTGAGGCCTCTGGAGCCAGTTCCCGAGGTCAGCTTGCCATTTGATGCCTGACTACATCAAGTGTTTGCTACTGAACACCTAAGGAGCTTTGCAAACGACTGACTTACAGGGTTATGTGAACACTTCCACTTAGCTATCTATTCGGCCATCAGATTCTGCAGTGAACTTCACAGGAAAAACCAAAACCTGCGGGACCCTGGCAACCTGAAAACAAAAATCCAGTAGTTTTCACTGAAAATTAGAAGTTTTGGAAAGGTATTTCTACTTCACATTACTCTGCATTGTTTGTAATTCCCCAATAGCAGTTAATAACTGCACTTTCTCCTAAATACATCTGCAAAACATTGATCAACTTGGCATTCAAGTGTCACAAAATTTAAGCAGAAAATCAGACTGCTTCTATCTAGTACATCACTTACACCTATACTTGTACATTCAGGGTACATTCTCTATCTTGTCCCCAAATTTGTGAGCATCATACCTGAGGCATGGAACAGAGTATAACTCTAAGAACATGATGTCAGTGATCAATGCTGGCTGCATTCTGACTTTTCCTGGAAAGGAGTTTAATGAACAGAGTCCCATCACTTAAAACATTGTGCCTTCAGCATCACATAATTTAAACATTTCTATTTTGAGATGCAATATTACCAGAAACAAAGTTATCTCAAAGATTTATGAAGGAAAAGGATCCCTTAAGTAACAGTCAAAATCCACTCAGTCAATCAAGCGTCTGGTTCTGAAGTGACTGTACATTACATGGTCTGCCTGTGCCGTGGCCACGCTGACTTCTGCTGTTAGAAAAGCTGGGAACTCCACAAACAGGCATGCAATATACCCAGCCAGCAGGGAAAGACCACCTTAGGACGCGGATAACATTCTCTGTTCTGGTAACAAGGAAATAACCCTTTGCACTTTAGCAGAAGACCAGAGTCTGCATAACCAAACAGGTCTTACTGCTCTCAATGCAGTGGTTCCAATTAACCTTCAAATGAGTATCATCATGTTCACAGCTACTTACCAACAATAGCTTTGTCAATATTATCTTAGTCTTTCTGTTACACTCAAAATGCTTGCTGGAGGAGCTGATTAGAAGAATATATATACAATCAATGTATTACACCATATTGTAACACATACCTATTTAGCCCAGCATAAAGTGACAAAAGAAACTGAACTGAGAGGGAGTCAATCAGCCCATGAAGTAGAAAATGAAGGGAAATAGCCATTAAATTCCATGACAATTCATCAAGGACATTTACAGCTAGACTCAAAATTCAGCCACAATGACGTGTAAGTGAAACCAGAAGCCACTCAGGATCGAGACAGCCACTGGAAAATTATGATACTCAATCTTTGAGTAATTCTCGAGAGCCAGAGAACATGAAGGATTTCCAGTTGAAGGATGTGAGGGAGAAAACCTGTTAAGCACAAACCAGAACTGAGAGGTCTGTTTGGTTTAATTGTAGCAGTCTATAGGCCATCTTAAAAGCTTGCAACAGCACAGTGGTATGGGACAAGGTGAGTCACAATGAAACTCAGAGGCAGAGCAAGTCCAAATAGAGCAAGCTATGAAACCAGTCCTGAGGGTCAGGTCTATTTTAGGAAAGTCAGCAGCTGAGAACTACTTCCAGACCAGTTGCAACATATTCCAAGGAGTTTATAGTACCAAGACTGTAAGACCACTATTTCAGAACATTTCTCCCAACCACCACAACAAATCCCATTGTGCAGAAAGCAACAGACACCAGAGCATCCAAAATACTACATTCAAGCTTCAGATTATGAAACACGGTTAACTCTCTGACTCAAGGTGAGCAACCAAACCAACAGTAGAATAGGTCTGCCTCCGTTTGTGATTCTGCAATTAGTTATTCTCTTTCAGGAACAAAAAGCGCTATACAATGCTCTGCAGCAATCAAGAGACTAAGTTTCTCATATGAAAGAAGATTATCTTGTGATACAAGACCCAGGCTCCAACCTCCCTTGTTCCTCTGGCAGCAGTACCTGAGGAAATTCCCAAGGCCAATGCCTGATGATGAAAGGCAGAAAAAAAAAATCTTGTCTCAATTGGAGAACTGGAACAAAAGATCACCAGAGACTGCCTTTAGTACACCATAGCAGGTTACTGCACTCAGACTTCTCCAGACAATCCAGGAGAGATACTCATTCCCACCTTATTTTCAATAGGTTTTGCTTCCAATCAAGATTAGCTGTATACCTTGAGGAATACTCATTAACAGTGCACAAAAGATAAAGGACTGATGAGACGCAGAGAAACAGTACAGAATCACAGAAAAAGCAGACAGAACAGCCCAGGGAATAAAAGCTTGAACCTCAAGGTGCTGTCAGGAAAGGTGGATGACAACCAACTAGGGGAAAAAAATCTGAGACACAATGGAACATGTCCTCACGGAAGACCAATAGGAGAGGAAGCCAGCTTGACTCATAGAACCTAGTTTCATTCACTTTTCCAAAAACTGCTTTCCACTTCAACCCAAGCAACTCTTTGAAGAGTCTTCTAAAAATGTATGGAAAATAGCTGAACCGAAAGACTGACCCCATAGAAGCAGTGAAGAATCGTAATGACTATCAAAGATGTCTCTGAGTGCCCAAAGTGAAATTGCTCTACGGACAACAGCCCATAAAGCTGCCGAAGCTGCAAGGCAGGCAAGAGTGGGAGACAGAAATGCAGGCTTCATGCTCATAGGGCAGACAACACTGTGCCTTCAACCAGCCTCTGCAGCACAGACTCCAGGCAGAGATCCCCAGAGTCTTATTTTTGTCTAACTCTTGGAAGCAGCAGGCTCCTCCTCCAGCTGCTGCTAATCCATTACATGCACCCACTGAGGCAAGCACACACATCAAACATACTGTCCTCTCTTTGATGTGCTGCTCTTCAGAGGGGGAACGGCAAGCAGATTAGATTCCTTCATGTAGTGATCTGACAGGGCCTGTAAACATCTTGTGCAAGGACTGCCGCACGCTGAGAGGAGGAGCAGCCCTACAATAGCTTCCAGACCTTCTTCAGACCCAATTAGCCAAGATGGATGTTGGAAACCCAGGGGAAATTCCAGTGGATTTAGAATACTTCCCCTCACGCACTTAGAGCAGCTGAGCATTCCAGGAAAACATCTCCAGTTGGAAAGCCCAAGGAAGGATTCAGCAAACATCAACAATTAGCTGACTAGTTAGTTAGTCAACTGAATCAAAATACACTGAACAGCAACTCGGCCCATGAAATCCATACGGATGGCTGTAGATCAAGCTTGTTCTGTGACTAAATCACACACAGCACCTTTGCTGCTTGTTGAACTTAATCTTTGTGAAGTCCATCCAAACATCTGAACTCAGCTTCCAGAGGGCAGAAAAGAGCAGCTGTGTTCTGAATTGAAGTTATGAATGCTTAGCACAGTGCAGCAGTTAGAAGCTTCAGAAGAGCAACAAGTATATTAACTGGCAGTACTACAATGATCCGTAACCAATTATATAAAAAGCTCAAAATTTGAACCAAAGAAATAATCAACTAATATGTGAGAAAGCCACACAAAGGTTATTTGTCACTGTCAATAATTACCACCCCCTACCAGTCTAGCAGTCCCCAAACTGCAAAAGGCACTCCTCTCCTCACAGAGGGCACAGAGGATGTAGTAAGGGACAAGAGGGGACTTAAAACACTCAGGAAAATGAAACCTGTGGGTTTTGTCCTACCTCCTTATTCGATTAAAAGAAAAATAATTATCTTATCTCTAGCATTTACATGAATACTGTTCCTTTACTTAGGAATAAATGTCACATTGTAGACCTGGTCCATGATTAAAAACAGAATGGCTGTCACAGCTTGAAGGCTTCCTCTTCCAATCCATAAGAAATAGAAAAGAAATGCCTTTCTTCGGGAAAAGTTTATTAGCTTGACATTTCAAAACAATATGGCCTTTTAAAATCAAAACTAAAGACAAGAGGTAGCACTCAATGTAGACTGCACTAAAATAATAAGAATTCTAACCCATGTACATATTCAATAAATGTAGAACCAGAAATTCTTCCATTTAAACAGGATCTAATCAGTCTTTTGAAGATTCCACGTTAACCTGCTGAGAACTCCAGATTTCCTTGAAGAACCTGCACAACAGCAAGCCTCAAAAGCAACAGCAACCCATAAGAAAGAACCCACTACACTACAGGGAACCGCAGCACAGAAATACTGGGGATCAAGATCATCCAGGCTAGCACCTCACCTCTGGCAGTAACTTGACTTCAAACAGGTTTGTGTGAAAGGAAGGTGGTGCAACATATCCCAGTATCTTCACAGCTTTAGCAGTTTGTTACCAGTTTATGCCCTGAATCAGGAGTGCTACTCCCAGATTAAAAAATAATAATAAAACTATGGAGTGTCAAATCTGAAAGAGCAAGGAAAATGCAAACATCTCTGTTATAAAGGAGAAATCACAGTCAAATAAATGCAAATTCTACAAATCTGAAAGATTTAGCTGGGTCACCGTAACAAGTAATTAGTGCCATGCAGAGATCCATCCAAACAAGTATTTTCTCACTGCATTGCTCACCTGATCTTTGCAAAATGGTTGAGAAGTTCCCACAAGGTCTGTTGGCAGAGGAAGTTGTCTTGCAAACGGGAGCCATCCTCTAGTTGTAATGCTATCCGAACCTATAGGAACACCACATTGAATTCATCTGAAAATTGAATTAAAACTTATTTTTCTTCACAACTTTTAAAAATATTTCAGTGGTCCTTGTTCATCCATGCAGGCATTCTGGCCTGAATTCCTGTTCGTTGGAATGAACGGCTCCTGAGCATGGCAGAGGCCATCCTGGAATACTAACCAGCTTTCATGGGCCCCTCTCCCCTGCCACATCTTGAACTGGAACATATTCAGAGAAAAGCCAATGCAAACATCCCAAATAATGTTGTCATCGTGAGCAACGGAGGTGTTCTGTTTTATACCAGATGAAACTGTACATAAGGGTCTTCACAGCTACATAAAACAAATTCCAATAACCCAGACATGACTGATGCAGCTGCACCATCTAAAACACCAACACAGAGCTTTGTCCACTTCAGCATCACTTTGCGGAACAACTTCCCTGGGACAAAACAGTTTACTTGCACATCCACACACAGAAACAATTAACACAGTCTCCATCTATCCCTGTGTTACTGAAGACCTAAACAACCATCACCAGTCCAAAGAAACGATGTTTGTAATTTGCAACTCACTAATGCTTCCTAACCACCAAACTTTGACATACAATTTAAGAGTGAAGTAGCAAAAAATCTCAACAATAATTCTGGATGTTAAATTATCCAGTTCTTGAACAACTGCAGAAAAAAGCAAGGGCCAGCTAGCATCCAATTTTAACAGGCCTTTTCCAACCTGGAATGTGAATATCCACATTCATTAGCAGGTGCCACAGAGACTTCAGAGAATTGCTTCCCAACCTCTCCCCCTGCAAAAAAAAAAAGAAAAGAAAAAAAATCCAAGGCACTTCTAAAGGGAATACATGCTGGGGTTGGTCCTGAAGAACTTCAAACTCCTGACTGTCCCAAGGGAAAAGTCTAGCAGCTGACCAAGAGATACAGAATGGCAGAGCATTTCAGATGTTATCTTTACCTTTTAGAGAATATTCAGCCTTTTTCAGAATGTTTAACTCTCAAGTTTTCCCAATTAGCTCACCCATCTAAAGAAAAATTATAGAAAATCCTGTAGCCACTGGATAGAACCTGGTTTCTCCAGTCAACTTTAGTTTTCAGAAGTCCACAAAAACTGGCCTTATTCTAAAGCCTGAGAAGGACATTAGCCCAAGACAGCCAAAGCCACTTTCTTTCCTTCTGTGTTTTCATGTGTCCCTACTAACACTCTCAGTGCAGCCTCTCACCGAGTGCAAGATGTGTATGCAAGCATGAGGGCAGGGGCTACAGAGAGATGGGAAAGAGACACCACACGTTCCAGCAACCCGCTGTGATTTGCATGGAGGAATATGTTTGTCATCCGCCTTGGCTCCCACCAGTCCTCACAGGACTGCAAATGCTGATCTGCTGGAGACAGGAATTTTTCTACATAAAGGAAACAGTGGCATCATTAACAATGAGCCGACAGTACAATGTCGTTTCATCCCACCACTAACACAACCTCATGGTTTCTCCTACATGGGAGACAAGCCTTAGATTATTCTCAGCTACAGCAGAGCGATGACAGCTGACATCACCATTCTGTAAGAACCCAGCCGAGAAATTCAGACTACCAGTTGCATCAGTTTTTGGGCAACAGTTCAAAGCTAAACGTGTCATGAAAGTCCTATTCAGTCCATTAGAAAAGTCTCTTCGAAAACCCCAGGGGCTACATAAAGTAATAGAGACCAGTGCCAATTATCATCTAAGTTTACAAACATTTAAACAAGAGGCTGACAACTTTAACACCAGAGCTGTACTGATGGTGCTCCTGCGTCACCTGCCATCACAAAGGGAATTTATTCAATTTTTCACTAAAGACCTGTCTTACAGGAAACAACGTTTTCCACATGCAAAGGCAAATCCAAAAGCTTTCTATTTTTAAAACATCAGATTTGCTGAAAAAACTCATGATTTATCAAAACCTGTATTCTGTCTCTAGGGTAACTGTTGTCACTACAGGAAAGCACACCTACTTCCACGCACATTATCTTAATAGAATATATAATAACAAAAGACACAGAATCAAATTCATCCCAACATTACTGCAGCCAGCCAGCATGACTGAGTGCATCTCAACTGCCACTACACCCCAGTCACAGTCACCTGGCTGTTATAAAATTCCCCATTTTTTAACACATGCTCCCTGTGGCAGGGAATTCTTTTTAGTCAGTTGTTCTGCACCAAGTCTTTTCTTACACTGTGAAATTCTCCCAAGTAAAATCTGCTCAAGTTTGTGGGGCAGGGACTCTGTTTAGACTCCGCTCTTCACATGCGCAATTTGCTGCAACTTCTCACCTCCATGACACAGCAACCAGCACTCCTAGGGAAGCCTCACTTCCGTAGATTGTTCTGCTGAACTGCAACTAAATAGCAGCAACTTACACTTCCATTAGCTCTTCTCTTTTGTGATCTAAAGTAACGATTCCATGCTCTACATATAACCCCTCTCCTACAGTGCACACTCCTTCTTGCCCTTTCTCGTAATGTAACTTCAGGGAATAAAAATAAAATCACTGTTTTCCTTTGGTACCTCCCAAACTGGATGCAAATGTCAGACAGTCATCACTGCACCATTTCAAGAGAAACACTTTTCTCTGGAAGACAAACTCCATTGCACCACAACATTTCACTGAAAATTTTAAGCAGATGCTACTGGTTTGTGGTATTTTTTTAAGTAAAGACGTCATTTGAAGCACAAATGTCTTTCTCCCCCAAAGTCAGAAAAAAGGGCATTAGTGCCAAAACAAAGAACATGGAGGTTTTAAAGAGAAAAATATGAACATCAGTGACCCCCAAAACTATGTTACGCAGTGAACTAGAGCAGAGATTCCAAAGCCTTCTCACACCACAAAGCTCACTTTTCAGCCTATCAGTTTCTCTCTGTGACAGCTAGAGCAATCGCCAATAACAAATACCACCAACACTGCTTGGCTGACAGACATTGAGAGATCAGCACCAAGAGACCTGCAACTTTGATGAAACTTGAGAAACTCCCTATGAGGAAGTTAACAAATAGCAAGATGACTGTCAGTGATAGACAAATTTTCATTCCCAGGCTACTTAAGTAAGACCACACATCATTTTTACAACATGAAAAGTTCACACTCAGTAACACCTATGCACTGCTTGAAAAGTTATGCCTCCAGCCACAGGGGTATGTATAGAAGATTTTTACACTCCTAAAAGTGGCCATGATTTCTAGAGAAAAGAGCATCCGTAAGCCCTTTGCAAATAATACTAAATAGGGACATTTGACCACTGCTGAACACAGAACATGTCACAAAAGACTCTAAAGCTGTGTAAACATGCCATGAACACCAATGCTACGAAAGTAGAAAAAGAGGATTCTGTAAGAGTCTGAGATTTAGTCAAAATCCAGAGCTGGACAACAGCAACTGAAAGAGAAGTTAGGAAAGGGAACTGAGTTAAGTCACCACTGATGTTTAACTTTTTAGCTATCCACGACTAGTTTTTCAGCTCCCCAAACGATCCCACTCTCCTCCAGCACAGCTGGTACCCCCCGCTCATGCAGACTCTAAGTAAAGACTTTCAGCTACTTAATTACCATTTTCCACTGCACTTCAACCAGTCTTCAGCTGGTCTCTCACACAGGCATTGGCCACACCAACCTCTGCTCTTGCTCATTAGATCTGATAGAATCATATCAGCACAACTGATAAATGAACAAATCAGGTCACACTGCGTAAATGAACATACCGTAGTTCCAACTCTTGCTCTGTTAGTGACTGGCACCATCTCCAGTTTGGCATTGTTGGGCAGCCTAGCAAATCTCCACTGCAAAGACAGGTCCAAAACATTCCTCTGAAACCTGAAGGAGAACAGAGCCTATGAGCAATACAAAGTCCAGGTATTGTGTAAGAGAATTCCAGGGAGACTGACCAGAAGCCGTAGAACATGATTCAATAATGAACAACTGGTAATTATAAAAGCATCATCAACAAAAGCTCTTCCGCACACCAAAACAGCTGCAGTTTGTAGAGGTCACAGAGAAGATACCCAACTCTATGTTCTTCCTTTAAAGATTTTAAAGAGATAAACAGCAAACGACTACATAACCAAGCCTGGTTAAACACCAAAGTACTCTTTTTTTTAGTGCTACTCAGACAAATGACCTCTCAATTAAGACACCATAAAAGCAGAGGGTCAAACCCCCAGATGAGAGGGGAGACGGGCATTGCCGGTCTGTGACCTGGATGAGGTGCGCGCGTGGGTGTCCCGTGGCAGCGACATGGGGCCTCGCCGTCTGTCCCAGCAGCGAAAGGAACGTGGCACAGGGACACCGGGAGGAACCGACCTGAACAGAGTTTAGTGTGTGCCCCGACCCCTCGCACCCCCACCGCTCGCCGCGGACTCCGCCAGGCCCTGGACACCCCGCGTGCGGGGCACGGGCTCCGGCAGCGCCAGGCCCGGCGCGGAGAGCGGCCGCTGGCGGGGCCTCTCCCACGGCCGCAGGCAGCCGGACCCGGGCCCGGCCCCACGGCGACACTCACTTCAGGCCGTACTCGCCGGGGCTGCCACCCTGCTTCCTGCAGACCTCCTCGAGGACCTGCGGAAAGAAGAGAGGCGTCACGGCCCGCCCGCGGCCCTGCCACCGCCTTCCCCCCGCCCCCCACCCCGCCGGGGACCCACCTGGAGCAGGACCGTGCCGGGCCCCACCCGCACCGTGACCCGCC
>VZRV01009205.1:408832-422828 GCA_013398115.1 Falcunculus frontatus | reverse complement strand
CGCCAGAGCCGCCGCCCCTGCGCGCCGCCCGCCGCCTCGGCGTGGCCCGGGCGCCCCGGCCCGACTGGCACCAGAGCGTTGCGGCCGGGCCCGGCTCCCGCTTAGGCACTGCCCCTTGTCTGTGCCCGCAGCTACTACCTGAAGGAGTCCAAAGGCAGTCGGCGGTGGCTGCTGTTCCTGGAAGGTGAGCGCCGGCGCCCCCGACTTCCGCAACGGCGGCCACGAGCGGGGCGGCGACCCGAGGCTGCCCTCGGTGCCCCGGCCCCTGCGGGCCGCCGTCCCTCGCCCGCGAGCCCCCGGCCCTTCGGGGCGGCTGACCCCTGTCCCCTCGCCAGGAGGGTGGTACTGCTTCAACAGGGAGAACTGCGACACCCGCTACGACACCATGCGGCGGCTGATGAGCTCCCGGGAGTGGCCCGCGACCCGCGTGGGTGAGTCTCCCCCTCCACCCCGTGGGGCAGCCCCGAGGGACTGGGACCGGGCGCCCGCCGTCACCGCCCTGGAAGGTGCCTGGTTGCTGCCCCGTGACGATCCCGTCCCGCGGGCACGGGCAGGCGTTTGGGTGCACAGGTAGTGCCGGGAATGGGTGCTTCTCTCTTTGCTCTCTTCTCATGCTGCAGCCTCCTGGGTACCCAAACCTCCGTCACTCACACAGATCGTCTAATTGAGTATATTGGAATTTACCTGCTAGGCTTTGTAGTTTGGGGAGGTACTTAAATAGGCATCACAGGTCTTTTCTGTACTACAAGAAGTTTCTGAACAGGCTTCATCTCTAGCATAAATCAAATTCTGAATGTCAAATCTGCCTAAGGGCAAATTTAGAAATGTTCCTTCCACTTCCCTTGCCAATGTTTTTCATCATGGATGTTTGTTTTCTGTGTGGTCAGAGGTCTTGCATGAGGCTCCTAGGATTCCTCTGAAATCACAGACTGTCATCTGTATGCTTCTTGTTTCTTTGTGCCCATCTGCAGGAACTGGGATCCTGTCCTCTCAGCCAGAAGAAAATCCCCACTGGTGGAATGCAAACATGGTGTAAGAAGGGACAACGGAGGGAAATAGCTTTATACTTAAACAGCATCTCCTGCCTTTTAGGCTAGCAAGAGTGCTGCAGAGACAGGTTAAGACTAATACTTGGAAAAGGAAATTGTGTGTTTCCTCATTTGCTGCAGTTCAGCTCTCTAACATGTAGGGCTGACAAGATCCAGAGAAACTTAAGTTCAATCTCCTTTGAGTTGTAGGGTGATCTAATGGAGAAAAACTGGAGATAGCTTAGAGAGCCTTCTCAAACAGCTGCGGTGGTGAACCCATCATGAGTGGTGGCTGATAGTGTGTTACACATCTGACAATTTGAGAAGAATGTGAAGCAGCTCTCCTAGTTCAAGGAAGAGAAATGACAGAGGCCAGTTTATATATGCATCTATACAGAAGGGATGTTAATTTATCTTCTGCAAGACAGAGACATGGGAAGTTAATTCCTGCAAAAAGCTCCAGTGGTTGCAGTCAGCATTTACACTGCACTGACTAGAGTCTTCTCATTTTCCATGTGGGCATAGAGAATTGCCCTGTGACAGGGCATCCACTGTGTTGGCAGAATAGCTGAGAGCAAAGTCGTGGTCCATCGTTCTGTCCACTGAGTTTAGTGCTTCAATTAGATTGATAAAAGACATGTTATTTATTGATTTAACTCACTAAAACTACCGGTGTTCAGGAGAAAATTCAAGACAGTTACAATTGTCACTTGGTGTGCAGGAAGGTAAGTTGTCAAACTGGACAGAAACTCTTCCCTTTTCCCCTTCTCAGGATTTTATTTTCTTCCCGTTAGGTGACCCCATCCTCACCCTGTTGTGCGTGTCAGAGGCACAGCAGGACTCACACAGCTCTCTCTTACAGATTCATCCCATATTGCTCAAGTGATGTTTGGAGCGGTGCCTCTTCCAAGTCTGAGAAAAGTGAGTGTTGCTGATGGGCCGTTGCTGCCCCAGACATCACACATTAAAGGATGTGGCCAGACTTCTGTGAAACCACGTGGATGAGAAACAGGCTTTTTCTTGCTGAAGGGCAGGAAAGAATATCAAGCTACTTCCAGATAAAACATCCTGATCTCTTTAGCTCAGGCTGTTTTGACATAGTTCAGAGCCACTGCTTGCAGAGATGTTACACTGATGCAGTATGCAAGGATTAGAGGAACAAAATTCCTTTTAGATGAACC
This sequence comes from Falcunculus frontatus, assembly GCA_013398115.1. NCBI lineage: Eukaryota > Metazoa > Chordata > Aves > Passeriformes > Falcunculus > Falcunculus frontatus. The sequence continues at coordinate 420,619 of VZRV01009205.1, read as the reverse complement.
TCCAGGTTCCAGCACGCAGCAAATTAATTGCTGTGGCTGAGGGACCATGGACTGTTGCATGTAACTTTGGCATGGCTGACCTGAGAGGCAGGACTGTGAATTTAGTGTCAGACTTTTATCAGAAGGATATTTGGCCTTAGGCAAGAGCCATCATGTGTCAAGCTAAAGCCGTCTGCAGATTTCTTTGGGAAACAGCATAATTCATCTTAATACATGCTGCATTGCCATCAGCTGTCATTCTGGTGGTGTCACAGTAAGGGACCTTTTCACTTCGTTTCAGCTCCTTAGGACTGTTCCTTTGGAGCAGTTACACATCAGCAACCACGGATGCTGGTGATGCCAAGGAAGCGGCGTCTGTGTATGTGTAACATCTTGTGAAGCATTGCTTTTCTGAATTGGCTTGATGAATTGGAAAAAAGGGGAAGCAGTAAGTCGGAACTGAGATTCCAGGTGGTAGGAAGGTGTGTGTTCCGCCAGCACCTTCCTTCTTGTTTTCCAAGTTTACTCATTTCTAAGCACTGTCATAGGAAGGTGCTTGTGTAATTGAGTATTCAGTTCACTCTGTTCTCTTTCGGGGCAGCACATTTTGTACGGGGCGGGGGAGAATCTCTCGTTAGGTGTATTTGGTTTAGGTGGATGAAATGAGCCTGAGTTTAGGTTCATAATCCCTTTGGAAAGTTAGTAAGCATTTTTGGAGAGGAAATAAAAGTCAGCCTGGACGGGAAGCAATTTTTTTGACACTGAGCTGTCTTCCAGATGAATATGCCTTCATGGGAGCACTGATCATACAGGAGGTTATAAAGGAGCTGGTGGGAAAAGGTCTGAGCACTGCGAAAGTGTTGCTGCTGGCGGGGAGCAGGTAGGTATCCACAAGATTCCTTTTGGTGAAGACAGGAGATTGCCATAGGAGAAAGCTGTTAAAGGAGGAGGTCTCAGCAGTTCCTGAAACATTTCTTCTAGGAGTACAGTAACACTAACACAGCAAACCTTGTATCTCCGGTCAGTTTTCTCCTGTAAGTGGTACAACTGGGGATAATACAGTATTACTTCATCAGCTTCTGGTCCAGGTCCACTTAAGAGAAAACCGAGAAAATAATAACAAAGCTTTGCATTCTTATGTGCATCAAGAATGGTGGTTTCTGTTGGCCCACATCATAAGACACACACCTCCTGTGAATTGATTCAGGACGCCAAAATAAAAACCAAACTTGCCTCACACAGGTGCTCTGGCTCGTCCTGTGTTGCACAAAGCTCTGGTACACTCAGTGTATATTACACGGGAATGTAATAGAGAGGTTGCAAGGAGTAAATTTGTCTCACTTCAGATTCTTTTAGTTTTTGAGCTCCCAACCCCCTTGGAAATGATACAGAGTACATGTATCTCCCAGGAAAGAGAGTAACAACAGGACTTTGTTTCTGAGCTACCAGATTATTACTCAGCACTGGCTTTATTTCTCAGTTTTGCAAAGCAAGGAAATAATGTGGTGTCTACCAAGTTCATGGTGAATGGTTGGGTAGCTCTGCTGTGGGTAGATGAAGGTGTTCATAGCATGTCACTGCTGAAGAAGGCGTGTCTGCTAGCAAGGTCTGTAACATCTGTGTGTGCGCCTCATGACTGCAGTTTTGATGTTGCTGTTGCAGTGCTGGAGGGACAGGAGTGCTCCTGAATGTGGATCGAGTGGCAGAGCAGCTGGAGGAGATGGGTTATCAAGGGATTCAAGTTCGAGGCTTGGCAGACTCTGGATGGTTCCTGGATAACAAACAGTATCGCAGAACCGACTGTATCGATACCATAACATGTGCTCCAACAGAGGCCATCAGAAGAGGAATAAGGTACAGTCAGATGTTCTAAAGTACACTACTGTGAGAGGTTAGAGTAAGGAAAAGATGTCCTCCTTCTCTGTGTTCCTTCACTTTGATACTTAAGGGGTATTTATTGTCTACATCAGTGGTTTTTCAATTATTTTATTGGAAAAGACAATAATGTAAAGTAGATGTGTGAAAGAACGCGTAGAGTTGTCGATGCTCTAAAATGTGTTGATGGGACAGTGCTGCTGAGAGAGCTGTTCTATCAGTTGAAATTCTAATCAGAACAGAAACTAGGATATGGAGAGGATACATTGTTAAGATTGCCCTGTGCCCCCCATTCTGTTATTGCTTTGTCTTCTAGATACTGGAATGGCATTGTCCCTGAGCGCTGTAAACTGCAGTTCAAAGAGGGAGAGGAATGGAATTGCTTTTTTGGATATAAGATTTACCCCACTCTTCGATGTAAGTACCGAAGGAGAGAGATCAAATGGATTTAGGGTTTTCTCTGTATCTGTAACTAACTTGGAGCAATCCCTTTTCCAAATTTTTTGTCTTTCTAGGCCCAGTCTTTGTTGTCCAGTGGCTCTTTGATGAGGCCCAGCTTACTGTTGACAACGTACACCTAACTGGCCAGCCTGTTCAGGAAGGGCAGTGGCTCTACATCCAGAATTTGGGTAGAGAGCTGAGAAACACCTTGAAGGATGTGACGTAAGTGTTTCATTGAGAAAAACCTGGCTCATTTGTTTCTAAGGGACATTCTTATCTAGTCTCCTAGTGTTCTCAGACCTCTGCTAAAAAAGGAGTGTTGTAAATTTGGTGACTATTAGTTCATCTACATCAATAATCTTGCCTTTTTCATTTTTGTGTAAAATTCCACCTTCTCCCTAGCCTGGAAGTTTTGACTCAGCAGGATTTACTTTGTCCTTCAGGACATAATCCATGTTGCTGTTTTTTCCTTTAGAGCGAGCTTTGCTCCTGCCTGTTTGTCCCACGAGATCATCACACGCAAGTAAGTGCTTGTGCAGGTCCTGTGAGAGGTGAACGGGGATGCAGCTTGGGAATGAACCTGTCCTGGCAGCCGGACCCCTCTGATGTGATCTGTACGGTTTGTCTTTTCAGTCACTGGACTGACATCCAGGTGAAGGGGACATCATTACCCCGTGCCCTGCACTGTTGGGATCGGAGCCTCCATGAGAGCAACAAAAATGGGAAGGCTCCTCTGAAGGGCTGCCCAATTCACCTGATTGACAGCTGTCCGTGGCCTCACTGCAACCCCTCGTGCCCCACAATCAGGGACCAGTTCACAGGGCAGGAGATGAATGTGATCCAGTTCCTCATGCACATGGGTTTTGATGTTCAGAAGATGGCACAGCAGCAGGGCCTGGAGCCCAGTAAACTCCTGGGGATGCTCAGCAGTGGTAACTAGGGAGGGCTCATCAGAGGGGCAGAGATTAGATCAGGAGGAGAGAGACTCTCAGCCCTTCTCCCAAACTTTCTAATCCTCTTCTTTAACGTTCCTGCAGGCAGATGCATGCTCATACCCATGCACACTCACACATGTGCACTCACATGCTCCCACACTTACACGCTTGTGGTGTGTCAAGAACAAAAAGAAAAAAACAACAACAACAACAAAAAAAAAAGGCAAGCAACAATTTCTTGTTTAGACTGTTTGGCTGGAACTTGTTCCCTCCAAACTCCTGGGCTAAGTTTCAGCCAGTCACATCCTCTTCCTGTGTTACACAAGGCAATTGGGTACAGGGAGTAGCAAAGCAAAGCCATAAATAGCAGCGATGAGAACCTTCCCCAGATCTGGGATCTCTTCCCTTGCCATGAATTTCACATCATAGACTTGTTACAAGTGGTGAAAAAAGCAAGCACTGGATTTCTTCTGTCCAACTAGAAGTGAAGGAATGATTACATTACTTCCTGGAGGCTAGCATCTCATGCTGAGTCACAATATACAGACCCAGGACACGTGCTAGGGATGGACACTCTTGTACTCAATTTATTCGTATTATTTTATAAAATGACTTTTTTATTACTTTTTTAAACTAAGCAAGAAATATAAATGATATTGTAACATATTTTTTTTAAATAACGAAGAAACCTCTTGCTACTTTGGCAACGTGGACATATTTATTTTAATATGTAAAACGCTATTTATAAGGGCTGACCAGAGAACCATACCTATGTCTTTGTAAAGTTGTATATGCTGCTCATTTGAATGGGTTATCCTGATGATCACTTGTGCCTGGGAGAGGGCTAAGGGTGGTGTTGACGTTTTGTATTAATTAGATTTCTGTGTTCCCCTTGCAGTGTTCCTTGTCATTGTTTCTGTGATGAAGAGGTTGTAACATAAGGTTTAAGTACAGAGACTTTCACCCAGCACCTGATGTTTGCAGACTTTCACAGCATTTTTGGCTTGCCTGTGATTCCCCAGGTAGTCCAGGGCATTGCATCGTAAGGTGGAGGGAGATCTGGCTTTGCTGCAAAGGCCTCTCTTCCAGTGAGGGAAATGTTTGATCAGAGCATCAGAAGCATTTGGAGCAGAAAAGGCAGAGAACACAAGTACCAACATATTTCTCTTCTAGTAATTTGGGAACACACCCACCTCAGCATAGAGAATCCCCTTTGATGGTAGTGGGAGGAGAACAAGGGGGGGATCAAGAATGCATGACTGAGGCTGGAGAGGGACTGTTCCTTGGGTGGGAGCATGTGGGTGGCTGGAGCAGAGCTTCACCCTGCAGCACAGCGTGGGGCTGTGGGGAGACCTGCACGAGGAGCACGGCTGCACATCCCTACTGCACGAGTTCCTGGGACCAGCTGTGTGTGCCTGCACTTGTGTACGTGGTTACACAGCATGGAGGCCGCAGAGAATTTGGGCCTGATTTTAGAAAAATTCCCGGTACTTTTCAAGACAGACCTTGCCAGGTTAGAACAGTGGTGCTGCTTGTGAGATCCCTTGTTTTGGGTGAGTAAACCCAAAAAATTAACCGAACTGTAGCCCTTTGGTTCCTTTTCCTGGACTTCAGGAAAAGTCGGGCAGGACCACACACAGACCACCACAATCAGCTGTCTTCCTGTGCATGATGGGATTAACACAGATTGAAGATAAAGAAAAACTAAAGAGAGAATGATTGGTGCTCCCAGTGAAACTGAAAAACAGGAAAACATCAGTGGAGTTTCCCTATGATCAGTTTGGAGATTACTGATATCCTCTATATTTTAATGACTTGGGTATAAAAGTAGAATTGTCCTGATTATGTTTTTCATCTGTTTTCTGCTGTGCAGAAGCCCAAGTGACAAAAGGGCAAGACTGGAAGAATTCAGCGCCATGTGTTTGTATTCTGTGATCTTTTGACTAGATGAGGTTCTTTATTTCTGAGGGAAAAGTGGCCGTGATCTGTCTGGTGCACTGCTCCACCAGTGTCATTTTGGGGACCTTTGCCCTCTGCCAGCACTGACTCTGGTGCCGAGGGCTCTCCAGAGGGGCACCACTTCCCATAGGAAAGCAGAAGCTGAGCAGCAGGACCAGCTCTGCCCTGAGCCCCAGCGTCACTGATAGGGAGATGTGTCCTCAGGTGGGCTGTGACATGGGGTGTCCCTGTGCTTTCTGCTGGTCCCTGGGCAGATGGGAAGTGATGCACCAGAAAGTGCCACAATACAAAAAGTGACCCACTGCCAGTGAGGCCTGGAAAACTGCTAGAAGTGAAGGATTAATAGAGAGTCAGGAAGGGCAAGATTTCGGGATGAGAACCTGTTCACCTGGAGTTCCTCGGCTGTCCTGCTGCATTTCCTGGTTATTGTGATGTTAATTGTGCAACTTCCACCCCAAATGAATGCAGGCTTTTGTACTTTTAGCACCAGAAGCCTTTCTAAGGAAAATGGAAGGGACTTGAGATGAATGAAAGAGACACTGAGGTTACAAGATGGTGACAAAGTTGAAGGTAGGCACAGTTTTATCGTTACAGCCAAAAATTTGTACTGTTCTCATGTGAGCCATTCCAGCGGTAATTTTTTCTGCTTCCACGCTGGGATGAGCACTGCAGGTGAGGAGTCAGCAATGCTGCTTGTGGGGTAAGGGAGGAGTTTTTCTACTGTGTTGTGGTGAAAGCATTCACCCAGTCCCATTCTGAAAGTACATCAGAAATTTTGTTTGGGGTTTTAGAGATAGAATTAAGACACTTCTGAGTAGAGGTGAAGTCTGGAGAGCACTGTATACCAGGAATGGTTCACTGTGAAAGCTTTGATCTCACAGGAGGGAGGATTTGACACTATTCAAATCTATGTTTCAAAACAGAGCTAAGAATATCAAAGCAATTTTTGAAAAAAAAGTGTATTTGGTTGTTGCATTCAGAGATACAAGAAAAACTGATTTCCACATAAAGTAAAAGAAAGACAGGGAAGAGTTTAAATGTTGAGGACGGGTGCTGTAAACCTTCACAGCCACAAGCTGTCACACAAAGCACAGCAGGTAAATGTATCACTGCTCCAGATCAACTGCAGCAAAGTGAGTCAGCTTTTATTCAGCCTCTGGCCTAAATCCTTTCTTTTATAGGGTTTGTGCTGCCTTTGGGCTTGTGCCCCCGCTCAGGGGCTCTTGGGTCTGCAGGACTGAGCTCTTGTTCCTGCGGCACGGCTGTATCACAGCCCACTGCCACAGCCAGCCACCTCCCCTCAGCACGGGGGGTTGTGTGGAGAACGGCAGCATTCCAGTGACCCCAGAGCTTCTAGAAGAACAGCAGAAGGATAATCAAGAGCCTTTGATGGAGCTCGCAGCTTCAGTGTTAAATAACACCCGCTCCCAACAGCTGAGTGGGGGCAGGACTCATTCCAGAACTATTAATAAAGCCCCTATTTATACTCCAGGTTCCTGTGAACGGTGCAGCAGAAAGCTACAGCTGCGGAGCTAAAATGGAATAAATGTCAGCCTCCAGGGAAAGCACCATCCTGTGGGAAAGGAGACAGCCAAAGGACAGCACAGAGGCAGGTTTCAGACCTGAGGAAGCAGAGAGCGAACAGCAGCACCCTGAGCTTACAGCCAGTGGGCAGAGCCAGCCAGTCACCTCCCTGCAGCCGCAGGTCTGTGCAGAGAGCTGCCAGAGATGCAGCGTCAGAGGCAGCTCCCACTGATGCCGGCAGAGACCAGCGGGATTTGAGCTGCCACTCCACTGAGCTGGGACCAGGTGTGACTCAGGGCAAAGGTGCAAGAGCCAGAAAGGACATTTGAGGAGGCATTGAGTGCGTTGTCTGCTGGACCGGAAAGCTAATGGAGAGCACAGGAGGGCCATATCTGAACACAGCTGCGGTGACTTCCCCTGTAGGAATAGCTCGATTGCTGCAGATGACCTTTGGATGTACCACATTCAGCCTGGTTGCCCACCAAGGGGGGTTCAGTGCCGCATATGGCACCTTCTGCATGTTTGTCTGGACCTTCTGCTTTGCCATCACTGTGTTCATCATCGCCTGTGAGTTCACACACCTGCACAGCTGCCTGAGCCTCTCCTGGGGAAACTTCACCGCTGCTTTTGCCATGCTTGCCACACTCATGTCCATCACGGCTGCAGTGATCTACCCACTCTACTTCGTCCAGGTGGGCTGTTACCCCATCGGCTGTGAGGTGAGAGATTTCCGCATTGCAGCCAGTGTCTTCGCGGGCCTTCTGTTTGTTGCGTACGCCACTGAGGTGTTCTTAACCAGGGCAAAACCAGGACAGGTCACCAGCTACATGGCTACTATCTCTGGGCTCTTGAAAATCGTTCAGGCCTTTGTGGCCTGCATCATCTTTGGGGCACTGGTGAACGACAGCCAATATGGTAAATACGTGGCGACGCAGTGGTGTGTGGCTGTCTACAGCTTTTGCTTTGTGGTGACAGTGGTGGTAGTGGCCTTCAGTGTCACAGGTAAGACTGCCTTGCTGTGGTTCCCTTTTGAGCGTTCTGTGGTCATCTACACCTTTGGGGCTGTGCTGCTCTACATGAGTGCTGCGGTCATCTGGCCAGTGTTCTGCTTTGATAGCAAGTACGGCTCCCCGCGACGCCCTGGCCTCTGTGCCAAGGGCAAGTGCCCCTGGGACAGCCAGCTGGTGATTGCCATCTTCACCTATGTCAACCTGCTGCTCTACGTCTTGGACCTGGCATACTCCCAGCGCATCCGCTTTGTCTCCCACCTCTGAATTGTGGGTTGGCCTCTGTGGAGGCATCCCAGTGCTGTGAACCACTGAAGATGCAGAGGGACGAGGCGAGGGGCAGGGAGGTGCTGGGCAGGCATGCGCACAACGCCATCAGCCAAACGTCAAGGTGAGGACTGACTACACCAACAAATTACTGACCTGGAGCAGGTGGGCTGCAGCCGAGGCAAAGCACAGCCCAACTCCCCCATGGTTCTGCCTCACCTTCCTTCCTGGTGCCAGCACGAAGGAATGACACAGCTCCACGTGCATCTGCAGACAGCAGGAATGCTTGTAGCCACAGCAGTGAGGCTGCTGGCTACTAGGTTATTGAGCCAAATATTAGGAAAGACACCGAGGATTTTGAAACTGTTAACCAGTGCTTAATGGTAACCAAGTGACTACTCAGAAAGTGGAAAAGTTAAAAGCTGCATGAAGGAACATCAGTTCAGGAGATGAAAATCGATGCCTCGGAGTTTGGGTTACTTTGGGCTGTGTGGTGAGATGTTAGAATGCCTGCAAGTGTGGGCAGTTCAGTCTGGGTGTTTCTGAGAAGAACATCGTAGCCATAACAGTATTTTGAAGGTTACCAGTTTTTTCCCTTCCTCTCCTTCACTGTCTAGCACAGAAAAGGAATATCCTCAAGTGCACACCTTGGAGGAGGCCTAGGATATTCCTATTTAGCAAACACTGAGTCACTACAGAAATGAAAATTTGTAGAGTTGGGGCTCTACTGCTGAGAATCAGGTTGCAGAGCAGAGCCAACCTGCAAAGTGACTGTGTGTGATGTGCCATCCTCACTTGAGCAGCACAGAAAGTACCTTGGCACATGCTCTGTCTTGATTCATGGGCCACCATTTCTTTACGCTGGTGTCAAGGGGCTTTTTCTGGAGGCTTGAAGATAAATTCTGGGGGGATGTGAAAGGGGAGGCAGAGGCTAATTGATCTCATGGTGCTGCATAAGAGACCAAACCAGGCAGGGAGGGGGCATGGACAAGATGGGACATGACAGAACTTGCACGCAGTACCCCAGAGCAGCTCAGGCGCAGGATTCCTGAGCACTCTGCATCACCGAGTAGCCGAATTTCTCGGACCCATCCCTGATGAAACACCCACTTTGAAGTTCCACACTTCTCAGCTCAGATTTCAGGCTCCATAGGAATCTTCATTTGTTCCAGGGAGAAGCCAGAGTGTCCAAGTGCTTGTGCAGCACATGCAGACTTGAGTGCTTTGATTAAAATCTCCAGTTGCTGCCTGTCAGAAGCAAGATTTATTTTTTATCCAAAATAAAATAAAGCTGAATGGCAGATGTACGCTTACATTTCCTGAGATCTGTGTGCTGTCACCCTCCTCTGAGCACTTTCATTGCAGCAGACACGGCCCTTTCTGCATGAAAGCAGAGCTCACTTTATTTTGATGTACAAAGCCTGAACACAGACCCAAAAAATACAGACACAAGACAGCAAGATGTCTGAGTGGATTCTTTGCAGCAGACTGACTCAGGAATGAGGAAGGAAACTTACTTTTTATCAGTGTTTTGTGTGGGGTTTGAAAACCAAAGGGAAAACTTGTTGGGACAGATTATGTTGAATAATTCTGAGCAAGGACCAGCCCTTAGCAGTGGGGAGCATTAGCCAGGAAATGGGACAAGAATCGGGATCCAGAACAAAGGAACAGGTTTCCAAGGGGGTTTTCTCTTCTGCAAGTTCCAGTGAAGGGCAGGAAATCCAGAAGATGTGGTCCAACAGGAGGCTGGTAGGGCAAAACCCAAGGCTACCTGCCATAGATATAAACCAGGAGCTTTATTTCTTGCCACCCAAACAAATTATGGGTTGTACAAGTACAAAATGCTGACTTGGAAAAGGAAATCTACTTGTGTTGGAGGAGTCAATTGACAAAGAGCCACTCTATACAAAGGGATCTTGAGCATTTATGATGTATTCCTGTTAAACCCATCAATGTGGATAAATTAAGCCGTGTCACACTTGAAAACTACTTATTTTTTGTTATTACAGATCACTAAAAACCAAACAGGTGCCTGTGAAGCACCATGGCTTTTGTTATAAAATTCAATCCAGCGAGCCCAGGAACACTGCTTGAGGAAAGCCCCATCCTGCAGGCTCTGGGAGGCTGGGAGGGCTACGGAAGGGGGTCAGCAGAGGCAGGAGCACACAGGCAGGGGGATGCTTGTCCCCAGGGATGACACTGCCAGTCGCTCAGGCAGTGGCAGCTGTTGGAAAGCTCCTTGGCTGATAGCATATGGCTGAACCAGGCACTGCTGGCTTCCTGCTGGGAAGATTTTGCATCGAGGAGGAGCAAGAGCAGAAACATGGTAAAATCTACCAATGCCATGAATTGATGCAACTGACACTGAGCCAGGGACAAAGGGCCAGAGAGAAACCGGTACCTGGGAAACAATGGGGGCAAAACTGCCTTCACAATAAGGGGAAAGAGAATTTAACATGGAAATCATGATCCCACTGACTGGAGGAGTGGAAACACAAGTCATTGCCAAGAACAGTGTGTTCAGATTTAGCTTTCTCATCTGCCAGCCAAAGACTGAGCAAAAAATGTGAACATGGTCAAAATGGCAAAAAAAGATTGTGTGGACAACAATCCTCTCTTTTAGGAGAAAAAAAAATAATAAAAAAAATCAAAACCTCATGCTTCAGTGGTTAAAACACTCCCCAACCATTGGAAACTATGAGATTGCTCAATCCAGGACAGAGAACATCTGATATCTGCTCAGCAGGATTTACCAACCAGCTCTGTCATGATTCAGTTCACCAAACCCCCTTCATCTCCAGAGTGTATCTACCCCTTTAATTAATAGATGATGATCAAGTAGCTCGCCATGAACCAGGTTTCCCCAGTCACCAACCATTCCCAACCTTTTTTGGTAAAATAATGTTAGGATGTATGTGTGTTCGTTAATTACGGATTTGTGGCTGCAGCCAGTCTAGACAGCACCCAGAGGGTTCCAGCCTGGATAGATTAAAATCAGAATCGTTAATGGGTTGGGTTTGGTTTTCCCTTCTCTTTTGGAAGCCCAGGGTTCAGCATCCCCAAAAGACAGTGTTTAGGAACATCTATCAACAAAAAACCCCACTGAGATTTATTTCTGTCAATAAAGAAGCAAGGAAAAAAATAAAAATGAAACCAGTGAGGTAAGATGATATTTAGGAAAAAAAGCACTGCCTGCTGCCTGGGTTTTACAGGAACACTTCACAGCGGCCCGGTCTCTCCACAGCCCAGGGGCACAAGGCTCTGATGGAGGCCCCCCGCGGTCCTCGGGGCACGGCGGGAGGCGGCACTGCGCCCGGGCCCGCATGGGAATCGGGCGACGGAAACTCCCTCCCCGTTCACGTGCAGGGAAATCCCTCGGGAAACCTCCGGGCAATTCCCAAAGCACGAGGTGCCGCCGCTCCGGGACCAGCGGCCGCTGGGCCGCTCTCCGCAAGACGGCTCTCCGCAGGACCCGCAGGGGCGCGTACGGGCCCGCCCGGGGAGGCGGGACCGGGCACCGGGGCGTCCCGGGGCGGCCGAGGCCGAGGGGTGGCGGGTAGGGGGAGACCCGAGCAGAGCAAGCACAGGGGGACCCAGAGTCTCTTCTGGCGCCCGCTGCGCCCTGGCCCCGCGGGCGTCCCGCTCTCTGCGGGGACAGCGGCCGGGGGCGACCGGGCTCACGGAGGGCGGTGCTGGCGAGACAACCGCGGCGAGCGGCTGCCGGGGCTGCCCGAGAGCGCCCGGCCCGGCCCGGCCCGGCCCAGCCCGCTCCGCTCCTCCCGTGGGGCTCCGGCGGGAGC
>VZRV01009205.1:375150-403446 GCA_013398115.1 Falcunculus frontatus | reverse complement strand
CCCGCTCAGCGGCCGAGCAACAGGTGCGCGGGGCGCTGGCCCGGGGCCTGTCCCCGGCCCCGCCCGCCGCCTCCCGGGCCCGCCCGCAGGCATCACGGATGCATCTGGCCCCTCCCTCCCGCGGTTGCCGACTGCCCCGATCGTGTTGCAGACCGGCTGCCCTCAGGCCGAGCCTACCCTTCTCAACCCCGCCGCACCTTCAGGCGCTCAGGCTCCGCGGTACGGGTGCGACCAGGTCCCCGGCGGGGCCTCGGGCCCCCCCGTCCCGCCGGGCGGCCGCCGTGGTCTGTGCTTCTTCTCCCGAGGACGAGAGGGCCGGGAGGGTGAGGAGCCATCGGGGCGTCTCGCCCAGTTCCCAGAGCAGAGGCTCGGCCGCAGGCAGGACAGCCCTGCTGCCTGCAGTCGGTACCTTGTCCTCGGGATACTCGGTAGCTGAAGATGTGCGGGTGGGAGGTTCTGGCCCCTGTTCCGTAGGGGCTGCCCGATGCTTGGCGCTGCAATGTGCCCCGAGTGGAGTGGGCTTCTGCTCCCGCGGGACTGCAACGCTTGACCAGCAAGGAGCGTCTGGGTGTTTGTGTTGGGCACGCGTCGGTCACGCTGTTCAGAGCTGGGGACGTCTCAGGCTGTCCGGGATATGTGAGGTTTGAGCTATGCGGTCGCAGGAGGGCACCGCCAAGGGTGGGAAGGGGTGTGTGTCTGAGAGCTGTCCCTTTCCCTTAGCAGCGTGAGCAGAGTTAAAACCAGCTGGGTGGGCAGATTCCTTGAGGAAGTGGAAATGCTCGGGGTTAGATGAGCTCACCAGGGGACCCCCAGGGTGGGGAACACAGGAAAGGCACAGTCTTGGCTACATAGGTAATTTGGGGAGTCATTGGATGAGACTGTGTGAGCTAATTTGCCAGCAAGCAAATAAACAGAGTATGAAATCCACACTGGGGGAGAGTGTTCTCATGCAGTGTGCCCCACCGCTGCTGACAAACCCCACTGCTCTGCCTGGCAGCGCTCTGGAGCCGTGGGGCACACGGCCCTTGCTCTGCCCACGGGGCTCCCGCCCGCCAGCGCGGTGACATCACCGTGTTTACACGGGGCTCGTGGCAGGGTTCTGCATCGGGAGCGTGGAGAAGGGCCCGTGTTGAATCATGCGCGGTGCTGTCAGCTCCTGTGTGCTGCCGCTGAGCTGAGGGGAGAATTGGCTGTGCTTGTGCTGAGTTCAGGCCTTTTGAGCTCTGGGGAAATGTGTCGAGGCTGCAGTTTCTTCATTGCAGCCATGGTGTTTGGCACTTTTCAGTGTGGTCTTTCTTCAGGAAGCTGTCAAAAGTTGATCCATCAGCAGTCTGGAGAGTAAGGTGAAGTTTGGTCTCTGATATGTCACCAGTTCTCTGGGTGCCCTCTTTGTGAGCTGCCAAACAGCCCAGTTAAAACGGGACCCAGGAAATGGCCAACAACTCTTTGGGTTGTTCTTCCCATTCTGCTGACTGCCTTGTGTGTTGCTGCACCTTGGAGACGTGGGATCGCCCGTTTTTTGGGGACAGTCCTGTTGCAGCTCTGATGGCTCTTGTGAGAGGCTCCTGCCTGAGAGGGTGTTGTGTTAGAGAGTGCAGAGGCAGGAATGAGTAGCTGCCTCTGCTGCGTCTAGCTCTGCCAGTGCCGGCCCTTCCCCAGCCTGCTGAGGAGCACTCCTCCCCGTGCCCTGCCTGATGTAGCATGCGTGTGCCCTCTTTGTTTCATTTTGGGTCTGCTGTAATGAAGGCAGCCTGTGTGCTTGCCAGGCAGAAGTAAATTCTTTAGTGCCACAAGGCAAGCAAATTCCTGTGATCCCACTAACCATACCTGCCCTTGACTCCTTCCACTCGCGAGAGGATGGGGCACAGAAGTGCTGCAGGGGCATGTTATTGGTCTCTCCAGCCATTCCCGTTCCTCTCCCCTTTTCCCAGCAGACATGTTGTTTACCACATAGGAACAGAAGGAATAAACAGCAGTCTGGGAAAGTGGGAAGAATTTATTTTGTGAAGCAGTTGCTCGCATGCTGCCTGTCCTGCCTCATTGCAGCTGCCTTCCCTGGGCAGCAAAATGACCGTGCCTATGCCAGTGTGGTCGGGTGTAGCAGACATCTTGTTGGAAGGAGCATTGTCCTCTAGGTATAAATAGCCTGGCTCCTGGCAGGCTGCAGGCTTCAGGAATATCTCTGCTGGTGTTCTGGGGACTACTAGGCCTGTTCACCTCCCGTAGGTTGTAGATGCACTGTAGGGAGCCAGTGCCACAGCTGCTGGAAGAGCACAAAGACATATTTGCTGATGTGTGCGTTTGGTTCTGGTCTGTAACTGGACATCAGTCCTGCTGGGAGTAAGGCAGGGGCAAACAAAATTGTTTGACACCTGCGAGATGAAAGGGGCAGAGGCACCTGTAGGCTGCACAGGAATACTGGCCAGGGCTGAGGGGGTACAGAATGGGCTGAGAGGAGAGTGCAGTTTGGGCTGTTCAAGGCACAGCCGTGTCTGTCAGGTGGTATCTGTGTGGATCAATTCCTTGGGCAGTGTAGTAGCACTCTGAACTGAAAAGCCTGAGGGGAGGACGTATGTGGGGACAGAAGCAGGAGCCTGCATATAAAGTTCTGTAAAGCAGGCCTGGGAACTGCTCTTACCAGTTCCGAAGTCTTGTCTTCCATGGCAGGGAAGGAGTCTGCTCTCCTCTGTTTTTCAGCACCTTTAGTCTTTGTTTTCTTGTGAGCACACCTTGGCTCTGAAGATAAGGAGGAAGAAGGTGGTTCTGGGCCCTGGCATGCCAGGGATTAACAGGTACTTTCTGACAGAAAAGACCTACAACTGGGGTCAGTTTTGTGTGACTGGGAGAGGTGAAGGCTGCTGAGGCATCAGCCCAAATTTGTGATGGAATTCCAGTGTGTCCAAGGCTTTCCCTGTACCCCTTGCCCAGGATTATGTCTTACTGAACTATACTGGCTGCATCCTTGGGGGCATCTGGAGTCTGGTAGGACTGAGGAGCTTCTGAGCTGTGCTTGGGTACCTGTTGGAAGGGCAGGTTAAGGTAACCTGCCCTGCTTGGGAGTGACAGGGATGAGGCTGGGTGCAAGTGGTGCAGAGTGCCAGCCTGCTGAGTCAGTCCATGACTGGGCTGGAGCAGCCATGCTCTGGACCCTGCCGGCTGCTTACGAGGCTATTTTTAAAAATGTGGCTTCCATGTATTCTGACTCCTCCTAGTTTTTTAATTTCCCCCACCATAAACAAAAAACCAGCATTGCCACAAAGTCTCCATGGGAGCAGGGGTGTGGAAGGGCAGCAGTTTCTGTTCAGGGACAGAGTCTGCTGCTTGTGAGTCCAGCTCAGCTGGCTGCTTGTTGAGTGTCTTCTGAGGAGGGGGTGAGTGGGGACCAGGATGTGGAGCACCATGGGGCATTGCTGCTGGACCCTGCCAGAGGAATGCCGCGGGCTCTGCTGTGTCCCGGGCGCTAATTTGACCTTCCTTCCCTTCCAGAACCTAACTGACAAGGCTGTCGTGTTATGACGACCCCCAACAAAGGAAGCAAGGCCTTGAAGGTAATGCAGCGGGTGGAGGAAAGGGGTGCAGGGATGGGCGTAGGTGTCTGCCTCAGGTTTCACAAGTGTGTGCTGCCTTCTCTCCCAGGTGAAGAGGGAGCCAGGCGAGAATGGGACCAGCTTGACAGATGAGGAGCTGGTGACCATGTCTGTGCGAGAGCTGAACCAGCATCTACGGGGCCTGTCGAAAGAGGAGATCATCCAGCTGAAGCAGCGTCGGCGCACGCTGAAGAACCGGGGTTACGCAGCCAGCTGCAGAGTGAAGCGTGTTACCCAGAAGGAGGAACTGGAGAAGCAGAAGGCAGAGCTGCAGCAAGAAGTGGAGAAGCTGGCCTCAGAGAACGCCAGCATGAAAATGGAACTCGATGCTCTCCGCTCCAAATACGAGGCTCTCCAGAACTTCGCCAGAACCGTGGCCCGGAGCCCCGTGACCCCTGCACGGGGGCCTCTCACTTCCAGTATGGGGCCCCTCGTCCCTGGCAAGGTTGCTACTACTAGTGTCATCACAATAGTGAAATCCAAAACGGACTCCCGGTCTTAGTGAAGCAAGCGTTGCCTGAGCTTGTCTGTGCAGGGCAGTTAGGCACAAAACCAGCCTGGAATCCCCAAAGCACAAGCCCTCCCCACATGGGTCCGGGTTCCTTTGACTTGGCCCAGGACTGGCCCGCTGATCGCTCCAGTTTATTTTGTTGTGTCCAGATTGGTATGAGCAGTGGTGATGCATCCCTTGTCCTGTGCAGACAAAGCTTCCCACCCAGCAGTCTGTAGCCCTCGGGTGCCCTGGGGACAGACTGTGAGATTTTGGTTTTCTACCCAAAGAAAGTCTGTGCAGCGTGGCTGATGGAAGGGTGGAGGGGTGGCCCGAGGAAAGCTTTCTTCCTGGGGGCTGGGAACCCTAATTTTTGGTCACTTCCAAAGGCTTTATTTCATGACTCTTCCAGGTGGCGCATCTGGGCGCCTGAACCTGCTGCTTTTGTCTCCTTTGGTACCTGTAGTTACAGTTGGGGTGTTCTGTGTCATAGGTTTTTATTCCTTTCTAGGTGTGCCTCTGTGCCCTAAACCGCGGGTTTCCCCCAGACGTCCATGACGTTAGCTGTGTAAACTGGCAGTGGTGGGAAGGACGATGCTGCTGTGTCCTGCCGCTGTGGTCCTGAGGCCCTGCAGGGCCCAGCACCCTGGGAGGGAAGAAGGGAGCAGCGGTACTGTGTTGACTGCAGGCCGGTTTTGTGCCTAATGTGTTGCACTGAACAAGACCAAAATCACTAGTTGTTCCCGTGTTTTGAGGGTATCAAGTGTCTCTAGTGTGATGGTTTACACAACCAGTTTATGTGGTTAAATAGCCCTTTATTTAAAGAGAGAAACATCATTTTAAGAGTTATTAAATTATCTAAGTTTAAAATTGGACAGAAGAGAGAGCGTATTTATAGTCAGCTTTTTTACCTGAGAAGGCGAGAATATTTGACCATATGAGTGGGGAAATATTCTCAGAGACTTTGCTAGTAAAAAGTTAATAAATAAATAATTTTAAAGTTTCTCATGAACCTCCCGCAAACTGTTTGTGGCTGTGAGGTTAGTTTTTATAAAGAGTTATCAGACTTTATTTATAAAACTTAGAAAAAGACAAAAAAAGAGGCAAGTCCTGTTTGATATCTTTTTGCAATTGTACCAAAAGTGACTTATTCTTGACCTTGCTAGTTTCTGTCGTGTCCCCTTGTGTTGGGCGCTCTGCTCCCCAAGCTCTCGTGCGGCGCTGTGGTGTGCTGGTGCCTTTGCCATGTGCTGTCATTTCACAGTGTCGTTGTTTTCCTTAAACTCGACTGAGAGATTGAGTTGGAATCTCTCTGAATTCTCCAGAAGGGTTCTGGTGCACAGGCAAAGGTGCTGCTGTTTTTGAAGACAAGAATGACTGGCTGGTGCAGCGAGGTAGCGATGCCTGCCCAGAGGTGTGCGGCGGGAGCACAGGCAGCTCCTGCTGAACAGCCAACACCGGGTTAACTTGGTGATCTGGAGAGGAAAAACGCTGCGCTTTCCTTCCTGCAGCAAAGCTGTCAGAGAGGTAACATGAGGGAGACTTGTCCAGGTTTAGGAGAAGGCTGGTGGGATTTATCTCTGGAATTAGATCCTGTGGTCGGAACTTGTGTTGTGCTTATGGCTCACCTGAACGAGAGGGGCAAGTCTGCAACAAGAGGAGCAACGTGGGACTGGCTAGTCCCTGGTGTCTACACATTGCTGGCCAGTGAGCTGTGGCAGGATCACTGTCCTTCCTGGGGCAGCTTCTCAGGGGGTTAGGAGAGTGCTCAGACTCACAGCTGTGACAGGGCTGAGAAGCTGTTTGTGGCCAGGCTCTGTTTCCACAAATACTTTGACTCCCCTCTCCCCTTCCCAAAGATTTGAGCTGATTTACTGAGTTTTAGAGAAGCAGGACATGAGGGGGAAGCCCATGTGATCTCTTGGCTGCTGAAGATCTGAGTGGAGGGGGCAGATTGGGATAACACAAGTGAAGCCATACTCTTCGTGGGGAGGTATGGCCATCCTGGATAGGTTTTGGGGATGTTTCTCATTGCTGAACTGATACTGCTGTCCCCTGAGCAGAGGAACAGGTCAGCCTGAGAAAAGCTGCAGTGTGGCAGGAGAGGAGCAGGTAGTTTCCTGCTGGAGGAGATCAGCTTTGCTCTGATTGATTGGGAGTTTAGGGAGTTGTTTGGGATGCTTTTCCCAGTAAACTTCCCAGATGAGGAGTAGGTTAGCACATTGCCTCCAGACTTCCCTCTTCCGGCCCTGGACTTTCTCTTCTCTGAAGTGTCTGATGTGCCGCTTCCAGCCATTCACCACACAGGCCACACATTGCACAGCACTCAGCAGGCTCTGGTCTTCCAGCTGGTTGTGTGGTGACTGGAAGAGGTGAGATTTTACAAAATACAGAGGCGTCCAGTTGTTCTGAGGGGTCAGTCCCAACCCTGTCCCTCCTAGACCCAGCCTGAGATTGAATCAGCCAGAGCCCTTCAGAACACAGCTGAGTCCTGATATGGGCTGGAGGAGCAGGCAGGGTGTGTATGGGGCTGGTTAGGAGCTTGGTTCCACAACTGGAGCCTCTGGTGTGAGGAGAACCCCATCAACACAGCAGGCACATTGGGCAACCCTGCAACCATGGAGAACTCGTTTTTTTGTTGTGCTCTTTGGCAGGGAGTGTCCAGTCCTTTCCCGGCTGCCGGGTGGCGGCCGTGCTGCTGCCGGTCAGGGGCTGGTGCTGCTCTGTCGTGAGGCAGGACAGGGCTGGCAGCAGCGATGACTGCACCAGACGTCGTTCCCCCTCCCCTGCACTGTCCCTCCTTGCTCGGAGCCCGGCTGTGCTTCGAGTGGCCTGTGCGTTCAGTGAGGACAGGTCGCGTAGGGAGGAGCAGGTGCGGGGCCGTGACCGAAGGGTGCCGCTGCGGTGAACGAGCTCTGCGGGTGCCGGGCTGGAGGTCAGCGAGGCCACGGTCCCCTGAGTGTCGCTTCCCTATGGTTTTGGTTTTGTTCTCAGTGAAGTGTAGAACCCCGAGTGATGTATTTCCGCAGTGTCCAAGGAGTCTCCCGTCCTGCTCCGGGGGATCCTGTGTCCTGCCAGCTGGCTTCCTTGTGCCCGTGCGAGGCGACCCTTGCCCGAGCCGTCACGCTGACCTCTCTCTCGTATATAGTGTTCTGGAGTGTGACAATTCTTGTTCCTGAGGTGCTCGTTCGTTTGGTTTCCTGCTGTGAAGGGTGTCGTGTTTCCTTTCTCCTTTTCCTGGTGCCGTTCCGGGGGGTAGGGGAGGGGTCCTGCGCCAGCCCGACTGGGGAGCGTCCCCGGCACCCCCGGGATTTGTGTATCTTGTGAATTGTGTACGGTCGCTGCCGGCCGGAGCCGGGGCTGGCGGACAGAAGGGTCACCCGGAGGGCTCCGGGCTCGGTGCAGGCGGTATTTATTGCTAAGTTATTGCCGTTATTTATTCTGTACAGTGTCCGCCGCCTTTGTACGCGACAATAAACCGCTTCAACAGCCGCCGCCTGCGCGTCCTTGGGGGGCCGCCCGGCACCAGGGGGCGCTGCCGCGCGCGGGGGCGGTGCAGGAAGCGGCGCGCGCGCGCTCTGACCGGAAGGCGGAAGCGGCGGAGCTGAGGCCGGTGGCGGCGGAGGCGCGGCGGTTCCGGGGCGATGGCGGCGGGCGGCAGCCTGAGCCGCTCCGAGCGGAAAGCGGCAGCGCGCGCCGAGATCCTGCAGCAGGAGGAGCAGCGGGACCGCCGGAGACAGGTATGGTACGACGCGGCCCGACCCGTTCCACCTCGCCGCTGCGGACCGCCGTGACCACGCGTGTGCACCGGGCAGGTATCCCGCATCTGGAGGAAGCCGCCGGCGGAGCGGAGCCCCGAGGAGTGCCAGGTGTTGAGTGAGAGCGAGGACATCGTCAGGGAGCTGGAGCGGCGCCGCAAGCGGCGCGAGCGGCTGCGGCGGCGGCAGGAGGAGGTGGGCGGCGGGACCGGGGAGGCCGTGTCGGTGACGGCAGGGAGCGGCCGCGGACAGGCGGGGCGGAGGCCGCCGGGCTGGCTGCTGCCGAGCTCTGCAGCCACGGCAGGCCTCGGTGAACAACCGCTGTGCCCCGGTACCGGGAACGCGTCTGCCCTCCGGGGACTACCCTGTGTTTGTCTCCGGTCAGCCGTGCTGCCAGGCGCGTGTGGCCGTGTGGGCACGTCGGGTGGGTCAGCAGCTTTGGTCTTTGGTCGGGTGGGTCAGGAAGCTTTTTCCCGTGATCCTTCCATGAACAATGCCCATGTCCTTTTTATTTGGAAACCACTGTTGATAATGTTTGTGTTGCTTTTCCTGGTTGGCCCAGGCCCATCTTCAAACTTTTGGGGAGATCCCTGCTCTTTCTGACTCAGTGGTGCAGAGTATCTCTGATCCATCTGAACCTGCTGAGGTGTTTTTCAGGTGTGTGATGAACCAGAGGAGCTGAAGAGAAAGGTGGCTGAGCTGGCAGGAGCTG
Source organism: Falcunculus frontatus (assembly GCA_013398115.1). NCBI lineage: Eukaryota > Metazoa > Chordata > Aves > Passeriformes > Falcunculus > Falcunculus frontatus. Next base: position 394,899 of record VZRV01009205.1, on the reverse strand, counting down.
TGCGAAGCGCCAGGCACCTCGTCGTCTACACGGGCGCTGGGATCAGCACGGTGAGTTTGGGGGGCAGCAGCTGGAGCCCCTTCAGGGGCTGGTATTGGCCGGACTGTTGCCTGGTTCCTGAATGACCACAGGATGTGCGTGACGAGCCCGGGATCCTGCATGAGTCCTGTGGCCAGCAGTTTCCAGGCTGCATCCTGGGGTCACTCCTACTGCCCAGGAGATCCTGTGGCTGCATTGCCTCTGACCGTGTGCAGGATGTGCAGCCTGAGCAAGAGGACGCTGGTCTTGCCTCACTCAAGTCTCTTCAATGACTTGGGGTAAAACCTCAAGCCAGTTAGCTCAGGAACATTATATGTGTTATCGGACATGCAGGGACAGCTGGGGATTATTGGAACTTATAAACAGCAGTTTGAGAATTGTTTTGTTGCAGCCGCCTGGGGTAAAGCAGCAGTCTGGTTCTACCTCTTCTAACGTGACATCTGTCACCTTTGTGTGAGCTCTGTCACTCCATTCTCTGCTGACATGGAGCATGGCTCAGGGCAGGGCTCAGGGCTGAGTGCTCGTGTCACCTGTATGTTTGCTAGAGATGCTGAGTGTGAGGTACCAGAAACCAGAGCCTAGGGAAAATAAGAAAAGGCTCAAGAATGAAGCTCTGTGTAGGGAAATGGGAAGCACCAAGGGTGAAAAAGAGTTCTGGAGGGATTCCATAATAGTAAAATTGCAGAAAAGTAACACTGGAGGTGAAAATGAGAGCTGAAAGGTAGAAGAGAGAGAGAAAACATATGAGGAGGTTTCCCTGTGTTTGGGAACAACTACACTGGAAAACTTGGAGTGAATGAAAAAGCAGCCATGGATGGAGGTGTCTGTGGTTGTCCTGGGTGGGCCTGGGTTGGTTGTGTTTGTGTACAAGAGCTGTGACAACCCCCCCGTCAGGCCTGGTTTTCTCTCCTGGTGACAGGCAGCTTCGATCCCAGACTACAGAGGCCCCAACGGCATTTGGACACTGCTGCAGAAGGGCAGGACCATCAGGTGAGGAGCCAAATTCTGAACTGTGTGACAGAAAGCTGGTACTGGAAGAGGTTAATGGCAATTCCAACTTTTTTTTTTCCCTCCTTGCTTCTTGTCAGGGCTGCAGACCTGAGTGAGGCAGAGCCCACACTCACTCATATGAGCATTGCCTGCCTGCACAAGCACAACCTGGTAAGATATTTTTTCCTCACACTACTCATGTTCCTCTGCCTAAAAATGATAAACCTAGCAGGGAAGAGAAAGCTTTTCAGGAGATTGCCTGACTATGTTTTTGGCTCAAGTGGCTGCACATCCATGTAGGAAGATGTGTCCAAGCCTTCCTGAGTGAGCTGCAGGCTGCAGCTCTGGCAGTTTTTCCCCTGGTGCCTTTCTTTAACATGTTGTATTTGTACCTGGTGAGGCTGGTCTGGGGAACTGGTAACGAACCAGCCAGCCCTAGAAATGCTTTGTTTAGCAGAAGGAGGCTTTCCATTTAGCTTTCACATAGGTCTGTTCACCATGCTCTTTCTCTGTGGGTCCTGCTCTGATGTACAGGCTGTTGGTGTGATGTGGGACACGTGCATCACCTGCTTGGAGTGATACCTGTGCAGTCTGTAGGAGCTCAGTATTTTGTTCCCTTCAAGGTGCAGCATGTGGTGTCTCAGAACTGTGATGGGCTGCACCTGCGGAGCGGGTTACCCCGAGCTGCAATATCTGAGCTTCATGGGAACATGTACATAGAGGTGAGTGGCCAGAGCAGGAAAAAGTCACTGTTAAGTGGCCTCACAAAAAGAGAATGTAAACTCTTGATCTCCCACTAGCTCAGGAGGAACTAGTACAAGGGCTTGGCCTCTGTGCAGTTCCTGTCTTCAGACCGTCGGGTTTGGGGTGAACTACTTAGAAAGTACCAAACCAAACTCTGTAGCTCTTTCTCTGTGCTTGCTGGAGCCTTTTGCTTCTGACCTCTCTTCCTCAGCCCTTCTCTGAAATCCCTCCCAGTATGTAGCCAAAGGCTGCCTGTGGCTCCACTTGCTGGTTTTCAAAAAAACTTAAGTTTTTCCAAGTTAGCGTCTGATTCCTGATGCTTCCGTCTACAACTTCTGTGTTGTCCCCAAAAATGCTTTTCTCCCAAGAGAACAGGCTTGCTCCTGGCCTCTCGCGGGTGGGACGGTGACGATGTGACGGAGTTTCTGCTTTCGTCCTGCACCAGGTCTGCACTTCCTGTACACCCAACAGAGAGTACGTGCGAGTGTTTGATGTGACGGAGCGCACAGCCCTGCACAGGCATCACACGGGCAGGATGTGCCACAAGTGTGGGGCACAGTTGAGAGATACAATCGTCCACTTTGGGGAGAAGGGGACATTGAGACAGCCCCTGAACTGGGAAGCAGCAACAGAAGCTGCAAGCAAAGCAGATGTGATTCTTTGTCTGGGTTCCAGCTTAAAGGTAACTTTAGAGACTCGGTGAAGATTGTTAGCAGCATTCCCTCTTGGTGATACACCTTGGTGCTGAGCAGTCTCCTCCCAAACAGACAACTGTAAACTGTGGTGTCAGGATTCGCCCAACATCTGTGATAGTCTCTCTTCCTCCCTCTTTCCCCTCCTGGTAATACATTCCTTTTCCTCTCGCTGATACGGTTCACAGCTGCGTGTGCCTGTGGCTGTGCTGATCCTCTGTGCTTTGTGGCAGGTTTTGAAAAAATACCCACGGCTCTGGTGCATGAGCAAGCCCCCCCCACGCCGGCCCAAGCTGTATATCGTGAACCTGCAGGTGAGATAAAGCCCTTGGCGCTGGGTTGGCCAGGTGTGAGCCAAGGGGCTGCAGATGTGTGGGGCCGAGCCCCCGCCAGGCCCCGGGGAGCTGCCTGCAGCCGGCTCTGCTGTCGCTCGCAGTGGACCCCGAAGGACGACCTGGCCGCCCTGAAGCTGCACGGCCGCTGCGACGACGTGATGCGGCTGCTGATGGCGGAGCTGGGGCTGGAAATCCCGCGCTACGACCGGTGAGCGGCCCGGGCCCTGTGCGGTGGGAGCCCCCGGCCCGGGGCCGCCTCCAGCGCCCCCCGCCGCCCTCTCTTTTCCTTCCGCAGGGCGCGGGACCCCATCTTCGCGCTGGCCGAGCCGCTGCGCCCCGGGGAGGAGGGCACGCACTCGCGGAAACCGGTGGCGCCGCTCCGGGCCGAGCCCCAGGAGCAAGGGCAGCCCCGGGAGCGGGCGGAGGCGGCGGTCGGGCGGCCCGGGGGGTGGCTCGGCCGCGGCTGCGCCAAGGGCGCCCGGCGCAGGAAGAGCCGCTGAGCGCGGGGCGGGGCGGGGNGCGGGCGGCGGCGGGGCCGCGACGGGCGGCGGCGGCCACCGGCCCGTGCGCGTCTGGTGCGATGGATGGTGAGTGGGGCGGGCGCGGGGCCGGGTGATGTGGCGCCGCAGAAATAAACCGTGTTGGCTACGCTGGTGCCTCCGCCTCCTCTGTTACCGCGGCGGGACGGGCCCGGGCCCGGGGGAGAGCGACGCTCTCCACGCAGAGCTGTCTTGGAGCACCGGGCGAGCAGGAGCGAACGGCACCGCTCCGGAGCCGGGAGCGCCCTCGGGCTCGGCCGCCTGACGGGCCGCGGTGGGGCCGGTCGGTTCCCCCCCGGGCTACAGCCGGCACCTGCCGCACCGGGACCGGCTCACTGCGGTGGGAGGGAGCGCTGCTGCGGGCCCTGGAGACCGGGCTGTGCCGGCACAGCCCTGCCCGGCAGCAGAGAGACCTTCAGCCCCGAAGCCTGGGGCAGATCGCCCGCAGCTTCCAGGGAAGCTCGTCCCGGTGTGCCCGGGCTGACCCGGCCCTTCTCTTTGCAGCTATGACATGGTGCACTATGGCCACTCGAACCAGCTGCGCCAGGCGCGGGCCATGGGCGATTACCTGATCGTTGGGGTCCACACGGATGGTAAGAGGTTTTACCAGGTTTCATCTCGTGCAGCCCCTCAAATTGCCCAGCAGCATTAGCCCCAAGAGAACCAAGAGCTCCTGATAGGGTCAGGCTTCTTCCTGCATCTGCTCCAGGAGCAGTAGCCTCCAAGAGAAAAATGTCCCTTCTCTGGGAGTGGAGTTACTTTTGGACTGAGGATTAGGTAGGTCAAATCTTGCAGGCTCTGAGGGTTGATCTCCGTTCTGTGCTATAAAAACAGTTGAAACTGCTGAAAATCAGTCTGGTTTTCCTGGTAGGAGCTGCAGAACTTATGTTCCAAAACAAGTTACTGTGTGGAGAAAACTCATTTCAAGGCCGCCTGGAAGTTAAGTGCCAGAAACAAGTTCTTGCGTGTGAAGATGTATTTTAAATGGGTTTATGGATGCAGAATTTCTAGTATGAACCAAGCGTAGTATGAAGTTACTGTTTAAGAGGGAAATTTCCCCTAGGGGGATGCCAGGAGGCCCAGCTCATCCCCTCGGGAAGAAGTCGCTGGGTACAGGGAAGCACTGAGACCTTTTGTCCTCTGATTGAATTCCAGGGCCCTTGTTAAATGCTTAGGAAATGAAACTGAATCAAAATACTTTCTGATCTATCTGGGGCTTCCTTTGCTACCATGGACTGATCCCAGGCTGAGGCTAAGCCTGCAGTGAAGTTCACCTGCCCATGAAATGAGTGAGGCAGCTGTGATTGAGAGTCACTGTGGCTGCAGGACGTGCTTCTAACTGGAATTTTGTTTCTCCCCCAGAGGAGATTGCCAAACACAAGGGTCCCCCCGTCTTCACGCAGGAGGAGAGGTACAAAATGGTGCAGGCCATCAAGTGGGTCGATGAGATTGCTCCTGGAGCTCCTTATGTCACCACGCTGGAAACACTGGACAAGTACAGCTGTGACTTCTGCGTGCACGGGGGTGAGTGGTGTTTGAGGCAGTGGCTGTGCTGACACGGGTCCTCAGGGCGGCGTGCTCCGGGTGCCCTGCTGCAAACGGAGAGCTGTCGCAGGGGGTCGGGGATGCCTGGTGTGTGTAGAGCTCTGCCTTCTCAACGCCTGCATGGGGGTCGGGGATACTCCGTGATACAGATCTGCCTTCCCAGCGCCTGCGCCGGGCAGCACGGCAGCTCCTGGTCTCGTGGTCTGGAGAAACATGTCAGTGTGCTCACAATCTTGAGAGTGTCCAGGGCCCTTGGTTTTAACTTACGAAGGTGAAATGCATTGTTTAAAATTATCCTGAGGTTGCCCTTAGCACCAGCAGAAATTTGTGCAAAGGGGAAAGCCATTTACAAAACTTAAGTGTGAAAAACACTATTGAAAAGGTAAGCATGCAGAAATACGATCGTGTTTATATCTACTTATCCTGGGACAAGGTTAGATCTGAAAAGCTTCTCTCTTTATCCAGCTGATAAGCTGTTCAGTGGCTCAGCTGACCGTGTGGCCAGAGACCTAGTTCTTACTGTGAACACTTCTTGGTGTACAGTTGCTGGAGAGAACCAGTGTTCTGAGAAAACGTTCTTCCTGTGGGACTCTGTCCCTTCCTGGGCTGCTGCCGATGCTCATTAAGCCTCAGCCCTTCCTCCCTGCCCTTCTGAAGGAATTTTGTTAGTTTGACCAGGAGTAGTCTTTGCACTCATTTAGTGTATCTCTCATCTGATCCTAGCCACCTGCTATTGATAAGCCAAGTATTTCATTAAATGTAAATAAATCCTTAATCTTTAGAAGATAAATATGCTTTTTTCACGTGGATGGAGTGGTTATCAAATTCCTCATTAACTTAATTGCCTGCCCTGAACATGTTTGGTGTACGTGACCCCTTACAGGGCTTGGTGAGGGGTTATGAGAGTAGAGGAGTGCTTGTGGCCTCTGCTCCAGCTGCTCACATTCATCCCCTCTGCCACGTCATTCCGTGCTTCTCCTGAGCGACACGCCTGCACCGGCAGTTTCGCCAGGTTGTGTTTGTGCAAAAGCTGAGTTTGGAAATAGCTGAGCTTACCTGGGAAGGTGACAGCAGTGCTGCTGTTTGTGCCTCTCCTGGCATGCCAAGCTGTGCTGGCAGTGGGTGCCCTCCTGTTCCTGTGCTCTGAGGGGAGAGTGCTGGGTTTTAGGAGAACTGAGCAGGACTGAGCCGCCCAACTGTGTGGGCGTGCTCGTGGACTGCCCTCTGACTGTTTGGGCAAAGGGAAAACAGCTTATCTTTTGCTTGTGAAGGCTTTGTACCATCACCAAGACTATGTGAGAGGTGTTTCTGCAGAGGGAGTTGGGAGCCATGTGCCAGGGATGAACTGGAATTGCCTCTGTAGGAGGGTCGCTGGATGTCGCTGTGGAAGTGCCATCACTGGGAGGAAGAACTTTCTGTTGGATGAACTGTTTCATTGACTGAAAACTTGTAACACGAACCAATGGTTAAAACCAGTCCTAGAAGAGCTAAAAGGTGCTTTTTAACATCGATATGGATAGTGCCTGTTTATTGTCATTCAGACAATAATCAGCTGTGCCCGCTGCTGCAGGGCACCCAGCGGTGCACCAGATGGGTGATGGTGTTTAGTATCCAGGAATATCCTTGTCTTCCCAGACACAGTAGTCTTAAAAACCTCTGGCATTTTTGTGGGGCACAGGACATGTCCCCTGTGTATGCACAAGGATTTGGATTGCAGAGTTCCAGTCTGGCTCTAGGTGTGTGGGACCTGCACAGCTGCTGCTTTTGTGCAGGAGAGCTTGGGTACAGTTCTGAGGCTTTTCTCTCTCTGCAGATGACATCACCTTAACTATCGATGGCAAGGACACCTATGAGGAAGTAAAGACAGCAGGGCGATACAGGTAACCTCTTGTTGCTTACCTGTTTATCTTGTTTTGGGCAGCGTTTCTGGGAATTTGTGCCCTGAAGGGAAGTCAGATGAAACATACCTATCTTCAGATCACACCTGAACTTGGCTGTATGTGTGTCAGAGCTTCAGTTGCTCCCAGCATTTTGGCTTCAGGGAAGTGGAGCAGACAGTCCTGCCCAGTGGGGCTGTCTGGTTCCTGGCAGATGCTGGTTCTGGTTTTAAAGCCTCACTGGGAGTTGGCTCTGTTGGGAAGTCTGAGTGAGGGAAGCGTTGTTCACATGAGCAGTTGCTGTGGCGTGAGGATGATGCAGAGGCTCAGCAAATAAATGCTGTACTTGAGAAGGAAGGCTTCTTCAGGACAGCCCCTGGTTTGGATTGATCCGGTGTCACAGGCATTCCTGTGGTGATGGTGGGAAGACAGAGGCATCCGCTCCCGTGGCTTCTGCTTCATCCTTTGCTTGTCTCCCGCAGGGAATGCAAACGCACTCAAGGCGTGTCCACCACTGACCTTGTTGGCCGCATGCTGCTCATGACTAAGGCTCACCACAGCAACATAGTGAGTCAGAGGGCTTTGGGTGGGAGGTGGAGTACAGGGCACGTGCCACCTCTTCCCTTCTGCTGCCCCAGACAGAGTGGAGCGGAGGAGTAGAGCTCCTGGGCCTTGCTCCCAGGTGCACGGAGAACGGGCAGTGGCAGCAAAACAACCTGCTTATGTTTGCTTCAACGTGTCTGAGATCACAGTGTGATGGACTAAGATTCTGATGCCTCATGATCAGTGTGGGCCTCAGGAATGTTAGGGAACTGCAGGCAAGGCCCATGACTTCTCCCGGGGTGAAACAACACAATGCAGGCACATTGATCTGTCAGCCAGGTGCTGCCAGAGTTGGAAACTCCTCTCCCTTCCCACTGAGCTTCATGTTTCTGCTTTCTGCTGTCTCTAGTCTGATCAGACCTTTCTTGAGTCTCCTCAGCTCGCTCTCTGGTTGGGAGCTAACCTAACCAAGGAAAAGTAAAATAGGTGGTTTTATGTCAGGTAATGAGTTGAATTTACTGAGTAATGAAGGAATCTGCGAAAAGAATCACCTGGATAACTGCAGGAACAAGTGACCCACAGGCGAATTCAGGGACAGAGGGAGATGTTTTGGTGTGCTGAGCTGTTAAATTGGCTTAGCTGTAACACATGAGTTCACACTGAGATCTGCCCAGTGCTGCTGGCTGCTGCAGAGACCTAAGCCTGGCTCTCGTGAGGGTCTTTGGCAGGAGAAGGGATGCTCTCCTGTCAGGGGCTTGCCGGGCTCAGGGAGGATGCAGCTGTGCAGCACTCTTGGGGCTGCAAGTTGGGCAAGAACCACCTTTGCTGGTGGTGCCAAGCTGGGATCAGATAAGGACACATTTCCTCTGACTCATGCTGGGACAGGACTCTGGTTTAGGTATTAACCAGTTTGTCAGCATTCGGTGCCCCGGGTGCCTGGTGTGCGTTTTGAGCCTGGCCTTCCCAGCACTTCCCACACACAAGCGTATCTTGGTTGGATGAGCTGTGCAAGTGCTTAAACATTTTGACTCTTTATCTCCCTTCAGGATGAGGACCTAGACTATCGGAAGCACACTGACAACTTTGGGAAGGTAATGTGAGTTCTGGTCGTGGACGTCTGGTTGTTGTCCTACCTGAGAAGGATTCCCAGTGTGCTTTCTGGCCTGTTGCAGGCTTGTTTGTCCTCCCACACGTAGCAGTAACGTCTCGGTGAACGTCTGCTGTCCCCGTATGGCAGCAGTGGGTGTGATGGGCAGGTGTGGCACAGGGCAGCGCATGAGCTGTCCTTCAGTGGGACCACAGGGCTGCTGTCCCCACTGAGCCTGTGCTGGGCTCCTTCTTTGTTGTAAATTACTTCCTACCACTTCCCTTGGGACCCAAGTGCCCGTGGTTCCAGCCCAGGGACAGCCTCTGTGGATGCTCCTCTCAGTGCTTGTGTTGTTTTGAAGGTGGTGTGTTAGGTTTGGGAGGTGTTGACCCAGCAGGCACGTGGCCACGCTGTGTTGCCGAGCTCGAGGGCAGCGCAGCCCTCTCGGCATTCCAGCTGCCGGGTGCAGCTTGTGGCTCGCACTGCTTGTAAAGAGCCATCAGCCCTGTTTATTTCCTTGGCAGACGGATTGTCCTTGCTTAATGAGCTGTACCAGCAGCTTGAGCAAGTCTTTTTTACTCACAGGGGCTTTTCTGGCCTGTCTGAATCGTCCTTAGCTCCCCACTATTTTGGGGGTTGTGAGCAGGTGTTATGGAGCATATTGCTCCAGCGTGGCTGTTTCCTGGGGCTTGGATCTGGGTAGAATGGATCAGGGCACTGGGTACCCTACATGACCCCGACAGCTGAGCTGTCTGCGTGCTGCCCTTTGCAGGGCCTGCTCTGGCCTCAGCTGCAGTGTCTGTGTCCTGCCAAATCCCGTGGAGCAGCTTTGGGGAGCACAGCAGGTGACTTGGTGGCTGTTTGCACAACTGCCACGTGGTGGGGACCGAGCTCTGTCCTCAGAGCTGAGGGGCCAGACAGGTGCCCTGAGGCTTGGCAGAGCGTAGGTTGGTCGTGTGTTGTCTCCTGAGCACGTCTTGCTTCTCATGGAAATCCAAACCTGCCCTGTTGTCTTCCTCCTTCCTGAGCTTTCCTCTTGGCATCTCCTGAGCTGGCTGCTGAGGGGATGGTTTAGACAGAGCATAAGGGGCTTTTGTGAAATTGCCTAAATACTTGATGCCAGGAATGTAGAAAGTCCAAGGTGCTGGGAGTTGTTACAGTTGCCAGCAAATTCAGATGAGCAAATTGCCCAGCACTGTGCTCTGTGTTGTCCAAACCCCCTCACGGAGCCTGAAAAGAAGCTGTGTCTGGTGTATGTTTCCACAGGGGCCCAAAGGTCACAGTCCCTGGACTGGCGTCTCACAGTTCCTGCAGACATCCCAGAAGATCATCCAGTTTGCATCAGGGAAGGAGCCGCAGCCGGGGGACACCATCATCTACGTGGCTGGAGCCTTCGACCTGTTCCGTATCCTTGACTCTCTTTGGTTGCAGCACTGGTCTTTGTTTGACGTTCTCTTGTTGGGAGGCACCAGACTGGATATTTGCCTTGTCTCTTTCCTTTTCTGTAGCTGCACGTGAGGGAGGAGTCAGGGGTGAGGTCCTTGCAGTTTCTTAGTCACAGGATGCTGAGAAAGAAGCTATAGCTCCTCTGTGGAGTGATCTGTGGCTCTTGGATTTCAGGAAGACGGTTGGATACTCTCAACACTCTAATGATTGTGGTGAAGACTGGCTGCCATAGACCAAGAGACTGCAACAGAGCATCTGGAGCTGACACTCCGTTCCTGGGGCAGGCTTTGAGGCTTTGTGCCGGAACATCTGGAAAAAAGAGAAGTTCTGGATAGAGGCAAAGCTGAGTTCATGTAAGGTAGAGCTGAAAAAATCTCTGGCTTTTGCCCAGAACCGGTGGAACCTGAGGAGGGAGGCAGCAACCGTTCTTGGAAATAGGCAATTAGTAGTGCAAGAATAAAATCCTAGGGATTCCTGTCTCCTGCTGTTGTTTTTGAGTGACTCTATTTCTGTCTTCCTTCCTCTGTTTTCCATGTGAGCTTCAGTTCCTTAAACAGATCTGCAGATGTCGGTCATGTAGATTTCCTGGAGAAGGTTCACCAGTTGGCAGAGAAACCCTATATCATTGCTGGGCTGCACTTTGATCAGGTCCGTGTAGAACCTGTCCAAAGGCAGAGCAGCTTGGCCCTGTTCTCTGAACCAGGCAGGCTGTTCTCTGGGAGACAGGACAGGGATGTATTGACCAATACGGGAATTTCATTTTGGGAGAGAGGAAGAGGGAAAGGAGTTGCTCTGTCTCTCTTTTGACTGTGCCTGGTGCTTTGCCGTAGGAGGTGAATCGCTACAAAGGGAAGAACTATCCCATCATGAACATCCATGAGCGAACCCTCAGTGTCCTGGCCTGCAGGGTGAGTGGGTGTCTGCGCTGTCCCAGAAATTTCCTGGAGTCCAGTGGTGCTCACTTGTGCTCAGTGATCTTGCGTGAGTTCCTTGGTGTGCCCTGAGAAGAGAGACAAGACGAATCACTTGAGGCTGCCAGAGGTGCTGCCTCTTGGGAGGCTCTGCTATGCTCCCGATGAACTCTTGGGAGGCTCTGCTATGCTCCTGTGCCATCCTGGCTGATCCAGGCTGGTGACACATCCAGCTGCTCTGCCAGCAGTGACAGGGCTGGATCGGACCATGCAGGGAGCTGTGTGGCTCCGTGTAGACAGACAATGTGCCAGTAGAAAACTCTGCTCCCTGCAGCAGGGGGAGAAAACTCCTGGGACAAAATCGTGGGGAGCCCCAGAAATGTGTGCCCAGAGCAATTAACTTTTGGATTTGCTCTGTAGGCACAGAAAGGACATTCTGTAGAGGAACAGAAAGCTGCTGTGTGGCAAGCAGTTGCTGCTGAACCCACTTCCCTGTTCCCTTATTTGAACTTCTGAGTCTATAGCCAGGTGACCTGCTCAGGTCTCTTTAAGAAGCAGCTGGCTTGGGGTTGGGTTTTGGGTTTTTGTTTGATGGGTTTTTTTTTAAATCTGGACTCTACCTGGTTCCTTTTTTAGTATGTCTCAGAGGTGGTGATTGGAGCTCCCTATGCTGTCACTGCTGATCTGTTGGATCACTTCAGGGTGAGTCCTTGCACACAGATGGAGATGAAGATTGTGTGTGATGTGCGTGGGGAGCTAAAGTGGTGCAGGACAGCACCGGCGTGTGAGGGGGGAGTGTCCTGCTCAGTGGGTTACAGGGAGCTCCAGAGGGACTGCCAGGCTGATGCAGGAGGGTGGCTTTGCTGGTCTCCAGGCTGTGCCCAGTGAGAGCAGTGGCAGGAAACGTCCCTGTCATCTTTTGGATCTTGTGGGTGACTTTTGTGTCCTTCTCCAGGTAACACTTGTTTGTCATGGGATGACTGAGGTGGTGCCAGACAAGAACGGTTCTGATCCATATGAGGTAAAGTACCAGCTGCTTTGTCAGCATTTGATAGCCATAGCCTGGCTCTGGTTGTGTTCCTGGACTGAGAAGGTGAATTGCAGAGCAGGCTACCTGGGCAGGGTTTTGGCAGGTGATGCAGCTTTTCATCCACCCCTGAGGGTAGCTACGTGGAGCAGTCAGTAAATCATCCCCAACAGCTCCACTCCTCCAGGCGTTGTTTTGCTCTGCCCATTTTTGATGCCTTCACGGCAGGGTGAGAAATCCTGTGTGCTTTGCTCTCTGCCAGTCCTGGGCAGCTCCCGTCTGTGTGGGGCTCTGCTTTCAGCAAGTGTTTGTTCTGCCTCCGAGGAGATCACTGTGCATCCTGCCTGTCTGGCCACCACAGGACGTGCCACAACTCGGCTCAGATGTCACTGCTGAGCTGCACACTCAGGTCCCACATGTTTTCACAGCACAGTGCTGTGTCTGTTTGCAGGAACCGAAGCAACGCGGCATTTTCCAGCTGGTGGACAGTGGCAGCAATCTCACCACAGATCTAATTGTGCAAAGAATCATCAAGAACAGGTTGGATTTCTTTGTCTCCCAGTTCTGTCACGTACTGTTCCATCCAGAGTGTCTGGGGACTGATTAATTGGACCAAATAGGGAGAGAAGGGGTTATCTAAAGGCACAGAGTCAGCAAACTTGTCCTTCCTCTTTCGTAGCTTGGGCAGACTGTAAATGTGGTTGTACCAGTCTGTACAGGGAAAGGAACAGCTGAACTCTGCTGTGTCAGAATGTGCTGCATGGCATATTTATTGGTTTTTCTCCTTAAATGATAAATTTCCTTGCTGTATCCAGGGGGAAAGAGCATGTTGCTTCTGTCAGAGCTTTGGTCTTTTAGGTCTGAGCACCTTGGCTCACGGCAGTGATAATTTGATTTTGGTGTTACAACACCCAGGACAGCCCAAGAATTGAATAGCAGCTTCTTCCTCAGAGGGAGAAAGAAGTAGTATGGGACCAGTGTGGGAGCCCAGGACTGCAGTGATGGCAACAGCCATGGGAAGCTCTGGGAGAGGCTCTGCAGGAGTCTGGGGATCCTGGGGGGTTTCTGAAGTGCTCTCAGAACAGAGGAGAAGGCAGTGCTCTCCTGCTTCGGGTGCTTTTGTCTACAAGAGGTATGGATGAATGGGAATCTCGTGGCATTGTGTGATTTTTGCAGGCTGGAATTTGAAGCTCGCAACCAGAAGAAAGAAGCAAAAGAGCTGGCTGTGCTGGAGGCCATGAGAAGGCTGGAGGAGGAGAAGCACTAGGCTGCAGAGCGTGGGTGTGTGAGCCACAGAGCGCTGCAACTTCAGCCTCTGGGAGAGCAGCAGCTCTTCAGGGAAGGACCCCTGAAGGGGGGCAGCACTGCTGGCACGCAGGATGTGCTGTCCTACCCTCTGCTGTCCTAGCTCCTCCTGCACTAATTATGCAGACATAACGAGTTGGGATTCCGCTGCCTAGTTTTATCTCCGTTAATCAGTCCCCAGCCCCTTTCCCGGGAGGAGATTTGACAAAAAAAAAGGTTTTAATTATAACTAATGTTTTAACATGTTGATGTGCTTTTACCTTCTGCCATTTCTGGCTCTTAGTAGGAGGGAAGTGGAGGAGCTGCCCATGCCCCCTTGCCCTGCCAGACTCTGCTGTCCTGACTGGGGTCTGCATTCCAGAGCAGCCCCTTGGGCAGGGGTGTGGGTGGCTGGACAGACAGCGAGCAGCCTCGGGGACAAGACAGGGCTCATGTGGTTCCTCCTGCAGCTTTTGCTTAGGAACAAGGGGCTGGCTGCCAGAGGTGGTGCTGGGCTCTGAGGTTCACTGTGCTGCCTCTCCTCAGCTCCTGCCCCTGCATAGACCCAGAGCTACTCTGGGTTGAGCTGGATAAAGGCAAATCCTTTGCTGCCCCAGTGACAGGCTGCAGGTGGCAGCTGCTGAAGGGGCAGGTGCTGCTGGGACGCTGGGCGTTTCTCCACATGAGGCATAGGAATCCTGGGGCCTTTTCCCAAAGGCTCTTCCATTTGCGAGGCAGCAGGACCCAATGCCTTGTGTGGACTGTGCTCAGAGCCCCACCTGCTGCTGCCACCAGAGCCCGCCTTGTGCCCGATGGCTTACCTGAGGGCGGGACCTGGCCAGGTGAAGTTTTAGGGTTGTTTTCTGATGGCTGACATGCAGCATGTGTGCCTCTAAGGGGAGGTGCATGGCTGGGAGGATGGGTCCTGAGCTGTGAGCCCCTTTTGCCTCTTACATTCCAGGATACCGTGGTGGGTATCCTGAGCAGCTCACTGCACTGTGCCAGATGGTCCTTCCAGGCTGTCTGGTGTCCTCTTTCTTGTAAACTTTTGTTGCTGATCATTAATAAATTGTTGAAGAGTTGTGTATTGGTCTTTTTAGGGCTCGAGCCCAGGTAGCAGAAAGGGGGCAAAGGGAACATGTGCTGCAACCCCACTGCACTGGTGCTGAGTGAGTGCACCACACTCCCACTGCCTCCCTGCAGCTCCAGTGGCTGGGGCTGGCACCATGGCTCCTCAGACCCAGAGCAGCCATGACTCAGAGCTGTTGGCCCCTTCCTGGGCACTGCAGAGGAGTTTGTCCTTAAGGACAAGCAGCTCACCCTTGGTGATGCACACGCCCTGTGCTGAGCGCACTGCTGAGTCGCCTCCAGGCCACAGGCAGGTACCACTGATAGTAAAAAATGACAGAAGCATTTTATTGCTGCTCTTGCTGGGCATATGGAGATGTCAGCTCCACTGGTTTGGCTGTGGTGCAGTGGAGATGCTGCTCAGGGCCTTGAGATCTGCTGCTGAATTTACTCTGAAAACTTTGGCATATGATCCTTTCTCCCAGTGCCTCTGGGCCTTTCTGGTGAGCTGTTTACTGACAACCCAGCACAACTGAGTGTAGAGTTAAAATGGGGGGAGGACAAGGGGAAATGGCCTGAATTTTGTTTGCGACTTTGCTTGGTTTCTGTGGTTTGTTGGTTGTGTGCTCCTTCTTTGGTTTTTTTGGTGGGTTTTTTTCCCCCTCCAGGCACAGAAGATCAAGACTGGTTCCTGCAGCACCCCCCCTTGGGTGCAGATTGCAGAGTGCCTGGTGCTCCCTTGAGCGTTTGTAGCAGGCACCTCCAAGAGCAGCCGTGACCCTGCTGAGGGGAGCAACAGATTTGGCCAAGACCCCCCAAACCCCCTGCCCCGAGCAGGACTGGGGGTCACCCCCAGGGTCCTCACAGTGGCTCCAGGCAGGAGCTCAGCACCAGGATTGGGGGTGCAGGGAAGCTGGAGCAGGGTCTAACGGCACTGTGCTGACCTCCTCCATGGTGGGGACCCTGGGCTCTGTCCCCTGCAGCAGTTGGTGGCCCCAGTGCCCACTGAAGTTCCTGGGCAGGCGCAGGCAGCAGCAGCCTCCACCTGGGCTGGGCTGTGCCAAGGACGGCACGCAGGTCAGCTCCATGGGGTGTCAGAGCTGCAGCCAGGGGCACTGCTGGGATAGCGGGACTCCTTGGCTTCTTTCCTAATGAGCGTGGTAGCCACTGGGGCCAGGCAGGGCCCTGGGCACTCGCACCGGGATGGGGACTGCAGCCACACTGGGTGCTGTGATCCTGGACTCACCCCTGCAGAGGAGGTGGCCACCCTAGGTACCTCTCCAGGGGTGCCCCTGCAGGGAACAGCTGCTGTTGGGGGGCTGCTGCCACCCCACTCTCATCACCAAGTCTGTATCCTGCTGCCAGAGCTGCCCCAGGGCTGGGCAGAGGCTGTGCCAGGTCTCCTGCAGCACAAGAGGGAGCAGGGCCTTTCTGTTTGTGGGGAGACAGGGACAGGGACCCCACGGCTGCAGTCACTTGCTGTCCAGCACAGGGACCCCTCGGCCCCTGCTGTCCCCTGCAGCCCCCACAGGCTCTGGGCTGTCCGTGAGCCTGAGGGATTTTGTGGTGCTGGGTATCTGAGCAGCCTCAGCACCACAAGAGGGAGTGGGGGGCTCAGCAGCCCAGAGCTCCCCAGATCTGGCTGGGCTCCCCCACCCCACCTCCCTACCCAAGGACAGACAAGACAGAGCCATCCCAAGCACGTTTATTGTCACCCCAGAGCCACCAGCACCGGCTCAGGCATCGCACACTCCACGGGGTACGAGGACACGGTCACGTCTCCCTTACACCGGGGAGTGCCACGGGCTCCTGGCGGCTCAGGGGCCACATCCTCAGGCACGGCACCTGCAGGAGACACCGTCACAGGGAGCGGGGTCTGCGGCAGCGCAGCGCTCGCCAGCAGAGATGGGGAGCCCCCAGCCTGCCTGACGCCTGCTGGGGTGGGGACCCCGCTCCTGCTGCTGGCTGCAGAGCACCGCGGGGGTGAGGGGGCCCCGGTACCCGCGGTGGGAGCACGAACCGTGCCCAGCGTCCCGCAGGTTGTAGCCCAAGCCCCTGGGGCGGCCCCGGTACTCACCGCGGTGCGGAGCCCCGAGGGCGGGTGGGCCGAGCTGGGCAGCAGCACGGCGAGCTCGGGTTCGGCAGAGCCGTCAGCGTTGGAGAGGCTGGTGTGCGGCGAGCGACACAGGCCAGGGAGTAGCCCCGAGGCTCCGGCCACCGAGTAGCGGCGGGGCCGGGCCGCCTGCGGGTACCAGGGCTCGGCGGGGCAGCACGGGACGAGCAGCGCCAGCCGCGGCCAGCGAGCAGCGCGCACGGTGCCTTTAGAGCCGGGCGGGGGTCCCGCCTCGCTCGCCCCCGGGGCGGCGGAGCCCCCGGGGCGCCCGGCGGAGTCGCTCCCCGCCGCCCCGCTCCGTGCACCGACCCCGAGCGCCGGACACCGGACACAGACACGGACACGCGACTGGCGTCCGCACATTTATTGAGCGGGCCCGGGGCGGCCGGGGGTGGGCCACGGCCCGTGCCCGTGCCCGGTGCCGCCCTCACTCCCGGAACTTCCACTCCTGGCGGCACATGGGACAGTGCTGCTGCACCTGCTGCGAGTTCAGCCACTTGAGGATGCAGTGCATGTGGAAGCAGTGCGAGCACTGCCCCCACACCAACGGGCAGTCGTCGCCGGGAACTTTACCTGCGGCACGGAAACACCGTCAGCCCCGCCCGGTGCGCAGCGCCCGGTGCCGGTGCCGGTGCCGCACTCACAGTCGGGGCAGCAGCCGTTGAAGGCCATCCGGCAGATCCCGCAGTTCTCGTCGTTCGCCACCCACAGCCAGGACGCGACCCCGTGCCAGCTCCGCACGCGCACCCGCATGTCCCGGTGCCGGTGCCGGTGCCGCTCCCGGAAGTGCTGCCCCGCCCCACAGGCCTTCGCGCGCCCGCCGCGCCGCGCCTCAGCCCCGCCTTTTCCGCTTCCGGCGCGGGCGCAGCGCGGCCGGAAGTGCGGGTGGGAGCGGTGCCGCCATCATGGCCGACAAGATGGACATGTCCCTGGACGACATCATTAAGCTGAACCGGAGCCAGCGCNCCGGGTACGGACCGGGCAGGCGGCGCTTGGGCCGCGGCGGCGCGGCGGGCTGGGGTGGAGGGTCCGCGCGGGGCAGGGACGCGGACGCGGGCGGCCCTTTGTCCACTCCCGGCGCGGCCGCGGGCTGCGAGGCCCTGGCGCCCATCAGCGAGGTCCCGGTCTCATTGCAGCCGAAGCAACTCCCCGAGAAGTGGCAACACGACCTGTTCGACAGCGGGTTCGGGGCGGGGGCCGGCGTGGAGACCGGCGGAAAGCTGCTCGTCTCCAACCTGGACTTCGGCGTTTCGGATGCGGACATCCAGGTGGGGCTCGGGGAGGCGTCGCGGGGGAGCACGGCCTCATTCATTGCGCCCAGGTCGGGTGCCCGCGGAACCCCGCCGGCCCTGCTCCGGCTTGCGCCCGGGGCCGAGGATTCCCGGGTGAATCCCCAGTGATGGGGATTGTACTACGTGTGCCTGCTTTGCCGCGACCGTGGTGGTCTGGAGGGGGCTGGAAAATCCGGTTTATAGGTGCTTTGTAAGTGACTGCCGCGGTGCACGGGGGACGGGGAACGATGCTGTGACTCTGCTGGATCAAGCTCTGATTGGAGAATTCACTGTGAACTCTATGAGCTCCTGGTCTGTGCAGCTGTAGCTATCCCTAACGGTGCCGTGGGCTCTGGTGCTTTGTCAAATCACATTCTGTCGGGTGTTGAGGGGTTCCCACGGATGCACCCATCAATGTAACCAGGCAGGTACTTGTCAGGGGAACAGCTCCCCTGTGCTGCTGCCTTGGTGTCCTGTCCTCCACCTGTGGTGGCCATGCCCCGTTTGGGCTGGTCAGAGCCCACAGTGCCTGCAGTTGGGTGCTTGGTGCATCTGCCTCAGGGCTGGAGGCTGAGGGGGGCTCCCACCCGGCTGAGAGGTGTCACAGGGCCATGAGTGGGCTCTGAGCTGTGCAGGAATTGAGTGCCAGGTGTGTCCCTGGCAGGGGCTCCTGTGCCTCAGAGTGCTGCTGTCACCCTGGCCTCTGGCTCTCGTGTCCTCACCAGGGAAAACCAAAGCACTGCTGTCAGACTTTCCTCATCGGTTCATTCATTCCAGCCTCTCCACGCACCACTCTGGCTGCGCCTGGGGAATTGGAAAGGAGCTCTGTCAGGTCACCTACTCACTGGGTAGTGTGCTGCACACCACCTCTTTTCCTCGTGTAAGTTCAGGTTGGGTTTAAATAAGTTCCTGTTTGTTGCAGCGAGGCCGCAGTGTGTGAAACTCGGCCTCTGTGCTTTGTGTGCAGCCAGGACTCACCTTCCTGCTGCTGCACAAGCTCCCACTGGGGTTTGTTTAGCAGCAGAGCTGACTCAATGGCTTTGGTCCCCAGCCCCATAATTTAGTGTTGCCTCGGATGTGGGGTTGGTTTTGCTCCTGTGCTAATGCCTCTTTACGTGGTGCGGGAGGCCAAAGGAGCTCTGATCACGAAGGAGCTGTGCAGCGTTGCTCTTTGTGTCCTCTGAGGTGGGAGCAGCTGACCTCGGGCTCTGGGCAGAGCTGACACAGCCTTGCTTGCCATATTCTGTCCAGAAAGCATCTGCCAGATGCCCTTTGCAGTTCTCCACCAGCCCTACTGGGAGCCCTGCTGTGCCTCAGGACCAGGTTGACACAGGCAGTGCAGTAACCTTGTTGGCTTCCCAAATGTAGCAGCTGAGAAACAAAATTGGTGGCTCTGTTGCTGCCTCTTTATTTCCAGCCTTTGTAGCAGCAAAGGACAGACCTCAGCAGAGGACTTTGTTTGTCTTCATTTTTGGGGTATGTTCCTAATGGGCACAAGTCCAGCACAGTAGAAGTGTCATTGTCTTGTGGGTCCCTGCACTCACGTGGTCATTATCCTCTGTGAGAAAGGTGTCTGGGGTCTGGAGTATTTTCAATAGTTGCTACTTTGACTCATCTTCAACAAAGACCCCCAGTTCCCCTGGGAAAAGAAACAGGTCAGCATCCCTTGAATCCGCTTCACTGGCTGTAAATGTGCCTCCTGCAGGATGTGAATGCAGAGTCCTGCTTGGTTTTGCCACTTGTGACAACTCCCTGAAATGTTCCTGATGGACTGTGATCCCCTCTGCCATTGGCTCTTTTCCCAGGTTGTCTGTGGTGGTTGGAAAAGCATTGGTGCTGCCCGAGTGTGTCTGTGTGGGGAGCTGTAGTGTCTGCAGCATTGATGGATGGGCATGCTCCTTTCCCTCTCATTCTCAGGAGCTCTTTGCGGAGTTTGGGACCTTGAAGAAGGCAGCTGTGCACTATGACAGATCTGGTCGCAGTCTAGGAACGGCAGATGTGCATTTTGAGAGAAAGGCTGATGCACTGAAGGCGATGAAACAGTACAATGGGGTCCCCTTGGATGGTGAGTCTGTGTGCCCATCTCTGTGGCCTGTTTCCATCGCTGGAGCGGAGCCTCCTGCACATCCGTGTCCCTCCTGCACATCCCTGTCCCTCCTGCACATCCCTGTCCCTCCTGCACATCCGTGTCCCTCCCTGCACATCCGTGTCCCTCCCTGCACATCCGTGTCCCTCCTG
>VZRV01009205.1:363098-373202 GCA_013398115.1 Falcunculus frontatus | reverse complement strand
CGGGCGCGGGGCCCCGGGTGCCCTTGCGCGACCTTCCGAAGGCCGGGGGAGCCGCCGCCCCCGCCGGGGCCGTCCCGGAGCGGAGCGCGTGGGCCGAGGGCGGAGCGCGGAGCGCGGGCGGCCCGCGTTCCCTTGAGGGGCCGGGGCAGCTCCCGGCGGGCTGTACCCGGTGCTCGGTCTGAGGGACGGTGGAGATCGCCGGGCCCGACACGTCCCGGGGTCGCCGGTGCCTCTGGCGCACACGGGCTGTCCATAAATGGCCGCTCGTACGAAATGAGGAACTGGGATTCGCCGTACCAGAGTTGGGCTACTCCGTGTCAAGGCAGGGCCCTTCCAGCCCGAACGCCGCGGGCCGGGTGCCTTTCGAGCCCCGTCGGGAGGTTTGCACAGGAGCCGAGATTCCTGCGCTCCCCCGCCGGCATGACCCCACCGGGAGCGGCGGCGCTTTCCCGGCAGCCGGTCCGAGGGCCGTGACCGTCGTTTGTTTGTGGTGAGAAAAGCCCTCGGCCGCGCTTCTTCCCGTGAGGGTTTCGGGTCCCCTTTGTTGCTCCTGTTGTCCGAGCATTCTTCCAGTGTGGAGGATCTTTTTCCATGGCTGTGGAGTGGGGACGGTTTCGCTGCTGTGGGTTCGGCTGCTGACACACACAGACGGGTCACAGTCCGGGCTCCAGGTACCCCCGGTGCTGGTTTGCATCCCTGGTGCAGCACTGCAGGCGGCCTTTATGCTTCTGGAGTTGTTTGTGAGCCCTCAGCCTGGCTCTGCACAGTTCACCCGTGTAGGTGAACGACAGGTCAGGGATATGTCAGAGCAAAAAAAAAAAACAAATCCTTCATCCTCAGACTACCGAGTCCCCCCTGGGCAGCAGTGTGTCCTCCTGTTCCCCGAGTCCTTCCCGCCTGGGGCTGTGAGGCAGCAGAGGGAATCAGGTGTGATGAGAATTCCCTCGGATGCTCTTACAAAGTGACTGGTGCAGCAGTGGTACCTGGAAGTGCCCTAGCAGCGCCTGGCCTCAGGAAGTGTCAGCTAGGCTCCTGTCCCTTCTGCACTAGCGGTGTCCCCCCACTCCCCTGTGCTGCCCCAGGAGCCGTCTGAGCTGTCCGTGTGGAGCAGCCAGGCCGGGTCGGGCTGTTCTGGCTCCCCGTCCTGGCAGAGCAGACTGGGACAGGGCTCTGCAGAAACGCCTGTTGCTGGCTCGCATTCCAGCCGAGTTCTCTGGGTGGCTGTGCAGGCTTTCCTTGTGCGCGGGAAGAAGGAAGGGTGGGGACTGCTGGAACTGGCGCTGCTGCGTGTCCACGGCTGCGCTGAGGCCTGATGGACGTCGGAAGCTTATTAGCTCATCTGAAGATACTCTGACTAATGCTGGTTTTGCTGGTGCTATGGGATTGGGATTCCGGGGTCTGGAGTCATTGGTTCCCACTGTCCTCCTGGACACAAGCACGGAAATTCCCGCTAGTGTTTCTGCCTGGCAGGAGACGAGGCTCTCGTGTTTGCTGCTGCAGCTGCTCTGTCCTGCACAAAACATGCTGAGAATCCAAAGAAACTGCTGGCTTGAGGGAGCAGTGAAGGCAGAGTGCGAACTCCCAAGTGGGGATTCAGCCTCCTGCTGCCTTCTACAGGTTGATCCTGAGAATCTGCAGAGAGCCAGAGTCTGTTTCTGAAGATCCAGGAGCCCTCCTGTACTCTGCTTCCAGCACAGGCTGGGGTCCCTTCCTGCAGCCATAGCAGTTCTCAGGGGGCTGTGCTGTCCCACGGAGCAGGGGTATCCCCAGGACCTGCGGGTAACCTGGTGGGAAAGGTGAGGGCTGTTTCCCCAGAGCCAAGCCCAGCCTGGCCTGCAGTGCTGACTGAAATCATGCTGGTGCTGGTCCCCAGGGGTGTTTTCAGTTCTGGTGGGCTCCTCTCACCTTAGACATCCTGAGAGGGTTGGGGCGGGTCGTGATTAATCTGTGTGGTGGCATGCATGATTCTTTAGCTCTGGATCACAGAAGTCAGGCTGGAGCACAGGAATGCGACCGAAGAGCTGGGCATTTGGCATTTTGGTTGGTTTGGGCTTTTTTCTGTGCCCTGTGTGGCGTGGTTGTTGCTAAGTACCAGTTTGTGTGAGGGGTTCCTCATGGGTCTGGTGGAGATGGGGCTTGTGATGCCTGGGAGAAAACTGTCACCATGTGAGGGGGGGCTCAGCTGTCGAGGAGCGGCAGCTCTACACTGACACCAAACTGGTGCATTTCCAAACTGCCCGGGAGAGGATTCTGCATCTTGGAGGTGAGCAGCTGCTGGCAGTCAGGGCTGTGAATGCCAGGGCTGTTCCCAGTCAGTGCAGCTGTCTCTCAGCCACGGGAGCTGTGCTGGGGCTGGTGCTGTTGTTCACAGAGCACTGGCTCCAAGAGCTTCAGGTGCTGGAGCAGAGGCTGCCTGATGGCTCCTGCTGTCGCTGATCTGGCTGTCTGTGAGAGATTTTGTCTCTGCTTGGTCTGAAAATTGGAAGGTGGAGGGTGCCCGTGGATGCTCATGCACAGAAGTGTACCCACCGCTGTTGGAGATACGTGTGTGGATGCGAGTGGATCCTCTGCCAGGTGTGTGATTACTGTGCCCTCACAGAAGTCTCAGTCAAAGAATTTAGGAGTCACCACAAGTCTAGGACTTGGGACTTTGGTTCTGTAAAGCTGAAATTCTGTCACTTCCACTCCTGGAAGCCGCAGATATGCTCAGAGCAAGGTGTGAGAGTTAGAACGAACTGCGGTCCATGGGAGGTATAATCTAGCCCGGAGGCGAGCCAAAGGACATGAGGAGGGGATCAGGCAGGATGCAGGGTGTGCGAGGGAGCGTTTGCTCACTGCTTCTGGGAGTCCTCAAGCCCGGCAGCTGTTTGGGAGAAGCAAGGGACTGGGTTTGATAGGGAGACACTGGCATGTGAAATCTTGTGAAATCTCATCAGTTGTTCATCTGTGACACGAGACTAAACATCCTTTTGAAGACAAATTTGCACATCATTCAGTGCAAGGATGTTGGAGGATGCCATGTGGAAGGGCCAGCTGTTTGCTGTACTGTGCAGGGGTGGTGCCAGCAGCTGTGGGAGCTGCAGATGCACAGGTACAGCAGGAAAAGCTTCTGGCACAGACCCTTGTGCCACGCAGGGCCAGAGCCCTGGTATAGCCCCGTGGTGTCCCATCATCCCCCAGCACCTTTCTAAAGCTGTGCCAAAGTGTTCTGAGTTTTTAGAGAGCCCAGGTTGATACTTGCCATAGGATAACCTTTCAGACAACGTGCCCTGTGGAACACCAAGAATTCCTGAATGTGTCATTGCCTTTTCCTGAGGATTTTAGTGGAGTGTTGGCATCACCTTTGCCCAGCCCTTGGTGCAGCTGGGCATTTCCTGGGCAGAGTCCTGGGCAGCCAAGCCAGGCTCCACATCTTGTTTACTTCATTGCCTCTTTCCCCAGTTGTGTGTGCCACAGATACTTGCAAAGGGCTGAGCCAGGTGTCTCATCCCACTCTGCTCTCTGGCACAGCACTGACCTGATTGAGTTACAAAACGTGAGCACCAGATCCCAGCAGAGGCTCCTGGCATTCATGCCAGTGGTGAGACAGAGGCCTATTCTTAGCTGGAATCCTGTTGTGGAGAGCAGAACTGGGTTTATTCTGGGGTCTGGTTTATTCCAATTGAAAGCTTCGCCTGGTTGATCTTGTGAAGGAGAATGTCTTCCCTATGGCTTTGGGGTATTTACCTTACAAGCAAAGCACTGAGATTGAATTTTTCCTCACTCTTGCCTGGGCCTCTGCGAAATGAAGATGAGACCTGGCCTCTGGAGGGGGGCTGGGGGCCCTTGGCAGGGTTGTGTCTCCCAGGGACAGTGTGAAGGGCCCCAGTGAGGTGGGAGCCTGCGGAGTCACAGCAGAGTGGTGCTGGGGAACCCTGCTGCTGGTGTGGTTGGTCGGGGCCGTCACACCTCTCCTCTCTGCTTCAGTGTGGGTCACGTGTGTGAGGATGGCGGAGCAGGAGCCAACGGCAGAGCAGCTGGCCCAGATTGCAGCTGAGAACGAGGAGGACGAACACTCAGTCAACTATAAGCCACCTGCCCAGAAGAGCATCCAGGAGATCCAGGAGCTGGACAAGGACGATGAGAGCCTGCGCAAGTACAAGGAGGCACTGCTGGGCGCCGTCACCGTGAGTGCAGGTGAGCCCTGGGATGTGTTGGTCCCCTCTGGCCTTGCCTCTGCTCCCACCTGGGAGCTGTTCCCCCAGCTCTGTGTTTGGGCAGGAGCCCAGCCCAGAGCACAGAGCTGTGTCTGTGCTCCCCGTGCCCGTCGCTGGCCTGCAGCGTGGGGCTCAGGGACTGAGGGGTGGGGGTGGCTGTGGGCTGGGCCCGGTGCAGTGGAAGCCCTGACCCTTACAGAGTCAGAGGCTGGTTTTGCTGGGTTTCGTGCTCTTTCAAGAAGTTCCCTGGAAGGAAAAGGAGCTGTGTTGGCCAGTGTCAGGGATGGGTGTTTAACAGCTTTTTCTCTTGTCTCTAGATCCCAATGCTCCAAATGTTGTGGTGACCAAACTGACCTTGGTCTGCGCTACTGCTCCGGGCCCCCTGGAACTGGACCTGACAGGTGAGCTGGGAGGGAATTCCAGCCCTGCCCCTGGGCAGAGCTGGCATAGTGCTGCTGGCAAGGTGGGTGAGCCTTCCTGTGTCAGAAGTGCTGGAGGCAGAGCACGGTGCTTGGGCCCCAGTGGGTTCTGTACCTGGTGCCCAGCAGCAGTTCCGTGGCACCTCGGTGTTTTGTAGAGGTGTGAGGGGCCAGATGGGGCGGGCAGATTCTTCCAGCCTGCACGGTGACATTCATGGCAGCTTCGAAATGGTGACAGCCTTGGGGCAAACATCTGCAAAGAAACACTTTGGAATTGCATAGTTGTGCTGCAGTGTCCTGTCACAGAGCATTTCTTGCCTGGTTCCAGCAGCCAGGGCCATTCCCTGCTCCTGCAGCTCCTGCCCCAGCTGCCTCGTGCCACGGAAATTCACCCCAGAGCACAGCACAGAGGAGCTCTGAGCAACTCTCTCCCGTCTCTGTAGGTGATCTGGAAAGCTACAAGAAGCAAGCATTTGTGCTGAAGGAGGGCGTGGAATACCGGATAAAAATCTCCTTTAGGGTAAGGATTGCGATCTGGAAACGGAACAAACGAAACATCAGACTGCTGCAGTCCCAGCTTGGGGAGTGCCTGTGCCCTGAAAGTGGGATTGTGCTGAAGGAATGGGCTCTTCCTGCAGGCGGGGTGGGCAGTGGGAATGGAGATGTCCTGCTCAGTCTCTGCTCCTCTCTCTGCAGGTAAACAGGGAGATTGTGTCAGGGTTGAAGTACATCCAGCACACATTCCGGAAAGGTGTGAAAAGTAAGTGCTTCTCTGTGACTTGGTGCTGCTCTGTGTGAGTGAGGGCTTCCTGCTCATTTTGCTGCTGTGACAGGGGCTGCCCAGCAGCTCCTCACGGGAGGGGACAGTCCTCAGTGCCACTGGGCCTGTGGAGCTCTGCGGAGGCCTCTGGGCCTGCAGTGGTGGGGCAGCCCATGGTCCTGGCTGCACAGCGTGTGATCCCGATCCTTCCCGAGCACGTTTTCCCCCTGAGCGTGGCAGGAACCAGGTCACAGCTGACAGCATTGCCAGCGCCGTGGAGTCACTCCCCACAGGAAGGGCCCATTCCTGGAGGGAAGGGAGCTCTGAACTGGGCGAGATTCCTCGTTACAGATGTTCTATGGATTGTTGTAACAGACCTTTTGTTTGCTTTAGCCTTGCCCCAGATGCAGGGGAGGCTCCTGAACAGCCTCTTTTTGTCCTTTTAGTTGACAAGACCGAATACATGGTTGGGAGCTATGGCCCCCGAGCAGAGGAGTACGAGTTTCTGACCCCCATGGAAGAGGCCCCGAAGGGCATGCTGGCCCGGGGCAGCTACAACATCAAATCCAAGTTCACAGATGATGATAAGACTGACCACCTGTCCTGGGAGTGGAACCTGACCATCAAGAAGGATTGGAAGGACTAGCCCTTCCTGAGGCCAAACCCCAGAGAACGTGAATCAGACAGTGGCTACCGTAGAATACCCCCCTGTACCAAAGTGCTGACATTGGAACCCTCTTACCTGTCACCCCCATTATCATTTGACCAGAGAGCTCAGTTTTTTATGTGCCCCCTCCCTGGAGAATTGCTGAGTGCATTGACCAAACCGTGCTGTCTGCATCTGGTCTCCAGCTGCCCGTCCTGGGGCTGTGCTGCCCCAGCACTGAGGGGAGTGCCCACTCCCTCGCCAGGCCCTTTCTTGCTTCCCACCTTCCTTTATCCAGGAGGTGCCAAAGGGGAGGAACTCCTGTTAGGATCCCGTGCTTGGCTTTCCTGCGCACAGCTCAGGGTAGCTACTGCTTCCAAGTAGCTGAAGAATTTTGGTGCCAGGCAGCTGTCAAATCAGTGTATTGGCTCAAGTGGTGTCTGCCTGCCCTTTCCACCCCGTCAGTGTCCTGGGCAGCTTCATTTGTGGATGTTCCCTGTAACCATGATGCCTTAAATGTGTAACATGTATCCTCTAGGGAGGGAGCCCTGCCCCTGTTACACTTTTTAAACGCCACCTGCCCCCCCCTTCTGTTGGCATGGGCTCAGCTTGGTCACGCCCCTCATGGGTTATTAGGAAAGATTCACAACTTCCCACTTCGCCGCTGCTCCGTTCCTCACCTGAGATGGGACATCTCCAGAGGGGAGAGGGTGTGACATCCTGGGTGACGCCTGGCCACCCTTCCTGGCACCCCGAGCACCGGCCTGGCTGGACCCCAGCCGTGCCTGCGCAGAGCCTCGAGCTCTCTGGGTGCCCTTGTGGCACAGAGGGGGCTGAAGGGCAGGGCGGTGCAGGGGTCACCAATGTTGCCATCACCTCGCACTTCTCATTGCAGCCCAGGTAGCTGCAAAGCACTGAAATTCCAGGACAGCACCTGCCCTCCTGGCTGTTTTGGGCTGAGGATGGACGAGTCTGTCTCTGCAGCTGCTCCTGATGCGATCAACAAAGAGCTTGCGATGGACAAGTGTTCCGAAGCGGTTAATGCCTTATGTATCTGTTCTGCCTTTAAAATCTGTGCCTGGCCTGTCAGTAGTTATTGCCTTGACACTCGGCCCCCGTGCCTGCCGCAGACCCGCAGCATGCCGGCCTCCACCCTTGGCTGCACAGCTGTGGCTCTTGGGACAAAGAAGCCCCAGGGGCCCCCTGCAAGACTCGGGGGGCTGGGCAGGCATGTGCCACCTCTGCAGCCCTCCGATTTGGATCTACCACGTTGAGGTTAGAACTGGGACCAAGTACATGTGGCTTTCTCGTAGCTACGTCTTTGCCTCTAACTCCCCTCGCCCTGCCCCTAGAGAATTTTTCATTAATTTGATTTGGTGCGTATTGTCTGTAAGTCCTAGACCCAGGTTAACAGGTTTGGAATCATCGTCTGCTTCTCCTTTTATGACAGTTAAATAAAATCTTTGAACTGACCGTGTACTGTCCGTGCTGGATCTTTGGCAGGAAGTGACCGAATGGGATTTCTGCAAGCACCTAGGGCAGGAGAAGACCAGGATCTCTGGGCTTGCTAGAATGTGAAACAGGATCTGGGACAGCCCTTGTCAGAGGAGGAGAGGCCCCATGGCAATATGTGTGCAGGATCTGTCCCTTGCTGTTGGGCCTGTTCTGCACTGCCCACAGTGTGAGGGGTGGGAGTGTGTGGGGCAGTGAAAATAGGGACTTCCAAGGGGGTCTCTTGCCAGCAGAGGAGCAGGTGGGCTTTGAACCCACAGCATGACTGCTCCAGCTGCACACACAAAGGGAAATTCCTGTGCAGTCACAGGACTGAAGGAGGCGATCAGAGAACGCAGTCCAGGAGAGGCAGCGTGATAAGAGCCTGCGGATGTTTACAGAGCATGTGGCATGTTTGCATTAAGGATAAGGAAAGTGTAGCCACGAATAGCTCTATACAGAATCTATGGTATGAGACAACCTGGAGCAGGGGGCTCGGCTCTGCTCCTGGTCAAAGACTCACAAAGGTAACCGAGAACTCCATAGGCTCCCTTTTGTTTTTGGAGCTGACAGCACAGGCCCCTTCCTCGGGCCTTGGAAAGCTGCTGAAGGAGGTGATGGGACTTGGAAAGGACAAGGGCTGAAGGCAATGGTCTGGGCTGGGCAGGAGCTGGCATGTGGCCACTCTAGCAGGCACGTCACTCGTGCTGCTCACTGTGGAGAGCAGTGCCCAGCTACGACCCCCCAGCCCTCTGCACAGTGTGGGGCCGTGGAGGGCAGAGTGGGAATGGAGCAGGGAACAGGCCTCACTCTCAGTGTCCGTTAGATCGAGCCCAGATGTGGCTGATAGTGTGAACAAAGGCCCCCCTGTGCCGGCCCCTAACAGCCGCTCTGCGGGCAGGGCTAGATGAGCACCCAGCTGATGCAACCCCTTTGGCAAGAGTTTCCACACCCAGGGTGTCGAGGCTTCCTGTTAGATCGTTTGTACCATGGTAGGAGGCCTGGAGGGGCAGGATGGCTGTGCTATGCTCCAACTCTGGGGATTCTCTGCCTCTGTTCTCTGGCACATCTTCCTGCTGCAGGGGGACAACTGGGCTCTCCCACCTGGTGCATGCCCATGAGTGCACTTGGGTATGGGAGGCTCCAGTCACAGGCTGGGTGGGACAGATCATTTGCATGAATTGCGGTTCCCAAAGTAAAGCCTCGGCCCCTTCCAGGTGATGCACCTCAGGAAGCTCGGCCAGAAGTTGTGCAGGAGCAGCCCAGGCCGTTCCCCTTTTCCAGTGCTGGAGAAGCTCCCTCTGACACCACAGCTCTGTGAGTGCAGCAGCTGGGTCGGAGCAAGAGTGCTCGTGCAGAACTTCCCCGGGGCAAGGTCGGCCCTTTTAGCAAAGACATCGCTGCAGGGCCCCTCTGGCAGAGCAAGGAGCCTGGGCTCTCCGGGCAATGGCTCCGAGGTGGCCTGGACTAGCGCAGCTGCTGATTCCCTCCCTGGCAGACCAACGTGCCTGTGTTTACCCGGCCCTAAGTGGCCGCTGTGCCCTCACCGTGTGCTCAGCTTTGCCTTCCAAAACCTCGCTGGACTCTCCCTGGGCCCGACAAAAGCGTCTGGTTCAGCACCGGCCGCAGCTCCTGGAGCACTCGGGGCAGTCGGATTCTCTGTGGGGAACTGGTGAACTCCTTGCTCCTCGCCCCACTGGCCCAGGGCACCGGGCGCGGCCCCTGCCAAGAGCAAAGAGCAGCGGCTTTGCAGCAGCCCCGGGCCGGCAATCCCCAGGGCGCGGCCGGGAGCCCGGAGCCTGCCCCGGCTCCAGCACGTCCCCTGCGTGCGCAGGAGCTGCCCGGAGCAGTGGCGCCGGTACCGTGGCACGGGCAGCGCCCACCAGCAGCAGTCGGGACCCTCGGCAGTACCGGGGGAGTACCGGCAGACCCGAGCGAAGGGATTTCCCCTGCCACGGTCACCAGAGTGCCCGGGTCTCTGCACAGGTTCTGCACAGAACCGCGTGCTCCGATCCAGAGCCTCAGCGGGCCCTGCTCGGCCTGGGGGGCACGAGGAGCCCCCGCGCTGGTGCCTCCTCTGTGAGGGCGCGAGTGCCGAGAGCCCCCGCGACCCCCGCGGGGACGCCGGCGCTGCCTGAGCTCTCCCGGCCCTTCTCCGGGACCGGCGAGGTTGCAGCAAAGCGAACCGGGGCCGTCCCAAGCCGCAGCCGAGCCGGTGCCCGGCCCGGTCGGGGCCGAGCGCCAGGGGACAGCGAGCCGGGGGGGGAGGGCAGCGCTGCCGCCGTGACCCCGAGTGGCTGCCGGAGCGGCCCCGAGCGCCGGGCGGTGCCCGAGGGGGAGGTCGCTCACAAGGGGCAGGAACACGGGGAGGGGGAACGGACGGGGGCCACCGGGACGGGACCGAACCGCGGCTGCACCGGGACCGAACCGGGACCGAACCGGGACCGAACCGCGGCCGGGCCTCGCGCGCCGGGCCGGTCACGTGGGGCGCGCGGACCAGTCAGGATGCACCACGCGCTCGTGGCCGCGCGCACGCGCGGTGCCGCCCGGCGGCGCTTCCCGAGTGCCACGTTCGAGGGCAGGGGCCGCGCG
>VZRV01009205.1:350271-362660 GCA_013398115.1 Falcunculus frontatus | reverse complement strand
AGGGACGGGCTCCCTCGGGCGCGTGCGGGGCTGGGCTGGGGCGCGGGGTCTGCGCGGCCCCTGGCCCGCCCCACCCCCGGGGCTCCGTGAGTCCCAGCGGGCCTCGGGCCGCCCGGGAGCCGAGTCGCGGAGGCCCGGCCGGCGCTGACGCCCCATCCCGCAGACGCCCCGTGGTGCGGGCACTGCAAAGCGCTGGCGCCCGAGTATGCGAAGGCGGCGGCGAAGCTGAAGGCGGAGGGCTCGGAAATCCGGCTGGCCAAGGTGGACGCCACGGAGGAGTCGGAGCTGGCGCAGCAGTTCGGCGTACGCGGCTATCCCACCATCAAGTTCTTCAAGAACGGCGACAAAGCCGCGCCCAAGGAGTACACGGGTGAGGAGGGGCAGGACACAGGTGAACCGGGTCTGGATGCGCCGCCAGGGTGCAGAGGGCAGCAACGTGGCGCCGGGTCCCAGCACATGGCCCCGTGCTCGAGCTGTGCTGCTGTGGCTGGACAAGGTCCGCTGTAACAGCGACCTGGGAATGGTGCTGGGCTGATGGGGAACAGGCCAGCCTTTAATGTCCTCCCTCTGGGGAGATCCCTAAGGTGAGCTGGAGTGGAGGAAATTGCTTTCGTGTAGGAAAGCAAAGTGACCTGAGCTTGGTTTGTTGTGTGGCTTGACTTGGCTCAAGCAGTGCAGTACCCAGAGCTGGAAACGTGCCTGGGCTGCTGGGTGAGGGAGCAAACACAGGTGTGAGAGAGCTGCAGGGAAGGCCAAGACAGAATTCAGCTAAGCCAGGCCACACGGTGCTGGGTAACAGAGAGTAACGTCCAGAATAAAGATCTTGGAAGGAAAAGGTGATGTAATAACATAAGTAATACTGAGGTCTTGGAGGAGTGCTGCATTGCTGGTCAAAGTTTAAGGACAGGGGCAGGAGGTGAGAGAAGAATGGGAGCCCCTTGTACCTTGACTTATCAATTAGGGATTAGCTTAATTACACCATGAGTGAAAGGGAGAGAGTTGCGTAAACGATATCTTGAGTCTTGCTGATCTCTTGGCCAGCCGCTTAAAGGTCTTCTCTCAAAGCTTGAGGGTTTTGTGGTCTTGAACTTAATTGGGGGGGAGAAAGTGACTCCTTGTTATCTCCCGGTGTAGCTGGCAGGGAAGCGGATGACATCGTCAGCTGGCTGAGGAAGCGCACGGGCCCAGCCGCTGCCACCCTCGCTGATGTGGCTGCTGCGGAGGCACTGGTGGACTCCAATGAAGTGGTGGTGATTGGTTTCTTCAAGGTAGAGTTTGTGTTTCCATTGGAGATGCTCTTGCGTGTGTCCAGGGCCTTCCCTGCTTCTTCCTGGCTGGGGAAGGCTCTGTGCCTTGTGCAATACTTGCTGTCCTGCTTTACTTGATCTTCCAGTTCTTTGGGCTGAGCCCTGGGACGCGAATGCTTCAGGTGATGTGGCCCCTCTGAGACACTGTTCTTTACTCTCCAGGATTTGACATCAGAGGCAGCAAAGGAGTTCCTGTTGGCAGCAGAAGCTGTGGATGATATTCCTTTTGGGATTTCCTCCAGTGCTGATGTCTTCAGCAAGTACCAGATTAGTAAGGACGGCGTCATCCTCTTCAAGAAGGTACTGGCTGGTACCAAGCCTGAGCACCATGCTGGGGTCTGCTGTTTTTTCCCTTTTCTTTAATTTGTCACACTCCAACAAGGTCAGCTCTGGACAAAACAGCAGAGGCCCTGTGCTGTCAGTGTAGCTGATCTTGGGCCTCAGAGCCTGGGGAGGAAGAGCAGAGCCTGTGGCCCCTTTGCGGGGTGGGGGAGTCTCAGGGGTCCACAGTGTGCAGCTGTGTCAGTCTCCCTGCCCTGTGCTGTTCTCCCAGAGCTGCTGCTTTGGGTGCAGGTTGTTCCTTCACTCACTTCTCTGTTCCTCAGCCCTCTGCAGTGCAGCAATGGTCACACAGTCTTGGACAGGCCCAAGAGAAGAGTAGATGAGCTCTCTGGCTGCCATGGTGCTGTTTGGTTGTGTCTTAGCAGAGTTGCTTTTCGTTGCTCACTGTTGGCCTCTGCTGCTGTCACTCCCTGCTGTGTCCAAGAGCTGCTCTGTCTCACTGCTGTGGGGTTCTGCAGTGCAGGGATTCCAGAGAAGCTCCTAAGAGGATTTGCAGTTCCAGCTGACTGGGCTGGGGCAGTGGGTTGTGTGCAGAGGGATGCTGACTACCTACAGAATCACAAAGAAATGTACTAATGGAGGCCTGAAAATCCCTGTCACTGGGATGAAATTCCAGGTTTGAGGAGACAAGGAGAGGTTCTTTAGGCTTGGCGGCTCGTCACCCAGAGGTGCTGTGAGACAAAGTGCTTTGGGTTCAGATTTACTAAACCTGTAATCTCTCAGTCATGACTCTGCCTAGCCTGACCTAACACAAGACTTTTTGTTCACCTGAAATAATTGTTTTATTCTACTATACCTCTGACACTGTAGTTATTTTCATGGTGATAGATGCTTGTAGACTTAAATTCTGAGTCAGAGCCCCTCAGGTCAATGTGGCTGAGGGAATATCTGGCTAATGAGCTCAAAATGCATTGGCAAAATGCGGAGGGGAAGGGAGGAGTGTTTTGTTCTTGTCTTGTTTGGTAGCTGTGCCCTATGGCATGAATAGCTTTGTATGTCAGCTTTGTGTGCCCCCCTCTGGGTAGGGCTGGGCAGAGTTCTGGGCCTGGCAGCCTTTCGTGTGTGTGTTGGGAATGGGAGTGACCATGCTGTGTCCCATCCCACACTGGGCTGGGATGGGGCAGAAGTGCTTGGCTCTATGGGAGAAGCAGCCTGGATCTGTCCAGCCACTGGGGTTCCTCCCTGTTCCTGTGCAATGGCATGGCAGTGCCATGGGAGCTCTTGGATATGGCTACTCTAAACCAAGGAGAAAAGGAGCACCCACAGTAATCAAACACCAGGGCAGGAGAACTTGATGGCCTGTTTTGCTTTTGGGCTTTGGCTCAGCTCTGTACCATTAGTTGGATCTAAAGTGAAAGGGTTTGGCTCATTGTTCTTCCCTTACTCTGTGTGAGTTGTCCAGACTTGCACAGGCCCTTGCACAGCTGTCCTGATGGCTCTGAGGCAATCTGCAAAGCTCCTCAAAGTGTTTGCAAAGTTATTTTCTGATGCTAAGTGTTTTCCTCGCCTTTTCCACTGAGGCTGGTGTGCCTCCCCTAACAGATGGTTATCTGAGTCCACTCTCCTCCTGTCAGCAACTCGAGTTTGGCCTTGCCAGGGCACTGCTGTGCCCTTCTGCACATCCTCCCTCTAACCTTGATGGGCCCTCTGCAGCTGTTCTGTTACAGGCTGCCAGAGGGTTCTGGGAATCCTGCTCAGGGATGATTTTGGTGATGGCCCTGTAAAACAGGACCTGGCACCTCTGGTGTGATGTGCTGTTGTTAAGAGACTGGAGTGAACCCCGCAGAGCTGAGGAAGTCACTGTTTGCTGCAGGCTTTGGTGTCAGATGTTCCCAGCACTGTCCGGCTGCAGTGTCTGCTCTGACCACTGATTGCTGCAGAGGAGAAGTTGCTGCAGGTTTGGAGGCAGCTGCTCAGGGTCCTTCTTGGTGACTTGCACCATGAGTGGTTTCACAGTGGTGCAGAGCAAGGCTGAGATCAAACCTGGCTGTTGTTGCTGCTTACCTTCTGCTGGGGGGTGATTTAAAGCTTTGTTTGCCAGGAAGACGGACACCTTGATCCAGATTTTATGTGGACATGTGGTAACCTTGTTGAGATGGAAGTCTGCTCTGAATGAGTGCAGCAGAGATCCCTTGGGGCAGTGACTGGAGATTTGTGTGGGATGTGCAAGTGTTCTAATGAAGAATGTCTATTCTTGCAGTTTGATGAAGGCCAAAACAACTTTGAAGGGGATCTCACAAAAGATAATCTGCTGAACTTCATCAAGTCTAATTCATTGCCTCTGGTCATAGAGTTCACTGAGCAGGTGGGTCTTTAGGTATCTGACAAGGCCCTTCCCATGGCTGCTGCAAGAATATAGCAAAGGTCCAGTCGTAGATTCCATGGTTGTGTTTTATTGTGGAGCTGACACTGGGGGTATGGAGGAGTGGGAAGGACACGGAATAAAGGAGGTGTGAGCTTGCTCACACCTGAGAGCAGTCCTGCAGTATTGGAGGCTGCTGTGGGCTGGTCAGCATAGCAGAGTTAAACTGGTCTGGATACTGATTTGCCTCTTTTCAAAAAAATAAAGTTTATTTTTTACTCCTCAGACTGCTCCTAAAATATTTGGAGGAGAGATCAAGACTCATATTCTGCTTTTCCTACCAAAAAGTGTGTCTGACTACCAAGGGAAGCTGGACAACTTCAAGAGTGCAGCTGGGAACTTCAAAGGGAAGGTGAGATGGATTTCTTGGATCATGAGCTAAGAGACCACCTCCTGCAGAGAAGTGTAGCACTGACTTTATCCATGCAGGAGCTCTCTCTTCTGGGACAGGGGAGGAAGAGGGCCCAGTTCAGCTACACTTGGTGCGAGCGTGTGTGAAGTGTTAGTAGCCACAAGGTACTCATGTTCACCTCCTGCCTTTCACTTTTTTCCTCCCAAGATCCTGTTCATCTTCATAGACAGTGACCACAGTGACAACCAGCGGATTTTGGAGTTCTTTGGCCTAAAGAAGGAAGAGTGCCCAGCTGTACGTCTGATCACCCTGGAGGAAGAAATGACAAAATACAAACCTGAGTCCGATGAGCTCACAGCAGACAAGATCAAAGAGTTCTGTAACAAGTTCCTGGCAGGCAAGATCAAGGTATGTGGATAAACAGTACTGGTGGTGAAAGAGGTAGCTGAGAGGGAACAGAAATGCTCCCTGTGAGGGGCTGGAGAGCCAGGTGGAGAAGCCCCTCCACCTTCTGCATGGAATATCCGATGGGATTTGTGATTAGGAATGAAAGGCAAAGATGCTGGGGCCTGGAGGCTGTAGGAGAGCGAGCCAAGTGGAGGGAGTTGGGCATGGCCAAGCAGTTGCGCTCCCCCTGTGGGTACTGTGCTGTTTATCCAGTTGCTCTTGCTGCCAGCAGCCTGTGGAAGGTGTGAATTCTGTGGCACAGGGAAAAGAGCTGTCAGCTCCTGTCTGCTGTGTGTGGCTCACCCAGCAGTGCAGGTGCAGCAAAGCCCAGTCCTCTGGGAATGGGGCTGTCAGCAGTGCTGCTTCCTTCCTGCAGAGCTCTGTTGCCATTCTCTCTTGCACAACAGCATCTGCTATTCCTGCTGGGTTGGGGTGGGAAGGAGACTCTCTGGGGGAGAAGAGGAAGTGACCAATTCATCTGGTTGCTCACAGCCTGTGATTGAGGCGCCACTGGGGTGGTTAAACCTGGGTTTTCCAGGATATGTGATTGCATGTTCAGTGCAAGCAGCTATGTAGCAAACAGTAGGCCTGAATTTCACTTTTTATTCCAGCCCCACCTAATGAGTCAGGATCTTCCTGAAGACTGGGACAAGCAGCCTGTCAAAGTTCTGGTTGGGAAGAACTTTGAAGAAGTTGCTTTTGATGAGAATAAGAATGTCTTTGTGGAGTTCTGTGAGTATCTTCCTGCAGCTGATTCCAAGTAACTGGTGTGAAAGGATTGCCAAAACACTGCGTGACCAGGATTAGGGGAAAAGCCTTTTGTAGAATCTGGGCCCCAAAGGCAGTGCCTTGGTTGCAAAGATGTGTGAGAGCTGTCTGGCTGGGGAGGAGTGGTACCTCGTTAGGTTGTTGGTGCAACTCTGTCTCTGTAATTAACAGATGCCCCATGGTGTGGTCACTGCAAGCAGCTGGCTCCAATCTGGGACAAGCTGGGAGAAACCTACAGGGACCATGAGAACGTTGTCATTGCCAAGATGGACTCCACAGCTAATGAAGTGGAGGCAGTGAAAATCCACAGCTTCCCCACACTCAAGTTCTTCCCTGCAGGCTCTGGCAGAAATGTAAGCGGGCAGCCGGGCTGGTGCCATCGCGTAGCCAGGGAGCACGGGAATGCTCAGCTGCTTGCTCGAGTTGTTTTGGACAAGGCCTTTGGGAGGGATCTGCACTCTCTCGGGATGGAACACAACAAGTCTACAGGACACCCCTGACCCTTTGTGGGGTCTGGGCTGTAGGAAAGAGTTTGGGGGGGAGTGGGAAGTGGGAACGGGGAGAAGAGGGAGCATAGAGGACAGTGTGCTCATCTGCAGGCTATTCTTTCCTCGCAGTGATCTCTGAAGTCTAGTGGCTGAGCTGTTTTCCTTCGTCTCATATGGGTGAAGGTGAATTTTTAAATTCCCTTTTGCTTGGCATGTTCACTGTTGCTCAGAAAGAGAATTCTCCTCTCCAGGGGTGTGGGTCTGTAGTACCTGTAACCAGCATCCTTATGTTTTCCCTCTGTAGGTAATTGACTATAATGGGGAGAGGACACTAGAAGGCTTCAAAAAATTCCTGGAGAGTGGCGGTCAGGATGGGGCGGCAGCTGATGATGTGAGTAATGTGAATGGAGTACTCTGGGCCTTTGGGAACAGGGAGCATGGGTCAGAGCTGGTTCTGTGCCTGAATCCTCAGTCCTAAATAAGATCCTGTGTTGTTACATGTCAGGAGAGGATATTGCTGGTGAACAAAGTGCCCACATCAGTGGGATCTGTTCAGGTGCAGCCTGGCTGGCTGTGGGCCTGCAGTGGGCTCCTTTTCTGGAGAGCACCCTGTGGGTGTGAAGTAGCAGTGCTGTGGTTGTGCACTGCTGGGGCACTCAGGGCTTGTTCCCTAGGGAACTTCCCCTCAGCACCTGGAACTGGGCTGTGTGATCAATGCCACCCATCTGTGTATCTATCTGGGTATCTCTAGCTGGAAGCTCTCACCTGCTGGGGGGGTGTGGAGGCTATTACATGGGTACAGCTACCGGCTTCCAGGGCTTCCTCATGCTTAATGTCCTGAATCTGAAACTCTTGATAGAAGTCTCTGGATGTTTTGTTAACATGGCAGCAGAGAGCAGTGACCAGATGAGGGCTGCTGCTCAGGGCTTGGTTCTGAGTCTGCCTCATGTGCCAGAAACCAGGAGCTGTCTGTAACCTCCACAGGATCTAGAGGACCTGGAGACGGATGAAGAAACAGAACTTGAGGAAGGTGATGAGGATGAGCAGAAACTCCAAAAGGATGAATTGTAAAGAGAAGACTGATCTACATCACCCGAAAAATCAGACACTAAATTGGCTGCTGTAATGCAGCCCAGTGAGTCAGAAACCCATTAAGATTTAAAGCAGAAGGTAAATGACTGGAAATCCAGGGATTGGCTTCTAAAGTAACGCTTTACCCTCACTTGTCTGTACACTTACCTTTTCTTTCTTTTGGCTTTTGAAAAGGGAACTGTCACTAGGGAGCCAGCCCAGCCAGCTGGGCTCTTTTTTCTATTGTGATGTACTTTTTTGTACACAGCTTTTGTCTGGAGAATTCTGTTCTTCTGGGCAGCAGGAGGTTGTGAGGTGGTACCAGGAGTTCAGTGGCCTGACAATCTGGAGCTTGCCACTAACATCTTCCAAGACAGCTTTTTTCTCTTTTTCTTTTAAAACTAAAGCCCCTAATTGATTTCTGCACCTGGCAGGGTCCTTAATGGTGTCAGCTGTTCTTCCCTGGGGCTGGCCTTCAGTATATTTAGGGGCAGAGGGCTGATGGCTTCCTGGGGAAAGGTGTATGTGAAGGTGCTTCTCTTCATGCTAGCCAGACGTTTCCTTTCCCCTCTCCTTCAAGATGCTTGGAGATGACTATTCCAAACTCCTGGAGGGGTGGAATACTGTGTGCACTGGCTGTGGCAGGCTCTGAGGGTGGAGGTGGCTGCTGGCTCACCAGCTATGTTGACATCCTTTCGATCAAAGACAAGACGTGCGATCCCTTTCCATGAATTAGTTTGAGTGGGTTGACCCGGCAGGTGGGTGGTGGGGAGGGCCTGATAAACAGATCAAACAGGACATTTGCAATTACTGGGGTTTGGGAATGTGACTGAGGGAGTGCCTCACAGGCCTGAGCTGCATCAGGCTGGTTCTTAGCATTCTGCTACAATAACATTGGTACTGAATTTGATGGCCAAATAAAGTTGAGATTTTAATACTATTTTGTCTCTTTGTCTTTATCATAGGGTGTAGAATATTTGAACCTACCCTGGAAGGGAGATCAGAGTTGTAGGGTGATTCTCAAGGGACTCTGCTGCAATGGGGCATGTGTCACTTTCTCCATGTAATTTGTAAAGGAAAAGAACTTCCCCATGCTCGTGTCCTGTCCAGATTCTGCGGGCTTGTGCAGGTGCTCTGTTAGGAGTGAGCGGGCCGTGGTTTGGCTCTGAGAGTGTGCAGCCCCTTGGCCAGCTGGCTGGGCCGAGGGCACATTGCTCTGGAGCAGTGAATGGGGGCACGCCAGGGCTGCTGTGGCTCTGCTACTCAGGCTCACATGACCCCGTGAGCCACATTGCTATTTCCAAACCTGCTGCTTGCTGCTGAAGGTATTTTGGTTAGAAAATACACTATAAATGTCACAGGGAGGGCATAGTGAGGCTAGAGGACAACTGGGGCTGCCTCTGTGCCTCTCAGTGAGCAGGGTGTGTGCTGGAGCAGTGGCCTAGGGGTGTTGGACTACACTTGTCTCAGTCTCCAGCTCCAGCCTTCTCCGGTGGCTCCCTGAGAGCGGAGCCCCAGCAGAGTCCTGCTGTGGTGTCTCCAAGCTTTGGGCCCAGCAGCACCAGGGCTGGGGCTGAGCAGGCACCCACTCACCAAGGGCTCAGGAAGGGTTGTCCCTGACAGAACAGCAGCCAGGTGCGTGTGAGACCTTTACCTGCAGTTACATGGAAGAGGATCTTTGAAGACACCTCCCTCCAGGGCTGTGCCCCCACAGGAGTGAAGGTGGGCAGTGGCCACTGCTGCACCCCAACAAACCCAGCAGTGCTGGTGGCCTGGGCTGATTGGTGACAGCTGCTTTGTCTTCTGGGGTGGGGAGGAAGGGAATCTCACTAATAAAGTTTCACTGGAAGATGCTGTCTAGAATTTGACTCAAATAGGTCCACTTTGTAAAGCCAGTTGAAGTGTGACCAAGTCTGAGCTCTGCAGTGGTTCTCTGTTTCTG
Organism: Falcunculus frontatus; assembly: GCA_013398115.1. Lineage (NCBI taxonomy): Eukaryota > Metazoa > Chordata > Aves > Passeriformes > Falcunculus > Falcunculus frontatus. The sequence goes on along the minus strand of VZRV01009205.1, from coordinate 353,581 downwards.
GGCTGAGACCCACTGTACTCAGCTTAGAGGAGGGGCCTCTCCTAGCCCAAGGCTCCCTGTGGCAGAGCAGGAGTTTAGCAGCCATCTCATGTCCATGCCTAATTGCTGTTCCAAGAAAGCAGGCTGGAAGTGTTCTGTCCCCAGCACTGAGCTTGGATGCCCAAGCCGTCTCCAGGCTCATCTAACCACAAGCAGATGCTCGGCCAAGAGATCGATGGATTTGCCAGCAGATAAACAAGTGCGGGAGTTCTAAGGTGTGTGGCTGACTGTGCTGCCAGGATCAGGGCAAGGGTCTGCAGCAGGAGCAGCAGAGTGAAATCCTGGGCTCCTAAAGCAGCATAGGGGTTTTTCTGACACACCTGCCTGGACAGTCCCCATCAGCAGACAGAGCAAAACACTTACGTGTCTGATATGCCCAAACGCCGATGGGAAAAACAGGGGTTGCTTAAACCCTTGATGGACCTGAATGATTCCTCTGTGGCAGATGGTTCTGTTTTGGGTCATGACAGTGGAGCTGGAGTGGAGAGTATCAGAGGCAGGAGCTGTCTGGTGGTGTTGCTATGCTGCTGTTCCTCTAAGGCTGCTTCCCTGTCTCAAGTAGGACAAGGAACACCAGGGACCAGCAGTGCAGGCTTCTGGTTCTGCACCTGTCTTGGGATCACCAGCAGCAGCACTTCTGTCCTCACAAGGGCACAGGGGACATCTGACATGCAGGTTGTGCTTCCATGCTGGGCTGTGTGCTGTCACAGTTGTGCTGGGCAGCACAGCTCCTCCTGCTCCTTTCAAGTTGTCCCCTGCAGCTACAGGAGGGTCACAGCTCTGGATGTGTTTGCAGCCACAGCCCTGGCACATCCACACTGCACTAGCCAGCTGGGACACAAGCAGCCGGTTCCCTGTGTTGCTGATTGTGCCCGTGCCCCTTCCCCCAGAAGGGCTTGATGTTGGGAAGTTGTTTCCAGGCTTCCCTGAAGGGCTATCCATGCAAGAGTAGATTTGACCCCTCGGATGGGCACATCAGCAGGTGGGTGGTAAGATGAGACACCAACTTCTGCCCAAAAGTGGGAAGCTGCAGGCCTGGTCGGCTCGATTACGAAGCATCATGGCAAATAGCATGAGCTGCATGTCCCCAAAATAGCCCAGGGGAGTCTTTATAACGTGGTGCTCCCAGAGAATCATCAGTCCTGGGCCAAGGGCCTGTAGATGAGCTGCAAGTGCCAGGTGCCACCTCCTGCATGTGACTCGGGGAGTGCAGGAGAGCGCGGTGGCTGCCACTTCCCCGCGGCAAGGGGACACGGACACGGGCGAGGGCCAGCACAGATCTGTAGCGAGGAGGGCCCCTGACAGGCAGAAGAGGAGACAGCAGTGCCGTGAGGGGCCAGGCTGAGTGCTGAGCACCCCCCATGCCGCTGTGCCTGAAGGCTCCCGTCAGCATGAGGGACTATTGCCCCTTGTCGGTGCCCCGGTACGGCCGGTACCCGCGTCTGAGGGCCTCGCGCACCGTGCACTTCCCCAACGACGTCGTCTTTCAGGACCACATCAAACAGGGGGACCTGGAGCAGGTGGGCAGGTTCATACGAGCCAGGAAGGTGACACTGGACACCATCTACCCTTCTGGTGAGTGCTGCTGGTCGGCAGAGCTGGGGCAGAGCAGTGGCACAGTTTGGTGGGGCTGTGAGGGACACTGGGGCTGGGCTGTGGGCCACCTTCAGCAGGGTTGGAGCAAGCCAGGTCCCTCCCTAGCAGGGAGCAGTGCCCAGCAGGGCCTGAGAACCCCAGGCCAGGGCCCCAGCATCTCCCATCAACAGCACAGTCAGTGCATGCTGCAGAAGGGGGAGCTTGGTGCCCGGGTCCCTGTAAGGCACAATCAAGCACCTGCAGTGTGGTGGGACCTCAGAGAGCGGCAGCAAGCACAGGCCAGTCTGTGAGCTCTAGGCAGGTCCCTGGGGCTCCTGCCTTTTCCCCACACTGGGGGATCTGCATTTGTGTCTGGCTCTGCCTGTTTCTCACAGGCACTGCTCCCTCTTGTATGTCTAACTCTGGGGACTCACGGGGAAAGTTTTGTGTTCTGTTTGCACAGCCTCACCAGCAACTCTTTACGGAATGCCTTGATCAGTACAGGCTGATGCAGAGCCCGGATTTGTCCTTTTCTTCTGCTTGGCTTCAGCTTTTGCTCTCACGTGGCCATGGAGACAGAGGCTCAAATAACCCCGGACTTCCTTCTGTCCATACTGATTCTTCATTAGTGAGGAGCTTCCGAAACTCAGGCAGAGCAGGACACCAGAGACTTTTCTCGTGTCTCCGTGTGAGTCCTGGCCAGGACTCGGAGCAGCTGCTCTAAGGGGCAGCTCCTCCTCCCTCCCTCTGTCCTGCCTAGCCAGGGCAATGGGTGCTGCACCATCCCAGGCAGGCTATTTAGGCTGTAGAAGGGCAACAGGAACCCACAGCAGTTCCTCTTGCTTCCTCAGTCTTGGTTTCTTTCCCCACAGTCCTCTCCCTGAGAAGGAGAGTTCCTGCACCCCTTTCCTGAGCTGTGCACAACTTGTGAGTTCAGGATGGAGAGCCCATCCCCAGGCCAGGGCTAACACCTCCTGTCCCTTCAGGCATGGCAGCCCTCCATGAAGCCGTGCTGACGGGAAACCTGGACTGCGTCAAGCTCCTGGTGAAATACGGCGCTGACATCCACCAGAGAGATGAGAACGGGTGGACACCCCTGCACATGGCCTGCAGCGACGGCTACGCTGACATAGCCAGGTAAGGCGCTGTGACGGCCTGCCGGTGCTGCAAAGCCTGAGGACAGACAGCACCGGGCTGGAGCAGGGTCTGTGTGGCTCCTTCGGGGGGTGCCCGGTCCCTGCGCTGCCCCGGGGCTGTTGGGGCCGTGCCACTCCCGGCGATGGAGGCTGCGGGCCCGGGGCTGCCCGGCCCGGCGGCTCAGCTCCGCGTCCTGCAGGTACCTCCTGTCCCTTGGGGCCAGCCTGGAGGCCACCACTGATGACGGGGAGAAACCCTCGGACCTCATCGACCCCGAATACGAGGACCTGGTGCAGCTCTTCGGAGGCACCGCGCTGCGCTGAGGCGGGCACGGAGAGAAGCGGCCCGAGAGCCTCGGGGCCGGGCCGGCGGGGCTGCGCCTGCCCGAGGGCCGGGGCTGCGCCCGGGCTGGGCCTGGGCGGCGGCCGGGCAGTGGCGCTCGGTACTGCGAATCGGGAATCACTTTGTACTTTTCCAATAAAGCATCTTGGTTACCGCCTCCGCCGGGCCGGGGCCGGGGCCGGGGCGGGAACGGGAGCGGGGCCGGGCCGGGCCGGGG
>VZRV01009205.1:329506-341361 GCA_013398115.1 Falcunculus frontatus | reverse complement strand
CACACGGCCCACACGGACCCGGGGCACACACGGCATGGGGCACACACAGCACAGGGGCACACATGGCACACACAGCACAGGGGCACACACAGCACAGGGGCACACACAGCACAGGGGCACACACGTGTGAACACACGGCACAGGGGCACACATGTGAGTACACGGCACAGGGGCACACGCACACACGCCTCCCAGCTGTTACCTTTCTCGTACCAGGGCAGGAACCAGGGGCAGGGCACGCTGGCTGTGCTGTTGGGCATCGTGTCGGGCCAGCATGAGAACTTGTCGAAGGTGCGGTTACAGACCAGCTCTGCAGAAGGACAGGAGCTGGTGGCGCTTTGGCCTCACCCTCTCTCTGGGTGCCAGGACCTCCACTGGCCCCTCTGCTCTGTCCCCCATCCTGCTGGGACCCTGTGTCGGCTCCTCTGCCCCATTCCCATCTCAGTAGGACCCTGTCCCCATCCCATCCCACCAGAACCCCACTGGCCCCCCACAGGCACTGACCTGTGGGCGCAGGCAGGCGGCTCATGTTGCGCTGGCACTCTTCGCTGTACTCCTTCCATCTCTCAACGACATTATCCGTGATCTGGGCAGAGGGACCCTGGGGGCACCAGGGAGCATCACCCGTCACACGTGTCCTGCTCACAGGGGCCACCATGCTGTGCCAGGCAGTGACCCCGGCTCGGGGACAGCCACAGGCGAGTGCAGGCTAACATGCCATGCCATGCCATTCTGTGCCATGCCATGCCATGCCATTCTGTACCAGGTCTTGTGGATGGCAGGGCAGGCAGAAAGGGGCATCAGCTGCTGTACCACATGCCACAGTGAGGGGCTGCAGTGGGATGGGGTGGAGCGGTGGCAGTTCTGCATTGAGTAGCAGGCTGAGCATGGGGCAGAGCACCCTCGTGTGGGACAGCCCCTCCTTACCTGGCAGTAGAGCAGCAGCACCAGGAGGGTGAGAAGACGTGGCTGGGACATCCCTCCTCTGGACCACATGCATGGGACACAGTGCAGGGCACACAGCTTCCTACTGGCCCTCAGCAGCTTCTCCATCCTGGCGGTGACAGCCCTGGCATGTGGGCAACCCTGTGCAAGATGCCCGGTCACAGGGACTCCTGGGACAGAGCTGGGGGACACAGGGCTGGGGGCAGGTGGGGTTGGAGGGGGCCGCTCTGGTACAGAGCCAGCACCGGTCATGGTGCCACACTCCTGTCCCCATCCTCACCCGACCCTGCTTGGTGTTTGCATTCAGCTATTTGTTTGCTCATTTTCACACCGAGCACCTGTATTATCCTCCCCAGGATGGCACTGGGGCAGTGACCATGCAGGCCCTCTGCCCACCAAGCTAATTTCAGCCCCTGTGTGGCTGGAGTGCAGCGGCAGTGCTGCCTCCAGACCCCCATGGAAAACCTGGGCTGGTGCCACCCCACACTGCTGCTGGGACCTGGCTCCACATCGATGCTGAGTTCTGAGAATGCAGGACCCCCATGGCAGAAGGGACCCCTCCTCACATCTCTCAGGCACCCTCTCAGGCAGAGGCTGGCACCTGGGCTCTCCCTGTCCCCATGGACCCTCATGCCAGGGCTGCTAACACCCAGCCAAGGTCTGGCAGCAGCACCCACTGTGGATGGCAGTGGGCAGGGAGCCACTGACAGCATTGGGGGGCAGCAGGGATGGGGACATTGGCCATTAACCCACAGGGATCCCGGCCCGTGGGGCTGCCGTGGCTCTAGGACAAGCTCTGCTGGGCTGTGCCCCTGTGGGTCCATCACCCCCAGCTCCAGCCAGGGACATGGCGTCCGGGTGCTCCACAGACCGTGGCTCACGAGGTGCCATAATTCCCTCCATCCCCCTAAGCCGGTTATGGGGCTCCTGAGCAGGATTTTGGCTCTTCCCACAAGGGCCCATTCTGGCAGCAGCCCCATGGCACGGCACGGCTGTGTGGGGTGAGGGCAGCTGAGTGGGGGGATGGGACGGACAGCAGTGCCAGTGCCACCACAGGCACTACGGCATCACCCCCAGCCCCTGGGCTCCCCCTGGGCACCAGCCAGAGCGTCGTGCTCCCCGACCGGTTCTGCTCCCAGGGCTCGCTGCTCTGCCTGTGCCTATTTTTATCCCTGGGAAAGTCGTGTTTCCTCCATCCGTGCAGACCCACTTGCCATGTCGCAAGTGGCTGCCGGAGAAGCTCATTAATCAGCGCATGGGGCTCCACATGCAGCTCGGGGAGCAGGACCTGCAATGGCCTTATTTAGCCAGTCCCAGGACAGAGGGAACTGTCTCCTGGGACAGTTCTCACTGGGTGGGCTCTATGAATAGGGACCTCTGTTGGGTGCCCACCAGCCACCTGACCATTCCAGAATCCCTGTTTTTGTCATCACCCCAGCCCCACCCCAGCAACACTGTTGCCCTACCAGCATCCCTGTCCTAGTCCCCCTCCCATCCCACCTCAGGATCCCTGTCTCTTTCCTCCCACACCCCTATGCCAGCATCCCTGTCCTTGCCCCCCTGCTAGCCTGATCCCGCCATCCCTGTGCCCCCCTCCAGCCCCACATCATCCCTACCTGTGCCATCCCGCTGCCACCCATGTCCCAGTCCCACGGGAAGATCCCATTGCCTGTCTCTGGCCGAGCATCAGTCCCTGCCCTGGTTGGGAATGCTCCTCCAGGTCCATGGGTCACAGGGACTTGCTGCCAGCCCCTCTGTGCAGCCAGGGAGCAACTTTGGGGCAGAGGTGTCGCTATTTTTAGTTGCTGCAGTGGGATTTAGCAGCAGGGAGGCCTCTGCCCTGGACTCCCCCCATCTGGCAGCCGCTCCCCAGCCCTGGCCCCACTGTGGCCAAGCCGGGCAGACTGCACTGGGTGAGGGGTCCTGGCACGGGGGCCAGTCATGCTCCTCGCCCCGGCACGGGTCTTCCCCCTCACCCTGCCCAGGCCCTTTGCCCCAGCTGCCTGTGGTGCTGCACAACCCTGGCACCATGCCGGATCCCCGCTACCCACAGGACGAGGGGTCCCTGCAGACAGGGAGGGGGCTCTTTCCAGCGGAGATGTGGGCGTGTAGGAGTAGCTGTGAACTGGCTCTCCCTGGTCTGGTGCCAATGGGCAATGGCAAAGAGGGAGCAGTGGCTCTGTGTGGTGGAACAACAGGGTCTGGGGTGGACGGGACCACTGGCAGCACAAGCACCTCCTCGGAGCTGGCACTGCCCAGCAGCAGTGCCTGCAGTGCTTGGGGTAGCAGCTCTACCAGCTGGACGTGCTGCAGCCCCTCTCAGCTGAGCCTGGGTGCCAGGGGCAGCACTGCACAAGGGACCTGGCCCCACATCCTCACCACCTCCTCTCACTCTGCTGTGCCAAACTGGCTCCCAGTGCCACATTCCCTGCCCTGGCACCTCATCCCCAGCTGGTGCCAGGCTTTGGGGGATCCCCCACCACACCAAGTCATGGGCAGTGGGTGGAGGGTGCCTGGCCTGTGAAAAGGTGCCTCTGAGGGGCTGCAGTGCATGACAGTGGGTGTCCAGGGGACTTTTGCCCCACGCTGGTGTTGGACAATGTGGCACGCTCCTGTGTCACGGTTCTGTGGCTGCTGACCCTCACAGAGCCCAGGCTGTAAACACCCAGTACGGCTCCACTCGGAGCCAGAGCCATGAAGGAGAGACCTCGTGCCAGGAGAGCAGGAACCAGGAGCCAACACTGGGATGTGCAACACCACTGCTGGTAGCCCCAGTGCTGGGGGCCAGAGGGGTCAGACACAGGCACCATCATCTGTCCTCAGGGTGGTGGGAGCAGGGCTGTCACTGGCGTCTGTGTTTGCCTTTCCCAAGCCAGCAGTGCCAACCCCTGCAGAGCAAGGGGCAAAGCAAGGACCCCCATTCCCCTTGACTGGTGCCCCTGTGGCCCCCAGCTGACCCGCAGCTTGTGGCAGCTGCCACTGGCCCCAGGTGGTCAGGAGGCAGGGGCCAGCCCGGGCAGGGTGCAGGGCAAATTGAGGACCTGGGTGCACTGCTGCCACGGCATTGCACCAAGACATAGGGAACAGCTGGGAAAAGGCTCGTATTGGGATTTTGCTCCCCACTGGTGGGTGTGCAGCTGCCATGCTGCCCTGCAGCAGCTCTGTACCAGCACGGACCCTCGCAGCTGGCTGAGTGCCCGGCCCTGCCTAGGAAGAGACTCTCTCCTCATCCCACCGTGGTCGGTTTCCCCTGGGGATTTTGCCACCCCAGCCCCTCTGGCTTTGCTGCCATTGCACGTGTGAGAGAATGAGCTCCACATCTGGGATCACTGTGGCCAAGAGTCACGTGGATCAGTGGCTTGGTAAAGTCTCCATGGGACGCTCATGGGCATCTGCAACGTGACCTGGGAGCACCTCAGCACAGCCACAGCCCTGCACAAGTGCTGTGAGGCTGGCACAGCCCCCCAGAGCCTGGTCCCACAGGACTCTTGCCTCTGCAGTGGGGTGGGCACCTGGGCTCCTGTGAGCACAGCCCCGCACCCAGCACAGCCTCGTTGGCTTGGGGGCAGCTGTGGGGGCTGTGTGGCCTCTGGACACAGGGATTAGCCCCCCGTGCGCTAATGCGGTGCTTTCCACGGCTGGCTTGGCTTGGAGCTTGGAGCTACATGCCAGCACGGCAGGGGCTTTGGCACTTGGCAGGGGAGGGGATGGTGCTGGGCCAGAGCTGATGCAATGCCAATGCCAGCCTGGCCCTGCAGATGCTGCTCCACTTTCCACCCAGGACCGCGGCAAGTGGGGCAAGGCTAGGGGAGATGGCTGTGGCAGGGAGGCCCAGGAGGTCTGTCCTGCACTGTCCCTGCCCTGTGTCCGTGCCCAAAACTTGAGCATGTTTCCTACTCCCCTTCTCCATTCTTTCCTTGAGAACTGAGTACAAGGAGCTTTGGCAGCAGAGGAGCAGCTGAGCAGCCCGGAACAGTCCTTGTGCTGCAAGACTGTGGCTTGTTTGCACCGAGCTACGTGATTGTGGAAGCACTGAGCAGCGGCACATGGAGAGAGCCGACATCACCAGGCACCGGTGATGTCGGATTCTGTGTCACCTCGGACCAAGAAAACCCAAACCAGCCCTGACAGTGTTTTTGTCAACAGCAGCACAGGATGCAAAGAGGACAAATGCTCTTTGCATCACCTCCACTACTGCCCGGTCACCACAAGGCATGGTCAGGGGGCACCTGCACCCTGCCCTGTACCAAAGAGGGACCATGATACAGCCTGGCAGCAGCCAAATGACCTTGCTGCCCAGCTGGCTCTGGCAAGGGGATGCTGAGCCACACAGCACCTCATCCCTTCCTCAAGGAAAGGGGTGTTTTTGTTCATCACGTTGCATGAGAACCTATGAAACACAGAAGGAAGGCGCAAGAGGCACGGTGTGACACGTGTGGTTAGCATGTCACAGGGGAGGCACAGGGCTGGGAAAAGCCTAGGAAAAGGTCAGTGCAGACGGGCTGGTGCGCACACTCCCCTGCACCGGGAGCTCCACACCCGCCTCCCTCTGCACCAGCAGATCTGCAGCCCCGGGTACAGCCAGGCACCAGCCCCAGCAAGGCAGGGGGTGCTGCGGGGGGCACACATGCCCAGACATCCACTGGCACCTGCTGTGCACAGGCATGTGCACTGGACCCCTGGGGTAGACAAACAAGGACAGATCTCTGGCCATGGGGATGCAGGACAAAGCAGGATGCAGTGGTGGAGCACAGGGGGACAGAGCTGAGCAGTCATCCAATCTCCCCTGTGTCCGGCTTCCCCTGCCCCTGCCTGGCACAGAGAGGTGCATGGAGATGCTGTGCTCAGTGGCTGGTTTTAGCCCTGTGCTGCTGATCAGGGTTTGTGGTCACATTTTTTCATTAACTATTTTTAATCCACATTTTGCCCATTCTCCCTTCAGCCTTTTCTCTTTTCCCCTCTCTAGGCAACAGAACATTAAAAAAAAAATATGCACCGCAGTGTCGGAAAGGAACAGGATTGGTGGGAAGCACAGGAGCTGACAGCTGGGGCAGCACTAACACGCTGACGAGGGGTCCTGCAGGCCCTAAATTTTCCTGTGGATGCACAGACAAAATCACAGGGGCAATCACTGAATTTGGTGTGGGTCAGGACACCCGCGGCAGGCGCTGCATGGGGCAGGGTGCTGTGCCGCGGGATGCACGGCAAGGGCTGAGCAGAGCAGATGCTCTGTCCTCAGCCCATGCTGTGTGAGGGGAGCAGGCTGACCCCCGCGGTCCCCGCTTCCCTCACCACCCCGAGGGAAGTGCAGTGCCGGGCAGAGGGGACCTGCAGCAGCTTTGGAGATGCACTTGCAACCAGGAGGACGGCAAGGTCACATACCCAACATGTCCTGGTTAAACAAAGCCATTTACCAACACCGTGTTGACACAGCAAAGCTCGGGACAGAGTCACAAAGGGCACTCGCACCAGGCCCCCGTAACACCCAGAGAGCTTGGGGAGAGCTGGGAAATGGCAAAAGTGTCCCCTGCTTCGGCCTCTCGACAGGAGACCTACGGGCACTGCTGTGCCCACAGCAGGGAGACCACGCGCGTCCCACCCCGACCAAGGGCTGCTCCGGGAATTACTGCCAACGCGACGGAGTTCAGATGGTATCGCTGGCCGGGGGCTCACCACAGCCAGGGCAGAGCCCAGGGGTGCTGTGAGCCTGACGGCAGCGCCCCTGCCCAGGGGCGCCAGCGGCAGCGGTCGGACGGGAAGCGGGCACAGCCCTGCTGGGACCCCAGGCCCAGAACACCCGTCACCGAGGGGCTCATTTTCCCTGGGGCCGGTGCCTCGCATCGGGGCGGCTCTGGGAGCTGCTGCTCTGGGGTCCCGGGGCTCAACTCGTGGCCCCGGGGTTGCGCAGTCGTCGCTCGAATCCACATCCCCGCGACGGGGCGTGCGACATCCCGAGCTCCGAGACCGCGGCTATGGGCGCTCCCTGCCCTCCTCCCTTCCTTCCCCGTACCTGTCGGGGCTGGGCTCGCGGCGGCTCCCGAACGCATCTCGGGACCGGCGGGGACCGGGTCCGGCGGGCTCGGCGAAAACTTTCGCGGAGCCGCGACGGCAGCGGCTGTGGCGGCTCAGGGGGAGGGACTGGCTCGGGGGGAGGGACCACGGGCGCGGAGTCGCGTCCCACCGCCCCGCTCCTCCCGCCGGCACGAGGGGGGCACAGCCCGGTACCCCGGCCCCGCCCGAGTGCTCGGCGCTGCCCTTCGCATCATCGGCGGTCGCTCCCGGGAGCTGCGGGAGCGCCGCGATGTCCCTGCCGCTTGGTCACCCGTCACCGGCTTCTCCGCCCCGCCCCACTCCCGGGCACCGGCTCGTCTCGGCGGCGGGGACGGGCAGAGCGGCGGGGGCAGCTAGACCGCGCCAGCCCCGAGGGAGCGGGCCGGGGGTCCGTTCCCCGGGAGGTTTCCCCGGTCCCAGCGCGCCGCCCGCTCCTGCCGTGCCCCGAGCTGGCGGCCCCGCCGGGGGAGCGCGGGCTGCTCGGACCCTCAGCCGCCCGGACGGATCTCGGCCGCGCCGCCTCGAGCCGCCCCCACACCCGCGCCCCGTCCGCCGGCGGCGGTGACGGCTCGGTGTTTGCCGCCGCTGTCCCGCTGCAGGTAAACACAGCCCAGAAAGAGCAGCGCACCGGGGCCGCCTGGCTGAGGCTGAAGCGGGATCCGGGGGAGCCCCCGGCCTGGGGGTGCCCTGTCCCGGCCTCCCGCCACGAACGCATTTACCTTGGGCCGTGCAGGGCGTGTTGGCCATGCCGGCCGTGGCAGCACTGGTACAGGCAGCATGTACCCCGGTAGCCCCTCAGCCCAGCCCTGGCTCCCCAGAGCTGCCCCCGTCGGGGTCCCACTCTGCGCGGCCGCCGCTGGCTGGAAGTCCCCGTGGGTGTGGGCAGAGAAGCCCGGGCACAGAGGAGCCGGGGCCAGCGAGTGTCTTGCCATTGCACGGGGATCGGACCCACGGCTGCCCCGCTGGAGATGGCCCCGGCACCCTTCCAGGCCAGGATGGGGGCTTTGGGGGAGGACTGGCAGCCCCCAGCCCTACCTGCTTGGAGGCAGAGATGTGCCCTGGGGGAGCCCCTGCAGGCAGCTGCCGGGCCCTGGCGGAGGGCAGGGTGGGATCAGGGGGCAGCCAGCTCAGACACGGCCACAGGCTGCTGCCAGCCCCATGCTCTCTGATGCTCAAGAGATAAGCAGCGCCCTCGCTCTGCAGCTGTGGGCGCAATGCTCGCGGCTGTGTCTGGCACATGCTGTCCTGGCAGTTGTGACTGCTGCAGTTCAGCTGCCATAAGGGATGTGGTGAGAGGGTACGTGCTCACCGGGAGCGCAGGGCTGGCGCGGCTGGGGGGACCACAGCCCAGCTGGAATGTCCCTGCCACCGGCCGTCACGGAGCTGAGCAGGGCTCTGTGCTGCTGGGGGGCCGAGGGGCTCCATCACTTTCCTGCTCCATGCTGGCCCTTTGCATGACACAGAGCAGCACCCGTCAGCCCCAGGAGCAGCGCTGCGGGACCTGGGGGATGAGGAAGCACAGCCAGGCAGGGCAGCCCCCAGCTACTTGTGAGGAGAGGGCCCAGCTCCCTGAGCGCTCACCTGCCCATGGCCTCTGCTGGGGCTGGGCATAGGCCCAGAGTGGTGCTGCCAGTCAGCATCATTAGGCCTTGTTAAGGTGACGAGCTTTCACTGCTCTGCTGTGCCAGTCTGCCTCTGTTCAGCCTGCTGGAGCCCAATTAGTGTCACATCCGGGAGGCAGCTCCCGCAGAGGTGACGGGCGCCCTTGGCACAGCCCTACCCTGGAGCTGCTGTCCAGCTGAGACCGGGCACAGCTTGGCGCAGGCCTGGCTGTGGAGCCTGCCCACAGCTCCCTCTGCACACGGGGCCAGGGGTGCTGGGCACAGAGAAGGGTGAAGCCCCCCTACCTGGCATAGTGCCAGGGGCAAAGCCTTGCTACCCTCCCTCAGCTCTGAGGGGCTCAGCTCCCAGCCCAAGCCCTCAGCAATGAAAAGGGGGTGCAGCATCTCTCCCCTCCTAACAGGACAGCAGGCCCTGGGCACATTTACTCTTTATTATACATTAAGGTCTCAGATATTCCAGTTCTTTGATTCCTTGGGGCCAGCACACACAGGGGTGCACATGGTGGAGGGGCTGGTGCTCACAGCCCCCACACACTGGGAAATGTGGGGTGAGTGGCTGTGAGGGGCGGGGGTCTGCCCAGCCCCAAGGTGAGTGAGGTCGCAGAGTGGTGGGGGGATGCCCCCACAGGGCAGATGCAGTGTGGGGTAGGTGCACTGTGGTAAGCGAGTGCTGGGTTCCTGAGCAGGCACTGCCAGGCCCTGCCAGAGCCAGGCCATGTGCCCCACCATCATTGGTATGAGGCACAATCCCTGAAGAGCCCAGCAGCCAGCGGTGCTGGGGAGTTTCAGCTGAGCAGAAGCAGAGGGTGGGAGTCCAGGAGCAGGGCAGGAGGTCCAAACTGTGCTGGGGTTAGGGAGGAGCACGGGGGCTAAAGGCAGAGGGAGGACAGGGCCTCATGCACACTGCCCCAAGCCCTGGGCCCACAGCCACGGGGTCAGCAGCCCCCCCAGCCCCATGGGCTCTGTGACGAGGTACAGAGCCAGGCATTTGATCTCCCTACTCCCTGAGACAGCACAGTCCTGCTTCTGGGGCACATCAGGGACAAGGCTGAGGGGGGCGCAAGGACACAACTCAGGGCCAGTAGGGCAGTGGGAAGACAGGAAACCCCCCCCCCAAAAACCCCCAAAAGCAGTAGTGCAGAGGTGGAGATGCTGAGAATGGGGGTGAGAGATGAGTTTGCGGGGGGGGTTGGCCACAGGTGCTGGCAAGGCACAGGAGTGGAGTCAAGAGGAGGGGGAATGGCACTGGCTCCAGAGAGCAGAGAGGGGTCCTAGGATCTTGGGGGTTACCCACACGCTCTTCCCCCTGGGGCAAGGCAGGGTCCAGTCCCTCTGACTCAGGTGGTCACTTTAATCCCAAAATATTTGCGCAGCTGCTCCAGGAAGAGAAAGGTGAGAACGGTCTGAGGAATGAGGCGGACAGCAGCAGGAACAAAGCCCTGGAAGAGGATAGCAAGAAGGGGGAACGTCAGTGCGTGCCTGCCACTGGTTGTCCCAGCAGCCCAACCCTGGCAGCAGCACAGGTGGGCGGATGTGGGTCAGCAGTGGCCAGGCACATACTGTGGGCTGCAGAGCTGTCACATCATGGCCACCACGGTGCACACAGGTCTCAGCACCATGTGCTGACCCCTCTGCTTCACACATCAGTGCTGGCACTGCTGTTTGGGAGCTCAGTGGGTGCAACAGGGTCCCAGCTGTGGTGCCTGGGCCCAAGCTGAGTCCCATTGAGGCCAGGGCTTGCAATACCTCGGGGCCAAGCCCCGGCTGGGCAGACAAAGGCCTGATGCAGGAAGCAGCTGGGCTGCCACCGCAGAGCCTGGAAGGCTGCCTGCCCCAGGACTGTTCTGGACCACAACCTCTGCTCCCAACTCGGCTCAGCCTGCCCCATCCCATGCACCCCCAGCCAGGTACCTTGTAGAAGGCAAGAGGTCCGAGCTTGGCAGTTTCCATGGCACAGTGGGTGACACTCTGGAGTGAGAGGGTGAGAGATGAGGTGGGAGGGGCTGGGAGGCAAAGGCTGGCACATAGAGATGCGAGGACAGGCAGCAGCAAGGTGGGCAAAGGTGGGCAACTCACCCGGTACTCTCCGTGGGAGTTCATGAGGCGGGTCTTGAGCACATCCAGGGGCTGGCACAGGAATGTGGCACACCCACCCTGCCGAGAGTCAGCCAAGTCAGGAGACCTCGGTGCCAGCAACTGCTGTGGTCACTGAAGTGACTCAGAGCCACGCTGGGACCCGACCCCAGGCCAGGAGCCTCCTGGAGCCACTGTGCCCGGCCCTGCTCCACCGAGCCCAGAGTGGCAGCTCTGGCATCCCCAGCCTGAAACTCTGAACCTGGCTGCAGGCAAAAACCAAGCCCCAGCTCTGCCCCCGCAACCCTGGCCCTACTCACAGCAATGAAGCTGGACAGGAAGTGAGTGAAGACGTTGTCTGACAGCAATCCAGTTGCGAGAACCAGCTGCTTCGCCTGGTCATAACAGGAAAGCTGCAGAGACATGGCGAATCAGTGACATGTTCCCCCTTCTTTGCCACACCAAGGACTATCCTAGTCCCTACCTCAGTCACTTACTGCCCAGCAGAGCTGTCCTACCTGCCCAACAGTAACAAGGGCTCCACGGCAGGATGCCACTGATGCTCCTGAGAAGAGTTTCTTCAGGCCCTCTGTGGACAGACAGATTTGGATCAGCAGTTCTCTGCCATCAGTCACACTCCATTCCCCCTGGAGCCTCCTTCCATCCCCAGTCTTGTGTCCCCAACTCCTCACACAGCTCTGCTTGAAGCACACCATAGCAAACTAGCTGCAGGAGTAGGGAGTCCTTCAAAACAGCGTGACCTCCTCCCTGCTTCTGCTCATCCCCTGTTCCACCTGCTCCACCCTCCTGCAGCTGTTTTCTGTTGCAGCTCCGAGCAGGTCACCCTTTCCCACCAACTATGTGCAGGCTGCCAGGCCCTGCCAGACCTTGTCCAGCCCCTGCCCCAGCCAGACGATGTGGAGGTGCCAAACGCTGCACTCCCCTGGACTCCCCCAGCCCCAAGGGCATCCCCCGGCCCTTGTCCCTAGCCCCGCCTGAGCGAACTTCCAGGGTAAGCCCTGCCCCGGCACCTGCTAGGACACCGGAGCAGGCTCACCCACACGGCTGGCACGGCCTCACCTTCCCGGAGGACACGGTACATGCCATCCAGGGCATGGGAATAACTGGAAGGAGCGAGAGGGGAAGGGGTCAGGGTCCGAGGCT
>VZRV01009205.1:311462-325663 GCA_013398115.1 Falcunculus frontatus | reverse complement strand
ATAACCGTCCCCCCATCCCCTCACAGCCCCCCCAAACCCCCGCAATCATTCACAGCCGCTTCGCGCTTCTCACACTCGCCCTCCATCCCCCTAAGCCTCCCCACGCCGCCAGAGCCGCCCCCCGGCGCGTCCCCTCTTCACCTTCAGCAGATCCAAGGGGTGGGTGCAGCAGGCGGCCCCGGACGAGGCGAGGCCGCCGAAGTACCAGCGCGAAACGCGCCGCTCCGCCATGGGCGCCGCTTCTGCCAGAAGCCACGCCCTCACCGGGGAGAGACCACGCCCCTCCCGTTAAACCACGCCCCCTCCCGGTACCGGAAGGGAGCGGGGCGGGCCCGGGGCTCGCATCTCCGAGCCTGCAGCGAACGCGGCAACCCCAGGCTCCAGAATCCTCGTTCCCACCCCGCACGCATCTCCATTTCCAGCCCCCGGAAGTGGCTTCTTCCCGTTAATAATTAACAGGGATTAATTAATGGGGAGGTGAAGCCATCAGCAAAACGCAGGGTGAAGAGGTGGGGGATGCACAGGTACAAACGGCAGCATTACCAGCGTGCACACGCTGAGCACACAGGGATAATCAGCAGCTCCAAAATACTCTTTCCCACCCCGCATGCATCTCCAGAACCTGTGGAAGTGGGTTCTTCTCGTTATTGATTAACAGAGAGGTAAGACCATCAGCAAAAGGCAGTGTAAGGAGGTGGGTGATGTGCTGGTACAAACGTCCAGTACCTGAAGGGAGTCTACAAGAAAGATGGAGAGAGACTATTTACAAGAGCATGTAGTGACAGGACAAGGGGGAATGGCTTCAAACTCAGAGTAGGTTTAAATTAGGTATTAGAAAGAAATTTTTGGCTGCGAGGATGGTGAGGCCCTGGCACAGGCTGCCCAGAGAAGCCATGGCTGCCCCATCCCTGGAAGTGTTCAAGGCCAAGGTCAGACAGGGCTTGGAGCAACCCGGCCTAGTGGAAGGTGTTCCTGCCCATGGCAAGGGGCTGGAACGTGATGATCTTTCAAGGTCCCTTCCACCCTAAACCATTCTGATTCCATGAAATGGGGAGCATGGGGTTAATCGGCATTTGAGAAAGATGAACCATTTTACAGGTTTTTTTGATATTTATAAGGTAGAGTTCATGGTGATGGCAGGAAGTAGCAGCTCTGCCAAACCACACAGCATTCTTCGGGAGAGTACTCCCACTGTGCCACACGCACTCGGAAAGGTCCGGAGCCCGGCTTGGGCAGCAGCTGTAGCACCAGTCTCTCCATGGTGAGACTACTCCAGAACAACAGTCCCCCCTGCCGCCTCTAGCGCTGCTTTGATCTTCTCTGCTTCCTCCTTGGAGGCGTTCGCCTTGATCTCCTGCGGAAGGGACTCCACCAGCTTCTTTGCCTGCGAGAGGGACAAAGTACGAGGCTTGTAAACTGGCTTTCACTAACTGGATTATTGGATTTAGAGCCATGATCCTGACCTCTGCTTAAGCCAACCATGGAAACTCACCGACCAGGACAAACCCCAAGACTTACACTTGAACTACGGCACATCCCACCAGAAGGCAGCGAAACCTGACTGCGAGTGATGGCGTATCTGCTGGGAAACCTTTTCCAGCGATTCGCTGCTCTTAAATTCCTTCCACCACGTGTGGTGGTCCCCAAAGTGCACCCTGGCCTGCGCAGTGTGGGTACAGGCAGAGCCCCATGCAGTGACCTGCTGAGGCAGCGTCTGCCTGGCGCTGGGCTGGCTCTGCTCAGTGCCAGTGTTTTGGTTCACATACTCGTACCAGCAGGAGGGGAGGCCAGTGCAGGGTTTGGACACAGCTGCACTGGCTAAAACAGAGCTCCAGCACAGACTACTTGACAACACAGTTGTCAGACAACACATTTTAGGGACTTTTAAAGCAAAATTACTGGTACTAAGCAGCACTGCAATACTTAAGGCAAGCTGAAAAACTGTTGAAAGAATTGAAAACTAATTGAAAGAATTCACTGCAGTGCTACTATAGAGAAGGAAGTGAGCCCAGGAGGACAAACCCCTGCTGCTCTTACACACAGCAGCTCTCTGCCATGGCACTGCGGGGGTTTAGCACCCACCAGACTGGCCACTGTGCTGGTGGAAAGGTTTTGCTCTTTTGATTCCTGCTGGGTTCAACGCCTACATATCAGTGGTGGCAGAAAAATGCTTTTTTTGGTGGGGTTAGAAGGCACAGACGTGCGGGCAGCACTCGGCAGGGCACAAATGCCTTTGCTCACCAGGACAGGATTTGGACAGGAGTCTGTTCAGGCTCACTGCGATGAGGACAGGAAACACAACACAGGTTATTCATTTCTGAACCCTGCCCACCAAGTTGTGACTCCATTCTACAGCAGCCCTGGTCAAGAGAAGCAGCTGTTCCTGGTGTTCAGTGGGAAGAAGAGCAGAGCCCAAGCCAAGTGGGACCCACACAGCAGCAGCCATGGGGCAGACACAGCATGTTCTCAGTCCAGCTAGAGCCCAGGGCTGGTGGGGACAGAGGGTCAGCATCTGCTGGGCAGCTCCCAACGAGCTTCCTGAGGTGCAGCCAGCCTCGGTCCGGCATGTGCTGATCATGCAGCTGTCTCAACAAGCAGTTGTTGCCATAGGACTGATGTTTGGGTCCCAACAGTGCCCACAGTAACCACTAGCTGTGCTTCTCTCCATTCTATCAGCAACCCTACAGGCCATGGGCAGATCCCCCTGCAAACCTCGCTAAAAACACCTCGACTGGAGGGCAGTAAAATTTACAATAAAAGTGCTTTGGCTCTACTTTGAACACAACCTCTGCAGGTAGAACCTCCACAACTGTTTGTGTTGCCTGTGTGTTTCACCCGAAGTGCTGGGCTTGGGTACGTCACACTTGAGCTTGCCTGCAGTAACTGGCACCTACAAACAGCTCATCCAACAGGTGCCACATGTAAAGCCAAGCTCATTTAGCATCAGCTCTCCAGTTGATTATCTGCTGATTGTGTCCATTATAGGGTTTGGTATTTTCATGTTTGTTTGGGACCAATAACAGATGAACAACTTCCAGAGGAATCACACTGACAGTCAGGTAATTATCCCTGTGGGACAGCCAAACTTGTACCTGTGCCACTGACTTTCTCTGCTGGCTTTGCAATGCAGCAATAAGAATGGGTCAGAAGATTATCTGCAAATACTCCTGCTCTCCTGGGCTACAACTGGAGCAGACTCAGCAAAATGAAGGGCCCTGAAAAGAGCTGGAAGCCTGGATTACTTCAGATGTGTGATTTAGAGAAGCTCATTTAACTTCAGAAGTACACTGGCCTTGGGAAAGGCAAGGCAAAGCCAGCTGCAGCGTGGGATGCTGGCTATTCCTGAGCTCTGCAAGAAAGCTCACAGCAGCTCTCAGGTTTGGAGAAGCTGAGGCGGGCATGGACATCTCTGAGTCCTTTGCTCTGAGCCTCCTCCTTCGTCCCTCTGCTTCTGACAAGGGAAAATTCCAGACAAAGGTGCAACCAAATCCTGTTCCCCACGTCTCTGCACTGACATGCACACAGGCAGACTGTGCTTCTGAACACACAAATCCAGGCTCCCTTTGAACAGAGAGCCGAGGTTGCTGGACCTGGGGGCAACACACCACAGCCTGGGGCAGCACCTCCTCACCTGCACGAGGTTCACTCCTGGCACAAAATTCTTCACCTCCTTGATCAGCTTCACCTTGTCAGTGGCCTTCAGCTCCGTCAGCCGGACGGTGAAATGAGTTTTCTCTTTCTTGAGCGGGACCTCCTCCTCCTCCTGGAAGCAGCCGGAGCGCGGTGAAGCCCCGCGGCCGAGCCCACCGGCCTCGCCCGCCCCCGCGCGTGTGGTCCCTGGGGCCCCGCTCCCGCCCCTCCCGGAGGGTCCGGTACCTTCGGAGCCGCCTGGGCGGGCAGGAGGGAGGCGGCGGCCGCCGTGGGCATCACTCCCACGTCCGGGATCTTCAGCGTCTCCTGCGGGAAGAGCAGCGGCACCAGCGGCCGGTCAGGCGGCGCACGCGGCCGGGCCGGGACGAGCCGGGACGAGCCGGGTCAGGCCGGGTCGCCCCCGCACCCACCTTGAGCAGCGCGTTGAGATCGGCCACCTCGAGCAGCGTCAGCCCCGCGATGTCCCGCACCAGCTGCCGCACCTTGGGCGAGTACTCCTTGGCGGCCGTGTCCAGCGGCGCCCCGGCCAGCNCAGCGCGGCGGGCAGCATGGCGGGCCCAGGACACCGAGCGCTCCGCCCCGCGCTCCCGGCGGGCCCCGCGCCGCCGCCCGGTGCCGGTAGAGAGCCAATGGCGACAGAGGCAGGGCGAACCCATCTGCAATGGGAGATGTAGGCAAAATCGGGTAGCGTAGAAAAGCAAGATCAATCATAGTAAATCCGTTAGTATTTATCAGTTCCAAACAAGGGTAGAAAAAAATTTCATTTCCGAAGGAACAGAAATTACTTCCTCTCCAGAATGTTTGGAAGGAGAATTGGTTCTATTTCTACACTGTACACCAGGGTTAATGGTAAAATTGAAGCATAATGAATGCAAATTAAAACAAACAAAAATAAAGACTGAAAGCCCTGTCATTTTACCTTTTGACTTTCACTAATTGCAGTGAAATTTATTCTAAGGCTCCATGAAGCTTAATAATTTAGGACTATGCATCTACAGCGTAGAAACATTCTAGATACCGTAGGGAGGAAACTTAAGTGGCCAAAACTCAATTTGAGCTGAAGCTGGCCAGTACTGCGGGGGAAAGCACAAAGGGATCCGCACCCCAGAGCTGCCGCCACCCCTGGGCCAGCACACGAGACCGCACTTCGTTCCAAGGCTTTATTGTCACCGTTAGCGCTCGGTCTCGCCGCGAGGGGCGGGACGAGGACAGGCCCGGCCCAGCGAAGGGCCCCGGGCCCGTGAGGGCGCTGCGGGGAGCGGGGCTCAGCAGGGATGGGGCAGAGCTGGCGCCGGGGACCGGGCAGGGCTGCGGCGCTGAGCCCTTGGGGCCTGCGCCACAAGCCCCGGGGCAACGACAGGGACAGGCCGAGCTCCCGCCCGGCCCCAGGGGCCGCCAGCTGCCGAGGGTGGGTGGGTGAGCCGGGGGGCTGCTGCCCCGGGCTGCAGGGCATGGGGGCTGCGCCCCTGCCCCTTGGTCCCCAAAGCCGGCAGTAGGAGCCTATGGCCCCCCTGCCCCTGGGACATGGGGCCGGGGGGCAGGACGAGTAGTCGAAGTACAGAGTGATTTCAGATGAAGAGTAGTGTTACACTGGACCCGTAGGACCCCTGAGATCCCTGTGCCCTGTGGCCGCGATCAGTCAAACGAGATGAGCTGGGCCTCTCCGCTGCCCGGGGGCTGCTGCCCGGGGGCAGGCGCTGGTGGGGGCTGCTGCTGGGGGGGCCCCCCAGCTGGGGCCACCTGGAACAGAGGAAACAGCTTTGTTAGTGTGTGGCTTCGTTAGCACAGGTGCCCCACTGGGTCCTGACGCCCTGGGCTGGTGGCACTCACCTGTTGGTAGAGGGGCTGCTGCCCGGGCAGGTAGGACTGCTGGGCTGGCAGGCTGCTCAGAGCTGTGTCCTGGCCTGGCAGGGCAGACATGAGACCCTATGGGAACGAGGGGGTGGGTGTCAGAGGGGCTGGGGTATGTGCAGCACCCACAGGGCAGTGGTGACAGCCCCCAGCCTCCACCAGACCTCCCCCAGGATGGCTCCATGGGCTGGAGCCCACCCATGGCTTGTCCCCCCATGCCCAAGCAGGGAGCGCTCACCTGCATGCTGTAGGGCTGGTAGCCCATGGAGACAGACTGGCTGCCCATGTAGCCCATGGTGCTTGACTGGGGTGCCTGGGAGATGGCTGGGATGCTCTGTGACTGTGAGGCTGCAGTCTGTGGGGAGAGGCTGGTGAGAGGTGGCACAGGCAACAATGGCTCACATCTCCAGACAAGGCCCTTGTGCCCAGAACTGGATCTGACTCCAGCCCACTTCCACAGCAAGAGCAGCAGATCTGGAACCAACCAGCCCATCCTCCCTCCTGCTCAGAGATCCCACTGCCGAGTTTGGATACACTGCCCAGCCCCATAGAACCCCCCAGCCCTTGTCCCAGTTGGCTGCAGGCTGTGCTGCCTCACTTGCCTGGTAGCCCTGTGTGGGTGTGGGCTGGTAGGATGAATACGCAGGGGTGGTGGTAGGCACTGCCGGCCCCTGCTGAGGCCCCTGCCCACCGCTGGCACCCGGCTGGTACATGTAGGCATTCACCATGCTGGGATCTGGGTGGAGAGAGCAGAGCTTGGAGCAACCCCCTTGGGCTCACCCGTACCCCCACAGGCTGAGGTGCCCAACGTACCAGTCCCGGTGACGGGCATGGCAGTGTAGGGCCCAGTTCCCCCTTGCGCAGCCTGGTTCATGTACACGCTGTGCATGGGAGAGCCCTCCACGGAGCCAGCTGGGCTGAAGGTGCCAGGGAAGCTGGTGGGCCCAGAGGGCTGGTAGATCACCCCACTGCCTGCAGGCATGGCCTGGAGCTGGTGGGAGGAGGAAAGCCAGCTTAAGGCCGCAGTCCCTGGAACGTGGCAGGGGGGTGCCTACCCCAGCAGCTGTACCTGGGCATAAGGCAGTGAGAAAGCTGGCATCTGGGCTCTCATCTGGATGGTCTGCTTCTGCTGCTCCAGGCGCAGCTGCCTCTCCTTCTCCTGCTCCTGCAGTCGCTGGATGGCCAACTGACGCTGCATCTCCAGGTACTCCTGTGGGAACAGGGCTGTGGTGGCTGGGAGCCATGATTCCACACAACCCCTTCTACCAGGGCAGCCATCCCTGCCAGCCTCGGGCTGGGCCACAGCGCAGGCAGGCCTGGAATACCCTGGACATGCTTCCCTGCCTCACCTGCTTCTTCTGCCTCATGATCTCCAGCTTCTGTGCCAGCTGGATCTGGCGCTGCCGCTCTGCCTCCTCCGCTGCACGGCGCAGCTTCTCCTGGTGCTCCTCCCGCAGCGCGTTCAGAGCCCCACGCGCATCCCGGATCTGGGCCAGTTTGTCCTGCAGGCCTTCATAGTACACTGGGGAGGGAAGGGACAGCCTCAGGAACACGGGGACAGAGCACTCAGACTGTCTCTGCGCTCCACACTAGCTTCTCTCCAGTGACACTGCGTCATGGGAATGCTGAACCCTGACACTGTGGAAGCCCTGGCTGCCCACCCACGCCCAGGGCCAGCAGCTCCCCCCGTTCCCACGCACGCCTGCGCTCGTCCAGCTGGTTGAGCAGCTCCAGCAGCTGCGGGTGCATGTTGTTGATGGACTGGAAGAGGGACAACACGGCAGAGTCGTTGGTGATGCTGCGGCCTCGCATGTGGTTGCTCTTCATGCGGTTGACGAACGTGGTGACCGCGTTCTGCAGTGCCTTCAGGAACTGCTCGTGGTTCTCCTCGGACTCACCGTTTTGGTACTGCTGCTGGAAGGAAGGATGGGGCAGCCTGTCAGCTGTGACCTCCCAGTGCCAAGAGCGAGCAGCCAGCCGGCAGAGCCAAAGAGTCGGGTGCTTCTTGCCCCTTGGTAGGTGCCAGACCCAGGCCCAGGCCCCCTCTTACCTCAACCACCCCAAGAGGGGCAGGGTGGGCTTCCCCAGGCTGCACAGCCGGCTCCGTCAGGGACAGGGGTGCTGACGGTGTGGGGCTCTTGCGAACCTCCTCCTGTTTCTTCTCCCAGTAGTTGCGGTTCAGGTACCGAGCCAGCTGCCAGGAAGAGAAGGAAGATGAGCATCGCTGCCTTGCAGGAGCAAGCCTGTGCTGCCGACTAGCAGGGCCAGGATTCTTACCTCTGGGTCAATGTCCTCGGCCAAGGGAGCAGAGGAATTCTGGAAAGAGACAAATGGAGAAATGCAGCTCAGCAAAACCAGAGATCCCCAGGTCCCACAGAGATGCTCAGCTCGGACCTGGCCATGTATGACCACCAGTGCTGAGTGCCAGTGAGAGCCTCAAAGGGGACACAAGCTGGGAGGCAGTGGAGGGAAGTAAGTGTCAGCTGAGAACAGACCTTCTTGCCCAAAACACAGTGAACAAGCAGGGGGTTGAACGGGGCAAGTATTTTCCCTCAGAATGGGGATTAAATTGGACACAAGCAGGGCAGACTCGGGCTCAGGAAGCGGCCTGTGTCCAGCCACTTCACGCACAGCTGCCATGGACATACCACAGGTGGGGAGTAGAGCGTGCTGGCTGGGGGAGCCGACGACGTGACAGGAGTGGGCTCAGCCTTAGGGTACATGGAGTAGGTTGTTTTCTGCCTCTGCAAAAGAGAAAATTGCCAACTCAGAGAGAGTCCAGCCTTCTCCAAACCAACCACAACGCAGCCCGTGCCTGGCTCTGCTTTCACTCTCTCATTCCACAGGCTTTGAGCCTTGCTCACACCAGGACACATCCAGAGATCTGTTATGGCCCAGCACAGCTGGGCTGAAGAGCAACAACCCCTCCCAGATCCCAGCAGGGAACAAACCATTCTCTCCTTCTCCTCAGCCTCTGACTGAGACAAGGCAATAGCCAGCTGGAGCTCCTCTTCCTCTTGCAGAGCTGTCTCATCGCGCTTTGGAGGCAGCTGGAAATGGAAAGATGAGGAAGTGGTCAGTAATGGGATCAACAAATAGGTCAGGATCACCAGATCACCTGTGGGGCAGCCACTCACCTGGGACTGCTGAGAGAGGGGGCTGGTCAGGTACTCAGGGGGCAGTTCAGAGGTGGCAGCAGCTTTACCCTCAGTTTTCCTGTAGTGACAGGTGAAGAGTATGGACTGAATGCTCCCTGCTCCGCACCAGAGCCTAGTTCTGCACCATGTTCCAGCAGCATCTCCCGGGAAGGAAGAGGGCCCAGCCCAGCCTGCACAGCCTGAGAAGCCCTCGTTGTGCTCTGCAGGGAGCTAGCTCTACACCATGCTTCCCCCCTCACAGTCCCAGCTGTCGCAGGCAAAGAAACCCACCACGAAGGGTACTGACTTGTTGAGATGCTCATAGCAGGGCTCACAGACTCTCACTTCCTTCTCAATCCCAAACTTGGGGATGGTGGAATACTTGGAGGAGCATTTCCCACAGAAGATCTGCCCGCAGGCCCGGCAGTGGTGCTGTGAAGGACACGAGACATGAGTGTGGTGGCAAGACATTCCTTCTCCTTTAGCCAACATCACTCAGACACTCCTGGCATTTCCCTGCCAGCAGCCAGGAAACACGGTCTGTCCCCAACACACTTCCACACAGCAAGTCCTGCAGGGAGTTCTGCAAGTCCCGAGGGCTGTGCAGAGCAGGGAACCCAGAGGAGCAGGAGCAGCACTCACCTTCCGCGTCACAACACCAAACTGCACTCGGCACCTGTGACACTCCTCTGCATCCACCCAGTCTGGAGCCTGTCAGGGTCAAGGGAAATTATGTGAGGAGGGAGGAGTGCATCTGGACTGGGCCTTTCAGGAGCTGTGATGGCTAACAGGGCTCTCACGCCTCATGGGGGAGACCGGAGGCATTTGCAGCTCAAGAGGAAATATTAATCCCCACAAGTTATCTCCTCTCGTGTTCCTTAGAGACTGTGATGCTTTCCCAGTCAGTACAAGATTCGCTAGGAAAGCGTCTGCACAGCAATCACTTCAGCAGTGCCCTGCTGCCATGTCCAGCCTGCCAAGCTGCTGCAAGGCCAGTGGGCAGGAGGAATGGTGGGTCTGACTCCCTGTCCTGGTCAGTTCTCCCAGCAAGGTCTCCAATCCGCACAAAACGGAGGAATGCAAGACCTGCAGGTTTGGCAGGAAGGGGATGGGGAAACAGGTCTGTCCCACAGTGCCAGCTGCTGCCCCCCACCACAGAGCTCACCCTCTCAGCAGCGAACATGGCATCGCTCTCCTTGAATTCCGGGAAGACGTGACCTGCGGGAGAACAAACAAAGTCCCATTGTGAGAGGAGTCCTCTGGCACAGGGAGGCCGTGGTGCCTGCAAGCTCATGCTATAGGTGCCAGCTCAGCACCACCTCTTGTCTTGACCAGTACCCCCCTCTGACACACCAGAAGCAGGCACCTCTCAGCCATGGTCTGAGGACAATCCCCAATTGTATCCCTTACACACCCATGAGGGACATCACAGGCCTCTGGATAAGGCTTATTATTTCTCAGTACTTTGAACCGAGGGGGATAAAAAGCCCACTAGATGGGCAGGCAGGGCTGTGAGTCTCAGTCCTTGAAGGGCCAGAGTCTGGCAGCACCGGCTCAGGATGGGGGACTGACCCTCCAAACTTCTGCCACTGCCTGCAGAGTTTCTGGTGCACGGCAGGAAGCAGAGGCAGCAGCGTGTCCCTGCCCTTGAAGCAGACACTGCTGTCCTGGGACAGAAGGGAAAATGTCACACCAACACTCTCTCAGAAAGTGGGAGCATGGACCCATCCTGGGAGCAGGAACAAAAGCCTGTGAGGAAGGAACTGCCCCACAGCAAAACTCTTCCCAGAGGAAATGATGACTTGCTGCCAGTCTCCCCAAGAACAGTTGCAGCTCCTGCTTTTCAGGTCTCCCTCCCAGCCCTGAGGCACTGGCTGGGCTGAAGGCCCAGAGCAAGGCAGCCCCGGTCCTGGGACCACGGGGCTGTCCCACCTCTGCAGCGGGATTTAGCCACTCTGAGGGGCTCATTGGGTATTGGGAACCAAAAGAGCTCAGTGCTGCAAGTCTGGATTTTGCTCACATCAGGCACGGAACTGCCAAGGCTCCTGCAGAGCAGAGCTGCTTCACCAAGTGTCCCCCTACCTGTGGCCACAGTCCTCACCTTCAACCTTCATTATCTGATAGGTGTCCTGCACCACCTTGTACTTGGGCTCGTTGCGGAAGGCGTGAGCCCAGGCCTGGATGAGGTATAGGATCTTACTGCGGACACTTGTCTCCACTTGCCTCTGCACAGGAAGGGAGGAGAAAAAAACATCTGAGAAAATGCTCCTGAAACCCAAAGGATGGTGTGAACCCCCTGAAGAGAAGCCAGAAATACCACTCAGGAAAGAGAGACTTTAGAGTACTCAGGAGAGGTAAGAAATGTCAGAAACCCGCAGTAAGGACAATGCACAGCACACACGACAGACCCCTTCAGCTGCCCCACTGCCCCCTCCAGCACAAACAACAAAACGTCCTTCAGAACAGCACAGACCAACTGAACAGAGCTGTGGCCTTGATGCTTAGAGCAAATGCCCAGTGGCTCTGGGGCCTGCCCAGCAGATCTGTCCACCCCCACACAAGAGCTGCCCATCCCACACTCAGGACATGGTGGGACCCCCAGCTGCCCAGTCCAGCACAGCCCACCTTGCCTGCCCACTGACAGAGGTGGGGCTGCCTGGAGGGTGTCAGCACCTCCAGTTCAGGAGTACTCAAAGCCATCTCAGGACGTGACACAGTGAGGACAGCTGGGACAGTTGCCCTTTGGAGGCAGGGGCAACTGCATCACACTTCAAGGAACCGGAGAAAAGTTGGCAAGCCTGTTCTGACCTCAGCCAGCCTTGGAGCCACCGTGTCATCAGCTGCCCAAGTAATCACATCCACATGACTGGCTGTTCCAGAAATCCCCAGGAAGCACAGGAGCACTGTCAAGCTCCGACTTTAGCCAAGACCTTGGCCCACACAGCATCACTCACTGAAAATTCCTGGAGCTTCAATTTCTAGAAGAATTAGCAAAATCCTGCATTCCATTCATGTCACAGCCCTGAACCCCATCAGAACTTGGACTGTTTTACCAGCATCGGGTGTTCACAAGCAGCAAAGTTCCAAGTGTGGGAGGAGAATGGGGCAGTTGTGAAACTCCTGAGGCAGACAAGGACTGAGAGAACCACAAAGTCCCTGGATCTGATCCGAAATCCTCAGCCCTCGGAGTGGCTGTGCTCCACACCTGGCTGTCATGCTATGGTGGTGTTCCTGCCTCAGGAGAAGATCCCGCATGGAGAATGAGTCAGCCCTAACAAGAATGTGACAGGAGAGACACCCTGCGAGGTGACAGGACTCACAGAGCTCGTCCTCCAAGGATCTGGGTCACCTGTTTGTTTGTTTCTGGTGGAAGACAGAAGCTGTAAGGAAGGAACAGTACGATGCTAACAAGCTCTTGTCTGGGCATTGCTGTTCTGAGCTGGGAGCTGGAGACAGGAGTTCTCATTTCCACTTCACTCATGGAATTCCCCAGTCCGAGGACACACGAAGCTCCAGCAGGCATCAGACTGGTGACAGCTTGTAACAACAACTTGTCAGTGCCAGCAGCCACGGTCACATCCTGCAGAGCTCCTGAACAACTCGACATGCCAATGAAACGGCCGTGACACAGAGGAAGCTCCAGCTGGTTTCTCCTTTGTTGCTTTACCTGCCTATGTGTCTCACACTGTTCCACAGGAAGGAATTCACCTCGCCACTGCCCAGGTCCTTGGTACAGGTGCCAGGCCATCACCTGGTTTCCTTTGCTGTCCCAGCCCAAGTGTAGCATCCAGAAGCATTTACCATGGAATGGCCCAGGCCTCCGCAGCACATTCCTGCCACTTCACAGCACAGACAAACCTCTGCTCCCACTACATCTCCTCCTCCCAGAAGCCCTCCTTCACTGCCTACATACACCCCTTCACACCCCATGATAGTTTGCTCTTTTCTGAAGTGCATTTCCAGTTTCCCTTCTGCTCCTTACCCAAAGGGAACACAAGAGAGGACACACACATTTCTTCCTGCTGCTGTTGCTTTTCCACAGAAAAAAAAAAGACAGTAAAATAAACCTATTTACCTTGAGTATTTCCTTCAGCTCCTCCATGGTCTGTTTATTGGCCACCTCGTCATGGACTGTTTGGCCACAGTTTTTAACCACCGACTCCATGACCTGCAAGGGCCAAGGCAACATCAGCCTACAGCTTCCTGCCTCCCCTGCAACTCGTGGAGGTCCCAGCACACATTACAGGCTGAACATGGGGCACTACTTAAGCAATGAGGTGTGTTGGGGTATGTCAATCCACTCCCTGCACTGGGAACCAGCCATCCTTCACCTCCATGGGGGGCTGGGGGCCTCTGCTCTGTGGAAATCAACCCCAGGGACAGCGGCCCCAGTCTCAGCTTTGCCTGTTCCAAAGCTGAGATGGAACTAAAGCGTGAAGGCCCTGGCCTGATCATCCCAAAACCTCTGTGCCAGAGTCAGAAGCACAGAGGAGGCTGGCTCCATGCTGTTGTGCAGGAAGCTGTGCAGCCTGAAGGTAGGTAGTCAGAAGCCCCCGCAGTGCTCCCAGCCAGGTGCCGTTACCTCCAGCGCGTACAGGGCCACGTGGGGATTCTTGTCATTCACTTTTTTCTTGATGGCGTTGACGGCGTATTTCGCTCTGGGTAGGGGAAGAGGAGACATGTTCTCAGGGAATCAAGGATCTGAGGGGAGATCCCACCTGCTGCTGACAACCCACCAATCCCCACCCTGACACGAGGGCACAGCCAGCTCAGGGGTACATGATTCACTGAGCAAAACTGGGAAGGAATAACCACATTCAAGCTTGAGTTTCCCTAAGGATTTCAGGCAGGGGTAATCTGCAGCTTCCAGGGTCCGGGAAGCACACCAGCACATCAGGGTGTGCTGTACAGCCCCTCTGATGCTCCTATGGAAGGGTATAACGAGACGCGTGCTACCATGGGGAGGCAGGTCCGAGACCCTCGAAGGGTCTCCTTCCTTCTGCAGAAAGGAGAGCTGAGCCCACAGCACGTCCAAAAGCCCAGGAGCACTTACTGGGTGTCTCCCTGACGGATCATGTCGCAGATCTGCAGGATGGATTCCCAGTCTGTCTCCAGCAGGAGCTGGCTCGTGGCCTTATCTGCAATGAACAAACCCACCAGGCCGCCGTGAGCCGCGCCGCTCCCCGCGGCTCCGCTCCGCCACCGACGCGTCCCCGGGAGCGCTCCGGGCGTGGCGCTGCCCCGAGTCTCGGGGATAAACCCCCGGTTTCACCCGGAAAGCACCAACCCTCCCGCTTCAGACACCCGGGGCGCTCGGTAACCTCGGCCCCGCCGCTGCCGCTCCTCCCGGGCGGCACCGGGCTGCGGCACCGCGACCCGACCCGGCCCAGCCAGTGCCGTGCTCTGGGCCCGCCTGCTCCCGGGGCCGAGCGCTGCGGACCCCGACCCGGTTCCCGTCCCGCCCGCCGAGGGAGCCGCGTCGGTACCGAGGAGCCGCTCGAAGGTGCCGCCGCCGCGCCCCATGGTGTCCGCCCGCCGCCGGCCCGGCCCGATCGCTCCAGC
>VZRV01009205.1:296103-311453 GCA_013398115.1 Falcunculus frontatus | reverse complement strand
TATCCGTGGGGCACGGGGGCACCGGGGAGGTGGGGAGGGGAGGGGCGGACCGGACCGGCGTGGGGCGAGCCGGGGGCCGCGCGGGCCCGTTCCCGGAGCCGCCGTGTCCTTAACGCGAGGCACAGCTGAGCGCCGAGGAGCCCGCGGAGCTGGGCGAGCCCCCGGCCACGCTGCCCACGGTAGGTGGGGCCCGGCGGGGCCGAGGGGCACCGGCACGGCCGAGGGGCTCCGGGGCACGGCCGCAGCCAGCCGGGCGCCTGTCCCGCAGGTGGGCACCAACCTGACGGACCTGCGGCTGCCGCGGAAGGTGACTGTGCGGGAGCTGGGCGGCTGCATGGGCCCCATCTGGCCCAGCTACTACAGCGAGTGCAGCGCTCTCCTGGTGAGCAGCGCTGGGAACCCGTCCCGGGGCCAGCGGCCCGAGGGATGGACGGGGGCGCAGGGAGAGGGGCTTCCGGGGCTGGGGTCGGTCGGGCCCCTCGGTTTCGCCCCATGGTGGGATTTCCCTCCTCCGTGCTCTGCTCTGGCCCGGCCCGGGGTTGCTCTCGGCACACCCGCACCCCGCTTTCCCTTCTTCCCTGCAGTTCGTGGTGGATGCCTCCAACCCCACCCAGGTCTCCTCGTCCTGCATCCAGCTGCTCTCTGTCCTTTCTGCAGCGCCGCTCGCCTCTGTGCCCATCCTGGTCCTCTTCAACAAGATGTGAGGCGGAGGAGGGTCACCCGAAGGGTGGGGGTGCCAGGGAGCAGCAGCTGTGCTTTGCTGCACTTCCCAGGCTGGAGACCCCTGAGCTGGGGCTGGGCAGGGCTGGCTGATGCAGCCCCTTTCTCCCCACTGCAGTGACCTGCCCTGCTACATGTCACTGGTGGAGATGAAGTCACTGTTCCGCATGCAGGACATCGTGTCCTGCGCCACACAGCCCATCACGATGCTGGAGACCAGCGCCCGCGACGGCACCGGCCTGGCTGATGTCCTGCAGTGGCTTCGGACCACCCTCACAGACCCCTGCTGACCCCAACCCTGCCAGGTGGCAGCCCAGGACAATGCTATCACGGAAGGAGGTGGCGAAGGAGCAGCTCCCCTGCCTGGGGCTGGGAGCAGAGCCCAGGACAGTACCTTGGGCTGTTGATGGACTGGATCCCTGTGGGACTTCACAGTAAAACTCTGTGGTAGTTTAAACCACGACAAACTCCCACCAAACTGTCTAGGCTAGTGGCTGCCCTGTGCTCGGGGGGAAACCTGAGCTTTTGGGGAAGGGACAAGCGGAGGCCAGATGGTGCTGGCACCTCCGGACACAGGAGGGGTTGCTGCAGGGGGGCTGGAGGCTGCAGCAGCACCTGAGCTGAGCTAAGCATGGCAGGGGTGGGTAAGGCCCCCTGGGTTTAAGACTGAATGCACATGGGCATCATGCCAGCCCAGGCACAGTGGGGTGACCTGGAGGAAGGTGTGGAAGGACTGGGTGACCTGGGTGGGTGTCAGGAGCGAGGGCAAGGCCAGGGACGGGTGCTTCAATCAGGGATGTCTCACAAGCTGTAGCAAGTGCCAGCCACACTGAGGGACCAGAGTGGTTCATCTAGTCTAATCTCTCTGCTCAAGCAGGGTCATCCCAGAGGACATGGCACATGATTGCATCCAGACAGTTCTGGACTATCTCCAGTGAGGAGGACGCCACACTCTCTCTGGGCAATCTATTCCAGTGTGCAATCACCCACATACCAAAGTTCTTTCTAATAGAACATTATAGAATATGCTGAGTTGGAGGGGACCCATCAGGATCATATTCAGGTGGAACTTCCTGTGCATCAGTTTCTGCCTGTTGCTTCTTGTCCCATTGCTGGGCACCATGGAGCAGAGCCTGGTCCATCCTCTAACACCTCCCTGGTGTCCCCTGGTCCCCTGTCAGTTGTCTCTCCTCAAGGCTGAACAGGCCCAGCTCCCTGAGCCTGTCCTCATTAGAGAGATGCTTCAGTCCCTTCATTGTCTCTGTAGCCTCTTCTGGACTTGCTCCAGGAGTTCCATGTCCCTCTTGTCCTGAGGAGCCCAGAGCTGGACACAGCACTCCAGCTGCAGCCCCACCAGGGCTGAGCAGAGGGGCAGGATCACCTCCCTTGCCCTGCTAGCAAAGCTTTTCCTAATGCACCCCAGGAAGGGTCGGGGCTGTATGGAGAACCTGCCCTGTGCCCACAGCACTAAGCAGT
This sequence comes from Falcunculus frontatus, assembly GCA_013398115.1. Classification (NCBI taxonomy): domain Eukaryota; kingdom Metazoa; phylum Chordata; class Aves; order Passeriformes; genus Falcunculus; species Falcunculus frontatus. Next base: position 309,257 of record VZRV01009205.1, on the reverse strand, counting down.
GTCTGTCCATGCTGATAACTCGCCCTGTGCCCACGCTGATGGCCCGGCCCAGCCCAGCTGGGCAGGCAGCTGCCTCACCCGGCAGCCCTGGTGCCAAGTCACAGGGCAGTGGTGTCTGCCCGTGCCTGGCACACGCCACAGCACACCCTACCCTGGGCCTGTCAGTGCTGTTGCAGCAGGGCCTGGAGCTGCCAACAGCACCACGAGGAGGGGAGTGGCTCTCGGTGCTGGGGGCTGCAGATACCGCACCGTGATGGCAAGCGGCAAGTGGGGTGGCAGTGGCCTTTGGTCCAGCAGCGTGGGGCTGGGCTCTGCCCCAGGCAGCCCCATGGGAAAGCAGGCGGTGCCAAGGAGCCCGAGCACACCCTGACACTGCTGCTGAGTCACCGCCACAAACAGCACTGACACCCCAACCCCACCTGCCTGCTTCCAGCCCAACAGGTCCAGACACCAGCCAGAGCATTCCTGCACAGCAGCACTTTAATGGGCCAGGTCACCTTGAGCCCGCAGGGTCCCAGTCCAGCACTCAGCATCACGGTGATTCTTCCAAGTCCATCTGCCAGCCAGTGCAGTGGGTGCAGGGCTGCTGGGAGCGGCCCCGTGACCTCCTTTGCGGGACTGGAATTAGCCAGCTGCTCTCCTGGTGAACCAGGCACTGGGCTGGAGCTGGGTCCCCACAGGGTTCTGAAAACAGCCCAGGGCACACTGGCAGGAGGGAGAGCTGAAGAGCTGTTCTCTGCAAGTAGTGACCAGGCAAAGAGCAGGGCTGTGCTGGTGAGGCAGTCCTGCACAGAGCTGTGCCCTGGGGCGTGACAGCAGTCCTGGTCCTGTACCTACTGCACCCCAGCAGCTCCAGGCAGCAGGAGCATCCCTGCAATGCAGCATTCCCAGTGACATGCCCCAAGGGGTCCTTGGCCATGGCAAGAAGGGAGGATCTTCCTTGGCATTCTATGGTCCCCCAGCTTCCAGCTCTGTGTTGTGGTGGACAGATTCAGTCCCAGCTGCAAGCAGAGTCATTCTATCCCATTCCTTCCTGCGGAGCTTGACATGAAGAGGACAGAGTCCCTAAGATCCCATGTGGGAGAGGAGAGTTAAGTGTCATCTCCCTCCTGGTCCTTGTCCCAGACCTGCCTCCATCCCCTTCCCTGTCCCTGGGCCACAGCAACACCACGAATTGTGCATCCTTTGGGACAGGCAGAGGAACATCCGTGCACCTGGCTGAGCTCTGGGTGCCCTGGCAGCTCCTCCCCACTGCCCTTCATGCTGGCCTCACCTGGGACTCAGGAACGTCTGTCTCTCTGCTTGTAAACGGAGTGAAGCTTCTCAATGAGAAACACCTTATCTTCCCCTTCCTGCAACAGCAGAGACAGTGCAGTGAGCAGCAGTGGGGTGGCTGAGTGGCAGTGCTGATGGGGCCAGAGCCCGAATTGGCACTCTTGGGGCTGGCCCAGGCTATGAAGCAGCTGGGATGGGCAGGGGCAGTGCTCACGCACGTTGGCAATCTGCTCCTGGAGCAGGTGGATGACCCTCTGGCGGCCTCTTACCACCTGGATGTTGAAGTAGATCACAGCTCTGCAACGACAGCAGGATGGGACGGTGACAGCCAGGCAGGAAGCTGAGGGACACCGTGCTCCTGGCACTGGGACAGGGCACAGGGCTCTGGAGTGACACCTTGGCTCCCAGCCACACTCAGGGCTGTGGCAGCAGGACCCTCAAAGCGAGGGCCCAGGGTTCAGCCTTGGGCTCGGGTCCATACTCACATCAGGGCCACGGACATGAAGAACAGGAGGCAGGTGTTCTCCAGCAGGTGCTGGTAGACCCAGGCAAACCAGGTGATGTTGGGGTTGGACTTCTCCAGCACAAGCACCCACCTCTTCCCTGACTTGTAGATGGTTTCCAGCCCCCGGAAGGGACCGCAGGTTTCTGATGGCTGCACTCTGAGCAAACAGACCAAGAGGGCGTTCAGAGCAATGGGCAGCCCAGCAACTGCTGCCCCCAGCCCAGGGCACTGCCTGTCTCAGATGTCCAGCCTTCCAGGGACCCAGCCTCACTGTCCCCAGCATCCCCAGGGCTGGACAAGGGGGTCCTCATCCCTGCGTCCTGCACCAGGAACAGCTGGAGGAAGCAAGCACAGGCCAGCAGCTGGGAAGCACCTCCCTTGCCTGGGGCAGCACCTCATAGCCTGCAGCTGGGGGACGCCAGGGACAGGGGCCATGGTCTCCCCAACCCCTCCTTCTCCAGGGCAGCCGGGGGTCCTGTGCCCTGAGCCGTGGCCTCGGGGGTACTCACGACCAGATGGTGTAGGAGAGGAATGCAGCTGCACCCAGGAAGGAGGGGAAGCACAGCAGAGTGATGAACATGGTGCTCATGCGTGACGCTTGCCAGGGCTTGCTGGGGGACTGGCAGTTCCACATCAGGCTGGTCTGTGGATAGGGAGCAGTCCTGTGGGCTGCCAACTCCTGGAGAGCAGTCCACACCCTGCTGTTCCCTCCCTCCCACCCACTGGGAGCCAAGCAAGCTCGGGGACGTCCTGTCCCCAGAAACCCCCCCTCAGTCCCACCAGCACGAGGCCCTTCATGTGGCACCACTGCTGCAGCAGAGGCTGACGGTGACAGGGCACAGCATCACTGCAGTTTCACTCCATGGGGAGTTGCAGGGCTGGGGGAAATCACACCTTTTTGATATAGAACAACAGCAGCAGCTTCAGCATCTGCACAGCTGGCAGGAGCGGAGCGAAGAGAACGCCCAGCCTGGGAGCAGGGGAAAGATGAGCTTGCCTCGGTCTGAGCCCCAGTGGTGGGCACAGTTACAGCACCCACAGGGCTCCTGGGGACTACAAGGCATTTGCCAGCAGGGGAAGGAGCCACAGCAGGCACAAACATCTCACCAGGTCAGGGTCTGCCCATAGATCAGCTCCAGCACGTTTCGGGCGATATCAAACTCTGGCCTCTGCTTTGTCTTCAGCTTCTTCTCCAGGATCAGCCTGGGTAGAAGTGGAATTCTGCTCCCACACTGCTTGGTGGGACCTCACACCCCACCTTCCTCTCCGATGGTGGCAGAGTTTGGGTGCACCGGAGAGCTGGGACCGTGCAGGGATGCCACACAGCTGGGGGGACATGTCCTGGGGCACGTTACCTCCAGATCAGCTCCCTGAAGAGCGTGTCCAGCAAGGTGAATATGAAATCCATGACCATGAAGCGATACAGGTCCTGCCCCACACATGTCTCCCAGCACTGGGGAAACAATCAAGTGTGGCATAGAATCACAGAATAGTTTGGGTTGGGAGGAACCCCAAAGCTCATCTCTTTCCCCATCCTGCTATGGACAGAGACACCCTTCCACGAGACCAGGTTGCTCTGAGTCCTGTCCAACCTGGCCTTTAACAGTTCCACAGATGGAGCACCCACAGCTTCTCTGGGAACCTGTCCCAGAGCCCTCACCACCCTCACAGGGAAGAATTTCTCCCTGATATCTAATAAAGAAGAAGCCACCAGCTCCTTGCACAACCCGAGCTCCAAGCTCAGCCCAGTCCTCCATGGCCCTGGGGCAGTGGTGCTGACCTCCTCTGTCGAGCAGGTAATGCTCCGGCTGAGCCACTGGGAGCACAGCAGGATGAGAACCATCGTCTTCAGGATGAGGTTCCTGGGAAGCAGGAGCAGTGCCAGAAGCCCCTGAGCCCAGGGGATGGAGGGACCGAGCCCCAGAGATGGGGTGCCTGGCCCCAAAGCCTCCCTGCCTGCCACAGGTGCAGGTGCAGCACGGTCCCCCCACCAAGGCCCCAGCCAGCCCACCTGATGATTGCCACGTAGACCTGTGTCACAGGGGAGTCCTGCTTCTCCCACATCGCCAGCAAGTTGAACAGGTGGGGCATCAACGCATTGAGGAGGGACACCACAAGGGGCAGGACCAGGAGAATGGCTTCTTGCTGCCATCTGCCACTGCCCCGTGCTTGCTGCTCCTGCTGAACCTGGTGAGCAGGTACTGGGGTGAGTGCACGGCTGTTGGCACCCAAGCGTGGTGTCTCTGGGGAGAGCAGCAAAAGCCCAGGCCAGGAGCAGAGCTGCAGTGGGGCTGTCCCTGCCTCTCCCCCCAGTATCCCAGCCCTGTCCCTCTGACCCCAGGGCGAGGGATGGCACTCACCATGTGCATGTGCTCCGAGAAGTAGTGCACAGCCAGCATGCAGCCGGACACGGAGCCCAGTGCCAGGACCCAGGCCAGCAGCATCACGATGCAGTGCCCCAGGCACTGGCGTTGGCTCCGGGAGCGGGATCGGGAGCGCTGCTCCGCCAGCAGCTCCTGAAGAGAGCAGTGGCAGAGCTGCCAAATCCACTCTGGGTCCGGAGCAAGGTTTTGTCCCCCTGCAGGACCCAGAAGGGAGATGGACAAAGCACTGGTGCAAGGTTGGGGTCTGGGGTGTTTTGCATCGCCCAGCTCCTCACCTTCAACTGGATGCAGATGTTCTTGCACTGCAGCTTCACCGAGTGCCTCTGGATCACCTTGAAGTCCCAGGCGCAGAAGACTTTGATGGCCAAGCCCCCCGTGGAGCTTCCCATGCTCTCCCGAAAAGAGCGGGACACACTGCAGCGAGGTGAAGGGCATCAGGGACTGGGGCTGGGTGAAGGGGAAGGCTGGCCAGTGCCACAGGTGCTGCTGACCCACCTGTACACCAGCAAGACGCAGGTGACAAGGAAGGAAACCCCAATGCTGAACAGGTAGGCCAGTGGCAAGTTGTACGGGAGCAGGGGGGCTGCGAGGGGGCACACGCTGCCCTTGGGACTGGAGGTGCAGGGGTCATTTAGGGTGACGTTGCTGTAGTAGCCGTAGTACAGCAGCGAGTGCGTGAAGTAGCCCTGCAGGAGAGCACACGATGGGGTGACCTCGGCAGTGCCCGCAGCTTCCTCCTCAGCCTGTGCCAGCCTCAGGGACACAGAGCCTTGGGCTGGGGCAGCACCACCTTGTGCACCCACAGCACCGGTGGCCCTGGGGCCCAGGCTGTGCAAGGGCTAGAACTGGGGTATTACTGCAGTGGGAAAGTGGGGCTGCCCCCCAGACCTGGGGATACCTGGGCCATGCTTACCGCTCCTGTGAGGAGCTCGAGGCCAGTGAAGGGCTGGGGGCTGACTGATGCAGGGGGGTACACAGCCTGCAGGACCACCACAAAGGCCAGGAGGATGACGAATGAAAAGAAGTTGAACATAAGTAGTGTCTTGAGGAAGAGGAAGTAGGAGAGGACACTGGAGCCAAAGTGGCCCCCAATCTGCTTCAGGGCATAGTGCCAGGGCTGTGCAGTGCGGAGCAGGGAGAGGAGCCTGTACCAGAGACCTCGGCAGCCCTGGGGAAAGGAAAATGGGGAGAGCAGTGGGGCTGGAGCCTGCACTGGAGCCCTCACAGCCTCTGTGCAGACCTGTGCCCCTGACTCACGAGGATGACGTAGACCTTGGACCAACCACAGGGTGAGAAGGGGGCCCAGTGATGGGTGTGCTGCCTCAGCGGGGCTCTCTGCCTGCTCAGCTGCCGCCTGCCCAGAAGAGAGGGGTGTCAGAGGGTACCACAGGTCCCGGGACAGCTCCGGCTGCTGGAGTCCTGCCCAGCTGGCGCTGATGGAAGGGGTCCTACCGGAGGATGCGTTTCTCTGCCAGGCTGAGGGGCATGGTGAGCAGCATGTGGCTGCACTGGCTGGGTGAGAGGCTCAGCAGCTCCTTCACCAGCAGGCGCCGTTTGTCTGCGGCACAAGGGGCTCAGTGGGACACGGCCGGCCAGGTCACAGCACGCCTGTCCCTAACCCAGCATAAGGGACAGTGGCCAGCACTGCCTTCTCACACGCTGGGGGACCCTCACCTTCCAGCGTGGCCCTAGTGGGGTCAGTCTCCAGGTCATACTGGCGCAGGCTGGGTCGTGCCGTGCGGCAGAGCTGCTGCAGGGGCGGGCGGCGGCTCCGGCGCCGCAACTGGGCCGTGCGGTTGCAGTACTGGGAGATGATGGCCCCAAGGTTGCGTCCTGTGGATCAGAGCAGAGCAGGGGTTGGGCGGCTGGGGGAGAGCAAGGCAGGCGTGAGAGCACCTCCAAGGGGCTCTGGGACCTGGGGAAAGGTGGGAAAGTGGATGGCACCTACCAATGGTGCGGCTGGGCAGGCTGGCCAAGATCTGCAGAGAGGCAGAGGAGTAGCTGGGGTGCTCCTCACCTTGCCCAGGCTCTGGCCAGGCCACGGCACAAGCATCTGAAGTAGCCAAACAGGCTGGAGACTCTGGGAGGGGGAAGGCAGAATGCAGAGAGCCCATGGCTCATCCCTGTGTCCCTGTTGCTCTGCTCTGCTCCAGCACAGAGGCTAGGTGTGTGCCCTGGTGTGTGCTCTTCCCACAGTACCCCCTTCTCCAGGGATGCTTTCTGTGTCCCCAAGATCCAGCCTGCCCTGGACTGCCCTGCTCTGCACTGGCCAAGGCATCTGCAGGCTCCTACGAATGCTTTGGCCACAGCACTGACATGTGACACAGCTGGCCCAAGCAGAGTCAGGGCCGGGGGATGGCCCTGGGCACACACACTGTCCCCAGCCTGCCTGGGCTGAGGCTGCAGCACTTTACCTCTGTCTCTCTCCTGCAACTCCAGCTCCAGACCCGCCTCGATCAAGCTGCTCTGCTCCAGGATGAGCTGGTGGAATGAGGTGTGCAGGGCTCTCTCGTTGTCCGGACTGGGCTCCTGGCTGCAGGAATACAGGGACATGGTGGTACGGACGCCTGGTGCCTGCAGGGCGCGGGGTCGTAGCCTCGTGCCCCTGGGATGCAGGACCCAGGGCACGGCAGGGCAGCGGGTGGGGTCACACTCACCCATCGCTCTCGGTGCCCTCGGGGACGCGGAGGGTGATGGAGGGCGGCTGGGACATCCTGCGGGGCCGAGCGGGTCCCTCCTACACGGGCCGTGCCGTGGTGAGCAGCCGGGCGCCGCTGGTGCCGGCCCCCACCGGCCCCCGCTCACCACCGCTGCCCCGGTTCCCAAGCGCTGCCGGCCTGCGGGACGGGGATGGAGCCGGAGCCGCTGCGTGCGAGGTCGGGGCCAGGCGGGAGCGCGGAAGCTGCGGGACTAAACTGGGACTAACCCTGGGTCCAGCCCAACTCGGAGTCAGGAAGGAAGGGAGGGCGGATGGGGCGGTACCGCCGCCGAGCGGGCTCCGCCCGCCGTCCCGGGACCCTCGGGGGCAGGCACGGAGCCTCCGAGCACCGGTCCCGGAGCTCGGCTCGGGAAGGGCCCGGACTGGCCCTAAGAGGACACATCGGGACAGAGACCCCCGTGCCCCGCACCGTGTTCCCCCGCCCAGTGCCGTCTCCTTCCTCCCCTGCTCTCCCTCCTCCACCGCCCTCGGGCTCCGCAGCGCCTTGGGGCGGGCGAAGGCTGCTTGGGGCAGGTGGCCGCCCCGGAGCTCCCCGTCAGGCCCCGTTCGCCCCGATACCGGGAACCGACGGAACGCTCCCCGGCGCTCCCGCCGCCCGCTGTCGGGGCCGTGGCTCGCGTGGGTGCGGATCCGCGGGGACGGCGGGGGCTACCGAGCCCTGTCCGTCCCGTCCCTCTTGCCGCCTCCCGGTACCGGGTGGGGGCGGCGGGAGTCCTCCAAAAGCCCCCGTTTCCCCTCGGCCGCGCTCACCGGGACCCGTCGGCGGCCGAGGCGTGGGGCCGGCACTCCCCGTCCCCTGTTACACCGGGGCGGAGGGAGGGACGGAGCGGGGCACCGGGATACGGTGCGGGACCGGCGCGGTGCTCATTGCCCGAGCGGGGGAGCCCTGTCCCGCCGGACCAAGCCCGCCCCGCCCCGCCCCGGCGCCGCCGGACCGCCAGGGCCGGCCCTCCCGGGGCGGTGCCGCGCAGGAGCGGCGGCGGAGCGCGATGGAGGGCGGCGGAGGCGCCTACGGGGCGGCCAAGGCCGGCGGTGCCTTCGACCTGGTCCGCTTCGTGCAGCAGCCGCAGGTGCTGGCGCGGATCGTCAGCGCGGTGAGTCGGGACGGGACGGGACGGGACGGGACGGGACGGGACGGGACGGGACGGGACGGGAGAGCCCCGCCAGGACGGCGTCCCCCCGCCGCAGGCCGGTGCCCCTCGCCCGCCGGGACGGGCAGCCCCCGAAGGGGCCCCCCGGCCCCCGGTGCCGCCCACCGGACATCGGCTCCGCCCCGCAGGTCTTCGCCTTGATCGTGTTCGCCTGCCTGGTCGGGGATGGCTACATGAGCCGGCCCGAGGACCCCGAGCTCTTCTGCGTCTTCAACCACAACGAGGACGCCTGTCGCTACGGCATCGGTATCGGCGTCCTCGCCTTCCTCGCCTGCATCTTCTTCTTCATGGTGGACGTCTATTTCCCCCAGATCAGCAACACTACGGACCGCAAGTACCTGGTCCTGGCCGACCTCGGCTTCTCAGGTACCAGGGGCGCGGGGCAGGGCTGTGCCTCCTGTCGCTGCCACAATGGCCGCCTTGTCCCGTGACGTGGCTGCCGGTGCCTGGCGAAGGGAGTCGCTCCCGTCTGGCGTCTGGCGAGCTGCCCGCGGGCCACGCGCTGCTGCTGCTGCTTCTGCTGCTGCTGAGTGCCTCGAGGAGTGGCTGCCCCTGGCCGGGTGCCTGCACCAGCCTGCACGGTGGAGCTGGATCTGGCCCGGGGACTGCCCAGAAGCAGCAGGACCAGCCCTGGCCCCTCATGCCACTTCCCCCCACAGGTCTCTGGACCTTCCTATGGTTCATCGGCTTCTGTTTCTTGACCAACCAGTGGTCCTGGACACGGGCCGAGGATGTGTACATCGGTGCGGACTCTGCCCGCGCTGCCATCACCTTCAGCTTCTTCTCCATCTTCTCCTGGGTGAGTGAACCACCCTGCCCCACTTGAGGGGAGCGCAAAGGGGCCCTCTGCATTCCACAGCCTGGAATGGCCTTAATGCTGCTGCCCCCTTCTCTCTCTAGGGACTCCTGCTCACCTTCGCTTACAAGAGGTACAAAATGGGGGTGGAGGACTTTGCTCAAAGCTATGCCGACCCCAGCCCGGAGGTTTCAGCTCCCTACTCCAGCTATCCCAACATCAGCCATGAGAGCTACCAGCAGCCACCCTTCACACACACAGCGGAAGCCCCAGAGGGGTATCAGCCACCGCCAGTGTACTGAGCCCTTGCTGGCACCCGCGGGATGGCTGTACCAGTGCAATTCCTTCTGCGGGGTGGGAGGGAGGGATCTGTGACTTGGAGGGGACAGTGGGGTAGGAGGGTGATGGCTGCTTTGTTAGAAGGTGACTGGGCCTCTTTATGGGGTGCAGGAGGGGCCTGGACCTGGGCCTGGAGCTGAGATCCTCGTTGGAGGGTCCAGAGCCCGCTGTGTGGTGGGTGATTTGGCACACGATGATTTGCAGCTGCTGGGTGAGCACTGCAGCTGTCTGAAGTTGGGTGTGTGGGTGGCCCTGGCATGGACGAGCCTCTGCTTTTGCTATGGTGCCTTGGTGGTGGGGTGTGGTTCACACCCCCGACCCGGCTCTGCCCCTGTGACTGGTGCCCTGGCCCATCCTGTCTCCAGTGCCTTTCAGCCCTGCTGGCTGCATTCCCCCAAGTGCCGTCTCTCGCTGCCATAGCACAGTCAGGCCCAGCTCCTGCCTGCGCTGGCTTCCCGTGCCTTCTCCCATCGGCTGCTTCTGGGTGAGCTATTGCCAAAGCCCCCTCTTCTCTTGCCTCTAATGCCGTGCTGTGCCTTCTCCCAGCCTGCACTGCTGGTGCTTGGATGATGTGGGAGCAGTGAGTGCTGAGATCCCTCAGCAGGGCCGTGGCTGCTCCAGCGGAGGAAAGCCCTGGAGCACTTTCTTTCCCTTGCATGCCTCTCCCTGAGTGCTGCCCTTGCCGATGGGAGGCTGTGCTCCTGCACCCTGCCCGTGGCTCCCACCTGCACTCCGGCCACACCGGCTGCCTGTGGGGCCGCTGTCTCAGGTTGTGTTTGCTGCTGTGCTGTGGTAAAGCTGTTCCTGGTGGCCACGTGGGCTGTCACTGCTGGGGCCAGTGTTCAAGTAGTTGTCACTGTAGGGTTGGAATAAACTTTTTCACCAAGCCACCATGTGAGCCACCATGTGCCTTTTGTCTCTGGGGAAGCAGAAAAGGCTCCTGCCTTCTCCCCGTCGAGGGCAGCCCCTGACAACTGCTGTGCTGCAAACAGCACGCTCATGCTGGTGGCTATTTTTAGGCCACCCTCCTCGTGCTCCCTGGTCTGAGCAGAGCTCCAACACCAGGCCTGTGGGCAGCCCTCCCACCCTGTGACCGCTGCAGTGACCAGCCCATGCTGTCTTACTGGTCACAGCCAATGCTCTGGTAGAAAACACACACACAGAAGTTTATTAAGTTATTTATTAACCTAAAGCGGCAGCAGCAGCAGCACCTTCCCCAGCCCTGGGGGAAAAGCCCAGGCCTGGTAATCGAGTGCTTGTGAGTACACTAATTCTCACCTGGGGGCAGCAGGGGGAGTTCAGGCAGCTCCTGGAGCCTTCCAGGGGACAGGCAAACAGCAGCCCTGCACTCAGATGCAGAGATCTGGCCTGGCCAAATCAAAGAGCTACTGCTCAGAGCCTGTGGATGCTGGCTTCCAGGAAAAACCACTTTTGCAGGGAATAAGGAAGCAACAACCTTCCAGAATCTGAGTCAAACGAGGAGGGAAGAGGATCCTTCAGTCAGCTTAGAGCAGAGTAAGAGTCAGGCTTGAGAATTCTGGAAGGCTGAAGAGGGAGCAAGAGACATGACTAGGGTGGAGAAGCAGCTCCTCAGAGGAGAGCCCCTTTGCCAAGCAGCTGGATCTTCCCTGGAATAATTGTCCAAATCTTGGTAGATGAAACTGAGCTTCCAAACCCCTCACAGGTAACATAGCACCAAAGTTGCAGCACCAGCCTTGAACCTGAGAAAAACTGCCCTGAATTTGGAGGAGGCTCTCCCTGGGACCAGTTCCTCCAAAGGACTCTGTCACAGCCTGCTAGAACACAGCCAGCCCTTTTGAAGTTCAACACCTCAGAAGAGTCAGCTGCTAGGCCGACTCTGGCCTTCCTTCACCTTCTTGTGTTTCAACAATAATTGACAAGGCAGTAACACAAGCCAGCACGCTGGCAGAGAGGTCGAGGGCCTGCCCAGGGCTGGGCTGCCACATGTGTCAGTTTAAAAGCTGTGCCACAGCTCTGTGACAAGGGACAAGTTACCTCAGACTGTTAAGAAAGGAAACTAAAAATCGCATTTAAAATGCTAATGGCTGTACATTGTCTTGAGAAACCTGGAATTTAGCAACAGTGCACGAGAGAGAAGGGCTGCATTCACAGGCACCAGAACCAGCACCAGTGCCAGCCTGAGCACACGTAGACCACTGGGAGAGCTGGCCAGAGCCACAGTGAGTGGCAGAAGTGCTGTGGCCTGGCTCGATGTGCAGTGCCCCAGGGCCTGTGCGTGGCAGCATCAGTAACTATGCTTGTCTCTCTCCTTGTTCTGAGATGGGAACTCACTCTACCAGGCTTTTGCTTCATCTTCCCCCAGCACCAGGCCTGGTGGATCCTCAGCTGTGGCGCTTGGTGCAGGGAGCAGCAGAGGTTGGGTAGGGAGGGCTGAGGCACTGAACAGTTTGCTAGAGAGAGGCAGACCCGGTGCCTGTGAGCCACAGCACTGAGCTCCCTTCCCCTCCATTTTCCCAGCAGTCAAGTGAAGATTTTCCGAGGGGCAGCTGTCTCCAGCTGTCTCAGGCCCAGGGGCACGTTCTCCTTGTTCTCTGGCCCAGGCTGCTGGGGTCGCTTGCGGAAGTAGCAGGCTCGGCACACGGAGCTGTACTTGTCGGCTCCTCCAATCACTTCAACCTGGCAGGGAAATTCGGAGAGTGACTGCAGAGCCCAGCTTCCCGGAGGGAGTCTCTCCATACCAGCAGGACTGGCAAGGTGAAACAGTTTCTGTTCCAAGGGGACTCACCTCCCGCTCTGCTCCCAGCCTCTTGGTGTAGGAGGCCTCCCGGAAGCACTCCATGCACACAGCGTTCAGCTTCACCACGCTCTCTGCCAGTGGCACCAGGTTCAGGATGCTCCCAAAGGCCTGTGCAAGACAGCAGGAAGATGCTGCTGGGTGGGTTCCACGAGGGTCCCAAAGCAGCTGCTGTACCAAAATGACTGTTTTACCTTTCTCTGGAAAGTCCCATCCAGAGCAGCAACAATGACGGTTTTCCCAGCGTTGGCCATCGTCTCGCAGAACTCCACGATGTCTGGGAACTGGAGGGGGTACAGGCACAGCATAAAGAGGGGTGGGGGCAGCACTTGGCTCCAGATCCCACGGCGCGTGCCCAGACAGCAGCGCCAAGAACAAGGAAAATCAGAGCCATGTGCCCTGTCTGTGAAACGGGCTCCAGTCCCAGCGCCCTCTGTCTGCAGGGACTACAGGGAAGGCGGGTTTAACTACAAGCACAGGCTACACGGATCAAACTGCCCCAGGGCATTTCTTCCCACCCCCTCCTGCAAAGGACACAGACATTGGTCTGCAGAGAGTGTACCGAGGACTGTCCCGCAGAGCCCAGGAAACACACCCCAGTCATGCACTTACGAACTGGCCCTCATCGATGCCGATGACGGCAGCACCCAGCGCCTCCTGGTAAACGTCCTGGAGGAGCCCGGCAGGCAGGGCCTCCATGGTGCTCCTGTGGGCAGGGAGGGAGTGAGCTGGACAGGCCAGGCAGCCCCGCGGAAGTGGGGTGTCCCCCTGCCCCGGGAACGCACTTGTCGTGTGTGGAGAGCCCGGAGGAGCTGTAGCGCGTGTCCTTGGCGTACTTCACCAGCAGGCACCGGTACTGGGCGAGCTGAAACCGTCGCACTCGCCGCATGAGCTCCGTGCTGCAAGACACGGTGTCAGCGGGCCTCAGCCTCGGCCCGCCGCTTTCCCGTGACCCCCCGCCCTGCGCCCCCCGCTCCGGGCCTACCTCTTCCCGGAGAACATGGGCCCGAAGATCACCTAGGGGCAGAACGGTGGGGTCAGAACAGCGGCTCAATGGGAAGCCCCGGCTCCACCCAGTGCCGGTGCAGCCCCCTCAGTACCCGGGGCGGCACCTATATTCGCCTCACAGCCCATGCCCGGGGCAGGACGGTACCCGTACCTGCCCCCCAGCCCGATGCACGGCAGCGGTGCCGTACCTGTATCTGCCCG
>VZRV01009205.1:277274-287770 GCA_013398115.1 Falcunculus frontatus | reverse complement strand
TTCTGCCCGCCCGGCCCGGCTCGGCGGCTCCGGGGACCTGCGGGGGACTGTGCCCGCCTGGCCCGGGGCGGCGATGGCCCCGCTCCCCGGGGTCCCGGTGCGGGGCAGCCTGGCCCGCCGTGCACCCGGAGCAGGTGGGGGAGACCCGGCCCCGGGGGGCCTTTGCGGCCGCAGCCCCCGTGGGTTCCGGCCGTGCCGGGCAGGTTCCCCCCAGCCCATCGTGCCCCCCATGCCGAGGGTTTCCCTTCTCAGGGTGCACCTGAACAGGGGCTGGCTCTGTTCTGCGGAGCAGAGGGAACGTCCCAAGGGCCAAGGAGCCAGAGAACCGTCGGGGGAAAAGCCCCTCTGCACGGGGTACTGCAGTGCGGGCTGCCATGGGGCTGTGGGGAGGGAGCAGCCGGGGGTCCCTGGGAGAGCCCTGGTGCTGGAGGAGGTCTGCGGGCACCCTGGGAGAGCGCTGGAGCCGGTCACGGCTAAGGGCTAGTGGCTGTGCCGGCTCCACAGCTCTGCTGCAGCGCTCCGCGGGGACGCTCTGGCCGGGTGGGCAGACCCGGGGATGGCCAGGCACCGGGGGTCCGTGCCGAGAGCTGTGCCGGGCCGTCCCCGCCGTGCCCTGCCTGCCACCAGCTGCTACACTGGCTGAGCCAGGGCTGAGGTAAGTGCTCTAATTGTTTTCTCTGTGGCCCGAGATGAATAATTGAGAGGTCTTTGAGGAGAATTAATTAGCCCGTTTATTGGCAGTAAATGCTTTTCTCCAGATGATGAAATAGATCCTGAGCCACACGTGGGGCAGGCAGATGCAGGTCACTGATGCTGCTCCGGAGCTTGCTGGTGCCAGGTCCACAGGCCAGTCGTGCTGGTGTCCCGTGCCCTCTGTGGACAGGCACACTGGTTCTGGCTCCCACGGCCTCCCACGCTGCCTGGCGTGCCCGCAGCTCACTGCACCCATGGCCAGCACTTTGTGAGGGGAACCTGGTGTTGGTGGGAGCAAGGAGCACTGAGGGGCAGGCAGGGTCCTGGGGCAGAGTGGGAGCCCTCTGCCCCCATCATGCCCATGTAGCTTCCTGCTTTTCCCCAGCTCACGTCCCATCCTGGGGACTCCCTCCCTGTGCAGACCCTGATGTGTCCCCTTATGTCTCCTTCCTGGCTCTCCTGGCTGCCAGGGTGGTGCCAACTTGGGGCTTGTAGCCTGCACCTCCTCCTCACCTCCTCCTCTTCCTCCTTCTCCCCTGGGTATGGGGTGAAGGGCCTTGCATGGCCAGAAATGCTTAAACAAGGATTTCCTTGTTGCTGCATGAGCTGTTTGCCTTCTCCCAGGCCAGCCGTTAATGAGGTTTGGCAGGAGGCACCGTCAGCCCCAGCCATTGGATTTCTATAAATCAGCCTGGAGCTGATGTGTGGGGCTGGGATGGAGCTGCTCGATCTTGGCGCATGGGACTTCAGCTTGTGGGTCCTGAGAGCCCCTCTGGGAGTGAAACATCCTGGCATGGTGGAGAGAGGCAGGGCTGAGTGGGACAAGGGGGCTGTGGCTGCTTCCCACCAGGCAGGTCAGAGCGGCCACTTCAACTATTTCCAGGAATGGCAGAAAGTGCAAAGCAAAAAATAAAAGCAGCTTCCACGGCTTCAGTGCAAAGGGCCCACATGCCAGCCCTGCCACTGTGATGGAGGTACTACCAAAAAAGACCAAAATCTTTTCTGTCTGGAAATCAGTTTTCTGTACCCCGAGACAAGGAGGATAAAATACAGGCTGCTTTATTGAAATGACACTCTTCTGGTTTGTAATGAAAAAACGTAACAAATAAGGCAGGGGTTGAAGTTGCCGGGGTTTGTTTGGGAGCCAGCACAGCCCATCTGTGCTGTGCCAGGCTGAGAGGAGCCACAAGTCTCAAAGGTGATATTTCAGTTCCTGTTCTGAGTGTGCTTCCCCCTTATCCAGAAACACCTCTGCTCTCACTCAGTTCTCACAGAGTTTCTGCTGTGTGTGGAAACTGAGAGAGTCCCCAGTCCCAGCACAGCTGCAGGGCTCCTCGGGGTCACCACAGTCTGCTGGGAAAGCTCTGGCCCCCTTCTCGCCTTCTCTCTCATAGCCTGGCCCATGGTGGGGCAGCCCCTGGGCCAGTGGTGTCCCCCCGCAGCAGGACAGCACCAGGATGGTGGCAGTGGCAGCTGGCAGGGGTCTACCAGGAGCTGCCCCTCCATGTGCAGCCTCATGCCTCCACCCTGCCAGCAGTCCCCACACTCGTCAGCCTGGGGAACCGTCAGCCCTAATGGGGGTGGGACGTGCCTGGTTGTGGGAGAGGGAAGATGTCCCATCAGAGCCCCCGCTGCAGCTGGCACCCTTCACCTCCCCTCTCCGTCTGCACCCACTCGTGGGTGCCAGTGCAGCTGGAGGCTCCAAACCTGGCGACAGTTCAGTGCTGAGTGTGGGCGGCCCTGGGGAGCCCTTGGCCCCAGGGGACCCACTCGCGACAGGGGCAGCTTTGTGGGGCACCGGGGTGCGCAGCTCTGTGGGTGGGCAGCTGCGCCACGCTGCGAACCTGCCCTGTCCCCTGCCCTGTCCCCACCGTGTCCCTCTGCGCTGGGACCCCCGTGCCCACGCCCCGCTGTGAAGCCGGGGCTGGGAACAGCAACCCCGGCGAGAGGTTGTGCAAGAAGGGGGGACCCGGGAGGGCACGGGCGGCCAGTGTTGAAATTCCATGCTCTTACAGAAAAGCCCCCGGGCAGAATTCCTGACAGGGGTGATTCATCCCCCACTGCAAGCGATGACTTTGCCTCTCCAGTAAACACGCCTCAGTTCCACTGCTCTGTCCTGCCACCCGCTGTGGGGTGACAGGGCTGCCCTGAGCACCGCAGGCAGCACCGGGGGTGCTGAGGAGGGCCAGGGGGGCAGTGGGCGACTGGGAGCCAACTGCTGGGCAGCGGAGCGGTGGGCACCAAGGGCAAAACTGAATCCTTGGCTCCCTGCCCCAGCTGCCACCCAAACCCAGTGCCAGCCATTGCTGTTGCCAGGTGCTTTGGGGGCCCCATCTCCTGCTGGTGAAGGCACACGGGACAGCCTTTTCCAGGAAGCAGGCGAGGGCAGCCAGGCTGTGGAGTTCCCGACAGCAGCTCTGGTTTTAATAACAGCAAATCAATGGATGCCCGATTCTGGCCAGAACAAACTCCTGTGCTTCCTCCCTGGCCTCCCCCTCCAGTGGCTTCCCCATAGGGCAAAACAACCCTTGTGAGAGCCTCAACTCTGGCCATGGCACATGAGGTTCTGAGTGCTGATGGCCCACGCCTGCCCGCCCTGCCTGCTGCAGCCTGTCCCGACATGCTGCCTGCACCCCAGCCCTGCCGCAGGGAGGGAAAGTTGGGGGTCCTCAGTGCCCCTGCCCACCTCTGCTGTGCCCACCCCATACACAGGAGGGTGCTGCCTGCAGGGCTGCTCCACGGCCGGGCATTCCCGGCTGCTCCAGCGTCTTGCCTCCCCAGTCCAGCCCCGCACTGTGATTCCGCCTCCTCCCCGTGGGTTTGCACAAACCTCGCGCTTGCTTTGTGCTTGTTTTGAGAACAGATTAGTCATGGCTCTGAGCTGGCTTCCAGCAAATGCACAACAGCACCATGGAAAAACGAGAACAGTGAAGTGATGACTCAGCAGGGCTCCCACTCTGTCCCTGGGGTGCCAACTGTCCCTGCTCCTGACTGGCCCTGGGCACCAGTGAGGACCACCCGGGGATGCCGCAGCTGGGCCGGGGTGGGTGGGCGATGGCAGGAAAAACCCAGGGGCAGTGCCTGCCTGCCTGGAAGCTGCAGTGGTGCTGGCAGGGTGGGACACCAGGTCCTTGGGGGTGACAGGCAGCCTCCTCCCCTTCCCCTGCCCCCTCCTGCACCTGGCGGGTGGGGACTCCCCTCCAGCCTGCTGGCACCTTGCTGTCCCAAACCTCCACTGTGCATGTGGCTGGAACATCCCGCTGCCAGCAGCTCCAGCCCAGCGCCCAGCAGGCCTGGTGGGTTCTGGGGATGCCACAGTCATGGGTGGCTGCTAGGATCCTGCCAGGACCTCAGCGGGCTGGGGATCCCCAGCTGTGTGTGCTCAGCAGTCAACCCCACACACCAGGGCCCTCCTGGCCGCCACCTGCGCGCCAGTGACGGGAACTCCCGGGGCGGGCCCTTACCGTACCTCACACCTTGCTCCGCAGCCCTTCCCTGCCCTGCCCTGGCTGGCTGCCCGGCGGCACAGCGTGTTGCCAAGCCTCATTGCCAGGTGGCTTATCGTGATCCCGTGGCGCTGGACACCAACTGGTGTCGGCTGCCAAGGATGAACAATGTAATTACTGGAATTACAGTAAAGTGCTCCCGTTCCCACTCGTTAAATGCTGAGACAGGGCCCCTGGGTCCTTCTGGGGAGCATCTGCTCCAGCTGTGCCCTCTGCCAGCCACATACCCCATTGTCGCCCAAGTGGCGCCACTGGCACCCATCACCCCTCGCCCAACGGGTGTGGCTGGAGTTGCTCTCTGCTGATGGCCGCCAGAGCCATGGGGTGGGCAGAGCCCACCAGGCTGGTGGGGACCTTCAGGCCCTCCAGCACTGGTGAGGAGGGGGCAGGCAAGGAGGGCAGGGCTGGATTGCAGACACTGGGTCCCACATCCAGGAGCTCCATCCCCAGCCACATGTGTGGCTCTGCCACTGCTGGCTCCTGTGTCGCGGCCGAGGCCAGGACCGATGTGAGGCCAAGGGATGCTCCAGGGCTAGGATTTGGCACCTGCCCATGGCTGCTCTGCCAGGGTCATCTGAGGACTCTGTGCTGTGCTGGGCAAGCACACCCCAGGCAGCTGGCAGCCTGATGCTGGAGCACCCATGGGACCTCCCGTGACGTGCTGTGTGCCCAGGAGTGACCACAGCCAGTGGCTGGCACATCACTGCTCCCTGCCAGTGCAGGAGCAGCACAGCCCTGGGCCCAGGTCTCTGCCCGGCAGCAGAGAGCTGGGGCCGGGGGGGCTGGGGCAGAGCAGCTCGTGTAGCTGCTGATGGAAGGAGTGAGGAATCCGCAGCTGCTGGCTCCTTGGAGCTGGCCGCGGATCTGGCTGGGGAAGCAGCAACAAAGTAGGGTTTCCATGGGGATGTACACAGCCTGCTGGGCTCAGCTGCATCCCGAAATACTTCCTGGCCTGGGCACAGGGTCCCGCTGCCACCCCCTGCTCCCTGCCTGCTAATAGCCCTGCCTGGTCCAGGGAGAGCCAGGGCCAAGCCAGCCCCCATGGCTCCCCCATCCACCAAGGCTCTGGGCCAGGTCACCGGCAGCTGAGCTGCTACCAGGACATGGACTTCAAACAGTACCTCGAGTGCAGAGGCCCGAGATGAGGGGCAGTTGTGGAACCGAGGGGCTCTGGGGACATAGAGCTACAGCCCTGCTCCTCCTGAGAGAAGCCAGCCTTGGGCTCTGCCACAGAGCTCATGCTTGTGCTTCCCGGCAGTGCACTGGGAGCAGATGTCCCAGTCCCTGTTCCCAAATGTCCCCGTGGCCCTGGCCTGCAGAGGAATTGCCACGTAAGGAGCAGGTGGTGCCATTTACAGTAAGTCCCCAGCTGCTGCACAGCCCTTTCCTGCATTCTACTGGGAAATGTAGTGGTAGATGTGGGAATGTCCTGGCGCTGCAGAGCCAAGCAGGAAGAAGTGCGTGAGGGGAGTGCCGCGAGGTCGGCGTGCTCACGGCGAGCTCCCTGCCTGGCTTTGCCGCCCCAGTGACCTCTGGTGCTGTGTCCACTGCCACCTTCCTTGGGGTCCTGGTGTGGGGCTGGGGAGCCTTCATGGGTCTGTCCTGCTTCCCTGTGACCAGTTGGGTTTTCTGCACGGTTGGTGTAGCCACAACAGAGCTGCGGGGCTGGCCGAGCCCTCTGCTGCTGCGCTGGGGCTCGCTGCCCGCAGCAATCGCCGGCTGCAGTGGTTTCCTGTTTTGGCTCTGCAGAGGCTGGTACACACGAGAGCAGGTTTCCTGCACCCCTGACCCCACGGGGTTCAGGTTCACCATCCTGGCGGACACTTCCTTCTTGTGCCAGTAATGAGCCAGCAGTGTGATGGGAAGCATTGGTGGCTACCCTGCACCCCATGGGGAGGCCAGGCTGAGGCAGGACGGTGGGTTGCAGGGGCTGTGGGGCAGCAGCCTGTCCCTGCCTGACCACCATTCTGTACCCCAGCACCTTGTTGGGCTCTCACTGGGCCTGGTGCTCTCACCCTGCTCTGCGTGGCCACCATCACAGCATGGAGGAGCTGATGGCACTGGGAACATGCTGTGCTTACAGCTGCATCGAGTTCTGCTGGTGCTGCTTGGTGCCCAGCCCCAGGAGATCTGGGGTGTGGAGAGCTGCAGGACCCCAATGTCCCAGCCCTGTTTCTGGAGCCCTGTGCAAATTCCGGTCTGGCTCCTGGCACCATCACACGGTGACAGGGTCTGATCACCCTGGTAACATCTTCCCCATCCAGGAACCCTCCCAGGGGGAGCTCAGCTGCCCCGGCCCTGGTGAAGGGCAGAGGGGAACTGAGTGTGGGACATGCTTGATAGGCTGCTTACGAAATGCAGGGCCAAGTCCGCTCAGCTGCTCTGAAGCAGCGAGAAGTTTGTGAAACCTTCAGCAGGGATTTGCCCGCCGGCTGCCGCGTCACTGCTGCCGCGAGCTTGGCTTTATTCCAAGAAACCCGTGGGGCTGGCGGAGCTTCCCGGATTCTCGACTCAGCCGCGGGTTGCAGCACCGCGAGGGAAGAGGCCCTTGGTCGGCGATGCCAGGGCCCTTCTGGGAAGCGAAGAAGCTGGGGCTGTTCCCACAGAGATGGGAAGGCTGGAGTCTGGCTGAGGGGACTTGGGGAGGGTCACTGTGGGCAGCCTGGCTGCCATTCCTGGGGGCAGCTTCCCACTCTGCCCCACCATGGGGTGCTGTGAACCCCTCGCTCTGCCAGGAGGGCTGGGTGTGCTCATAAACCCCCAGGGCCCTGTTTTCCCACCCTCTGATTCGCCTCATCCTGCCTGGCAGCGGTGATATTCTGCATCACTGGCATGGGGCTGGGAGTCACTGGTGCTGCCGGGAGCCCTAAAGTCAGGGATGTGCCTCGGCAGGGCCTGGCGGGCGGCCACCCGTGTGTGTGGACATTCCTTGCATAGCTGTAGCGGGTGCCCAGGCAGGCCACGGCACTTCCTGGCAGCCCGCGTGTCACGGCCCCGCGTAGCAGCCCCAAAATAGTCACTGGGACTGTGCCATGCCCACAGCCTGGACCGGCACACTTACCATCCCTCTGGTGCGGGCTGATTCCTGAGGAAATCCTTTTCCCAGCAGCCAGAGTTCCCCGGGGGGGGGGAGCACTGTGCATGATGCCAGGCATAATGCCCACAGTGTGGAGATGCAGACTGGAGCCTGGGCATAAAGCACCTGGGCACAGCCTGCTCCTCACAGCCGGGGGCTCTGGGGGAGTTCTGGGGGGCTGACCCACTCCCAGGGGATCACCCACATCCCTGGGTGCAGCTCTTCAGCCAGGCACCGCACTGCACACCAGACAGACAGAGCTGCAGGTTTATTGCCCATGCCCCCAGCAACAGGGGCCAGGCACTTCTGGGGGCAAGGACATCCCCAGGAGAACTGAATCCTCTCCTCTCCCTCAGGCATCTGTGCCTGGCTGGGACTCTGCTTTTCTCCCTGTGCTGTGGGGGCGAGCAGGCTCTTGGCACCCCCTACCCTGAGCCCTTTACACTCCCAGAGGGAGTGCCTGCAGACCCTTTCCTATCCATGCCTCTCAGTTCCTGCAGCTCCTCACCCTGGCATGCACCAAAACACGCCTGGGGGAAGGCAGGACTCGCTCGGCACTTCACAAGCACTGCACTGGGGCTGTGCCACAGGCCAGCCTTGGCCACCAGCTCGGCTCCTCCTGTGCCCAGGGCCACATCTGCTGTCCCCTGGTTGCACTGTGTGCGCGAGCTGGGAGCAGATCCCATCCTCACGGCTTGGCCGGTGGAGCGACATCGCAGGGCTCAGACATACCTGAGTGCTGGGGCAGAGCTTACGCACGCCGGGCTGAGTCACCGCGGCGGGATCACCCGGCATGGACAGTGGCTCCAGGAAACGGCGCTTACGTGGTGTAAACACATCCCAGCATTGTGCCGGGGCCAAGCGGCCTCAGGGGTGCAAGAGAAAAATCAAACCAGATCTGATGTTTTTCATTAAAAAATAGTGCTCTTTATTATAAATTATGGAAACATTTTCTTTCTGAATATAAATATAAATATGTGCAAAGTTTCATCTGAGTTTGGTTTTGGTTGAATTTTCAAGCATCGTTTTGCTCAGCCCTCAAGGCTGGAGGTGAAGATGGAATCTTTATAAAAGACAGTGATTCATGTTGGCCTGTAAACATCCCTTCGGTTAAAAAAATAAGAATAAAAATTAAAAAAAGTCAGAAAACCCAACCACTTCTCTGGGCGGACGCAGAAAAGCACTCGCGAGATGACGCGCTCCAGGGGATCGTCCTGCTGCGTTCCTGCGGGAATTGGTGCCCTATGGAGCAGCATAGCCGGGATCTGTGGGAGAGGCTGGGCAGAGGTGGGGTGTGACTCTAGGGAGTAAGGGCCCGGGGTCCTTGAGGTGATCCTTGCAGATGCGGTTGTGTGGGACTCAGCAGCATCGGGACGCGACGCTTCCCCTCCAGCTTCACAGCACATCAGCAGGACCGTCATTGCGCAGCGTCACCGGTGGATGTGCACTAACCCAGACCGCAGGGCAGGGAGGATATTAAGGCTTAGTCCCCTGGAAAATGGCAACGCGGGGACAAAGGCATCGACCTCTTAGTCTGGGGCTTGGTGTGAAAGGAGCTTCCACCCACAAGGAGGCAGCAAGAGGTACAATATGGGCAAAAAACACCTTCCCCTTAAAACTGAGGAAAAGCGATCAGGCACTCCTGGGCTCCAGTGCTTTCCATTTCTGAGGGTGGAAGGGGCTCTCGCCAGGACACCCCCAGGATGGGGCTGGCGGGGTGCACGTTCCCCCGTGCTGCGGGAGCTGTTCTGGCTGCCCAAGCCCACAGGGGCTTTGCCAATGGGTTCATTGTAGCATCCACAGTCTGGTTGGAGCCATCTCCTTCCCTGTGGAGAGCAGGTGTCACGCTTGCTTGGGGAGTCCCCCCAGCACCAAGGGTGCCCAGCTATGCTGGCCACAGCCCTGAGCCCACGGCAGCTTGCCCCAGTTCCCCCTCTCTCCTTCCCGGATGGAGAGGCTTGGCATGCCCTGCCAGCTCCTGTGCCGCTGGGGCATTGTGCCTGTCCCCTGTTCTTGTGCTTGTAGCATGTGACCACACTCCGCTGGCCCCTTAGAGAGGGGCATCGTACTGGTCTAGGAACTCCTTGATGGGGGCCGGCAGCTGAGTCATCTTCTCATAGGAGTCCAGGTGCCCATTGACGGTCTTGCGGCAGAGGTGCTGCAGGGTGGAGACACTAGAGGAGAGCGGGCGGCTCAGCACCAGGGGGATCTTCTCACCGCCTGAGTAGATGTAGTAGGTGCGCTTGGGGTGCAGGGCCCCCCCTGGCTGCTCGGGGACGGCACAGGGCGTGGGTGGCATGTAGTGATGGACCAGCTTGAGCACGCAGTCAAAGCGGGGCACGGGCTGGCTGCTGTGGGGATCACTCTGCAAGGAGAAGCTGCCGCCCTCGCACTGAATACGCAGGTTCTTGGTGCCCGACTCCGTCTTGACGCTGAGGGTGAAGAAGTGCCTCTGGTCTGAGCTGTCCCTGATGAGGAAGGTGCCAGCCGGCTCGGTGCTCAGCAGCAGGTTGGCCTCGCCACCTGTCACCGTGCTCCAGTAGAAGCCGCTCTCCTGCAGCTTGCGTACGGTGTTCACCACCAGCTGGTACTCGCTCTTGGAGCTGAACGTCTTGAGGCGCAGGCTGGTGTCGAGGGGGCGGCTCATCCCGGCGGCGGGGAACTTGCTGTGGGTGACCATGGCGCAGGGAGCCAGCTTCGTGTGCTCTGGATGCTGCTGCCAGCAGCAGCCGCTGCTACACCATCACCTGCGGCAGAGAGAGCGGTGAGCCCCGGCACTCCGGTCCCCGACTCTCCCTTCCCGGGAACACCTGCACCCCCGGTCCCTGGCTGTTACCCTGCCGTAGCAACAGCGCTCCCGGTCCTCGGCAATCCCCTTCTCCAGCTCTCATCTCCCTGAAAAACCGGCAGCCCCCCTCCCCAGCTCTCTCTTCCCGGGAACCGGCAGCTCCCATCCCTGGCAGCCCCCGTTCCCGGCTACTGTCCTCCCGCGGCACCGGCACCCCCCGTCCCCAGCTCTTCCTTCCCGGCAGCACCGGCACACCTGCGGTCTCCCGCTCTCTCCCCTCTCTAGGAGAACCGCTTCTGATGGTCTCCTGCTCTCTCACTCCCGGGGGCACATCGTTACCCCAGGCCACCGGTTATCGCTCCGCTGAGGCACCAACACCCCCGGCGATCCCCTTCCCTGGGCAGCACCGGCATTCCCGGTCCTCGGCGATCGC
>VZRV01009205.1:210721-275850 GCA_013398115.1 Falcunculus frontatus | reverse complement strand
CCCCGGCCCTCCGCCCGCCGCGGACTCGGCGCTCGCAGGCCGGGCGGGACGGCGGGGAACGGCGGATATCCCCGGTGTGCGCGGGCCGGGGGCCCCGGTAGGCGCGGGTCGGGCTCGGGCGGGGCGGGCAGCGGCGCGGAAGCGGAAGCGGAAGGCGGTGTCGCCATGGCAGCGCGGAAGCNTCGGCCGCCTCTCCGACCGCCTCTCCCGCGGCCGCGACCGCCGCGCCCGCAGGTAAGGACCGGCCGGGACCCCGCCGGCTCTCCCCGGGGCTGGGAGGCGGCGGGAGCCCTCGGCCGCCCCCGCAGTCGGTGTCGCGTTACCGGGGCACTCCCCGCTCGCCGCTTCCCCTTTCCGGCCCGGCTCAGCCCCTTGGAAAAGCTGCGTAGGGGTGAAGGGGCGGCCCGGTACCCCCAGGCCGGGGTCAGAGTTGGGTTCGGCTCTGCTCTCGCAGCCCCCTTTAGCTCGCCCCACTCTCCGATCGCCCTTACGGCAACAGCTGAGCGTTATTTCCCCTTCATTTCCCATTTCCTTGTCTCCCACTGCCATCAGGCGCTGGCCGACATCTCTCTTTTCCCAGGGCCAGGCTCCCCTCGGCTGTCGCAGGTGCAGCTCAGCGCTCGGGACGGCACCGGCCGGGTTTGGTGGTTCGGGCGAGATCCCCCCGCGGGCTGGGGCCGAAACGGGTGTCAGTCCCCTCCGTGCCGGGGCAGCGTCAGGCAGAGAGAGAGGAGGGCTGGGGCACGCTCTGCCTGCGGCAGTGGCCGGAGGCTGTCACCGGTGACAGTGACCGGCGGCAGTGACCAGCGGCTGTCACCGCGGTGCTGGAGGAGGTGGAACATCAATGTGCTCTGTGTGCTTGTTCACACCAAGGAAATTCTTTCCACGCTTCTCTTTTGGTCTCATCAATGTTTTTGGGGCAGATAAATTAGGCTGAGCCCTGGAAAGCAATCACTGAGTTCAAAGAGCAGCGCTGTGGATCCCCCCGTGTGGTGATGTGCGTGTGAGTGAAAGGACAGCGCTGTGTCCCGCAGTTTCACTTCACCTCTGGCTCTGCAGATGAGGTTTTACAGTGAATAGGAGTTTCAGCTCCATTGTGAGTTTCTGTACCAAACCTACATTTGAAAAAATAGAAGAAACCCCAAAAAATCCGTCGTTTCTATTTAGGTTCAACTTTCTATTCAGAAAGGATCTGAGGTAGTTCCTTTTGATTCCTGTTTCTCTTTCTGGTTAACTCAGTGACGTGGAGTACATGGAAAGGGCTCCCCCCGAGTCCATTTTCTGTTCCTCCGAAACCTGGTTTGCCACAGTGTGGAATTTTGATGATTTCTTCATAATGTTACGTGGTTCCTGATAGCTGTGTGCGCGTGTTTGCAAGGATTGGTTGTACTTGGGTGGTCACTGAGCTGATGTCAGTCACTGGTGGGTAGAAGCTGCTGCTCTGGGAGCCAGTTGCTGTGCCAGTGTCTCTGTGGCTGGAGCAAAATATGGATTTATTTGATAATTCTAAAAGCCATAGGTTCTCAATGCTGAATAAGGTGTAAATTTCAGTATTGGGTTGAAAGATCAAACAATGTAGACACACTGTAAATTAATTCAGGAGTGAAAAATCTGGAGGTTGGAACTACTGGGGATAAATTGACCTATACAGAATTAATCTGTAGGCTCAAACCAAATAGTACTGGTGCTGCAGGCTGATGTTCCAGTGAGAGCCCAGCTGCTCCAAGCACAACCCATTGCTGCCTGCAGCCTTCAGAGCTGCCCTCGGAGCTGCCCCAGGCAGGTGCAGGGCCACAGGAAGGGAGGCAGGTGCAGTTGGACCCACAATTCCAATAGTCCTTGCCAGAAAATGGCTTCTGGGAATCGTGTTTCTGGAAAGTGTCTGCTTGGCTGCTGGTCTGACTTCTGGAAGTGTAATTGGGTTGGCCAATGGGATAATGAGGACAATATTAATCTCTGTTGATTGTTATTGTAAAATACATAAAATTTGCCACTGCTTCCTCTCTGGGAATAATTCCAGAGGATGTTGTTTGTGACCTACGGGGCTGGGTTAGAGCCCAACTATGCCACTACTCCGTGGGCTGAGCATTCGGTGGGTTTTAAAACCCCATGTTTTTGGATCCACTGTGAATTCCTGTAGCTCTCTGCGCCATGCTCCCTTGCAGTGATGGAACAGTGGGAATCTGCTCTCCGTGTGTGGCCTGTGAGGCTTGAGGTGAGCAAAGGTGTGTGAAGGTTCTGCTCAGGTTCTGTAGAGACTTATGGGAATGTGCCTGAAAGTGGTATTTTCTTGTGTTTCTGTTCTGCTTTATTTTTTTTGCACTATTTGTGTTGTTTTTTGCACTATTTGCATTGTTTTTAACAGCCTGTGCTGGTGATCTCTGTCACTTCTGGGTATTCAGGCTGAGCCCAGTTCACATGATCTGTTAAAACCCACCATCCCAGGAATTCCTGCACTGACTGACTCAGATTTCGGTGTCGATGAATAGTCAGTGACAAACTCGTGGATTTTCCAGGAAACGCCACTATGAACGGGTTTCCTTGTAAGGATGTTAGGAAACCTTGTGAAGATCCAGGGTTGTATCGTGAACCAGATGAGTGAAATCATCTTCCTGGAATCTGTGGTCATTTGGACTCTGGATTGTGGTAAAAAGCCGAAAGTTCCTTGTAACAAATTCTGGTAAAGGTTGTGATCAAGTTTCTTCTTGGTGTGCGGTGGCGGTGGAATCATCGGGATGGGCCACAGGACGGTGGCTGCCTGCTGGCCTGAGGACCTGGTGGCCCTCAGGGTAAGACCAGCCACCCCAGTTCCATCCCAATAAACCCAGCTCCCATGAGTGGGGTTTGCAGTCTGGAACGGTTCCTGTCGGGTTCAGGGATGCAGTTCAGTCCCTTGCTCATGGATTCCTGGATCTCATGGGAGCTGCTGCTAATTGTGTTGAAATGTGGTTTTGTCATGCAAACAGACTCCTGGGGCGGGGGGGTGGTGTTATTCTATGACTGGATGAATTTGCATGTGTGAAATATCCGGAGAGGAGAAGTTGCTGCTTGCTTCCTGTCATCCCCTGTGTGATGCTGGCAGTAAGTTGGTTTCTTCCCGAAGTGACTTCAAAGAAATTAAACTTGTTCTGAAATTTCTTTTTGAAGAATGAACTTCTGATGTTTCCCTCACAGCTTTTGAGGTTTGCAGGGGAAGTTGTGACCCTCTCTTGTACTTCTGTGGAATGCAGGGGGCATTGCTAGAGAGGGATGGATCCCTGTCGTGGCTCTTGGCATATTCCTACTGGGGCATAGTCGCTCTTTTTGTAGGTCATTCTTGGGGTGCAACTGCTCTGCCTTTGCTGGGGCTTGCACTTGGACACCTTGTGTGCTGTAGAGCTATTTCTGGATAAGATTGAGGGATGGAGGCATTTTTCTCTTTAAAGCAGCGTGATCTTTACATCTGAAATGGGAACCACTTCAGCCCAGCTGAGAACAAAGCTTGACATGAAGGGAGTTTTGGCCGTGGCCAAGCTGATGTGTGTGTGATGGAGATAATTCAGGAGTGGCTGGTTACAGGTACAGGTGGTACCACCGCAGCACTGCCAGACACCTGAGCATCCACACTCTCATTTTCTGCAGCTCCTGGCCTCCTTTCCTGTATTGGTCCTGGCTGCAGCTCTTCTTTACTTGCTTGGAGTCTTTCTGGGAAGCAAAGGTTTCACTATAAAGAATTTCTCCATCTTTCTTTGCACAGATCATCGTGGCTGCTTCTCGCCCCACTGCTCACCCCTCCTATTCCAGTGATCACAGCCCCACCGTGTTCGCTCTGTCCAGAAGGAGCACACAGGTTCCAGTGGATCAGGAATCTGGTCCCAGAGTTTGGGATCTCCAGCTCGCATGTCAAGGTGCTTTCATCCCCGGCAGAATTCTATGAACTCCTGAAGGTAAGGCGTGGGCTCCAAGTTGTGGGAATGGTTTTGATACAATTCCAGTTTTGCAGCTGCTGCCTGGTAACTGCTCTCGTATGGAATAGGTTTAGCTGCAGGGAATGTGTCCTCAGTTTCCCAGAAAGCACTAGTTTCTTCCTTGAATTTTAGATGCAGCAATGGTGCTGCTGTGGCTCCGCAGAGCCCTGTATGTTTTACATCGTCCCTATACGTGTGTTTCCCTTTCCTCCCTCAAGGCCAGGGAGCCAGTGCAGAGATGTGGCTGAAGGCATCCTCCCTGGGTGGTGCAGCACTGCCACGTCTGGGCTGATGGCTCCTCAGGACCAGACACCCTGTGTGAAATTGTTTTTTGCTACTCCCAGGTGCAGATAAAAGCAGCCAAGCAGCGGGTGGTGATGGCCTCACTGTACCTGGGAACAGGACTCCTTGAGCAGGAGCTGGTGAGTGTGGAAGGGTTTGGGAAGGCCAGAAAGGGAATGCAGGGGAGGGATGTGGAAGGGAGGCACGTGGCGCTTCTGGTTTAGGTCTGGTATGGAGCCAGGGAACTGCTGCACTCCTTCAGGGGATAGTTAGCCTGGACCTGTCAGAAGGGACTGGCCTGGTGTTCATAGTGCTCAGGGGGGCTTTGTAAAACTCAGGTCATGGGAATCTATTTTTCCCTGGCATTTTTCTTGAATGGGAATCGAGCTGTAGATGTGCAGTGCTGTGTGTGGTGCTCCAGGTGCAGGACACAGATGAAGGATTGATTTTCTGCATTTGAGACCAATGTCAGCTTTGCTTCTTGGTATTTGCCTTTTTTTGTTCTTTCCTCTGGAAACAAAAGCATTTTTGCCCAAGGGCTTTAGGGAGAAGCCTGGCCTTGGCCAGGTTCTGATGTTAGGAAGCAAATGCCCTGGCAGGGTAAAGGTAGACGGAGCCTGCACAGGATTTGTGCCCAGCGTTGTCTGGGCTTGCACACAGGATTTGAATTTGCATGTGACAAACAACCTTGTAATTAAAGAATAAAACTGCAGTGAATTCCTACCAATGTTTGTCGTTGGTGATGCGAATCTGTGATTTGGGAATGATATTGGGACTTTTTCTGCTGACATTAATTGCTCTTGGGAGGCCTGAAGAGTGTGGATATGTAAAACTGAGGCCCTTTGATCTGCGGCTTTAGGCTGATGGAGGCTGCTGGGCTGGCAGATGCAAAGGCTGAGCTGGCTGTGCTTGGCACAAGGAGGAAGGACTCGCACCAGGGCGTGGGAGCTGTCTTGGCCACGGTCTCCTGCTGCTGAGCACTTCCCTTGGAAAGTGTATTTGCTTTTGTAATGAAGAGAGAACTCTCTCTGCAGGTGGATTGCTTAGAAGAAACACTGGAGAAATCACTGCAAGCAAAAGGTTCACCTGACCTCAGAGTTTCCATTCTCCTTGACTACACCAGGGGTTCCCGGGGTAGGAATTGCCTCTCTTTGCTTTTGTCAGAGCCTGATTTTACTGTTAGGCTAGAGAGACAGATCTTTTCAGAGTGAGTGTCTTGGCCAATTGGACCTACTTGCTTAAAGCATGCACCTTTCGGTATTGACCTTTTGTATTCCAGAACTGCATATTCCCAGAAAATCTTCAAGCTGAGCCGCTTTTCTTCCAAAGATAGGTGGTAGGAGCAAGAAGGGCCAAACTGTTCTGTGCAACTTGTGCAGTCTTGCTTGGTTCATTTGTTAGTGCATTTGCCCTTACCCATCTTGCTCACTTATATTTTCATTTTGAAAGGAGAATGGGAATTGTTGGAAGCAGCAGCACACTAAATCAGGAACATGTGGTCACCTGCAGTGACTCTTGCAGATGTGTTACTGGTGCTGGTGAGGCTTAGTTAAGAAGCTTGAAAAGTGTCAGACCAGCCCTGTGACTGATTCTGGATGTCAGTTTCAATACTGACATAGTGCAAATGAAAGCGATTTAAAAAAAACAAACGAAAAAGGGAAAACGTGAAGTGCCAGTGGATGGGATGGGTGCTCACCCTGTGCTGAAGATCTGTGTCATGATGTGTCCTGTCTGTGTGATCTTTGTGTGAAACTCCCTTTGTGTCACAGGCAGGAAGAATTCTCGGACAATGCTGATCCCATTGCTGCAGCGATTTCCCGAGCAAGTCCGCGTGTCCCTCTTCCACACCCCAAACCTGCGTGGACTTCTCCGGCTCCTGATTCCAGAGCGTTTCAATGAGACCATTGGGCTGCAGCACATCAAGGTCTATCTCTTTGATGACAACGTGATCCTGAGTGGGTGAGTCTGCTGCGTCCGGCCTTGGTGCAGATTGTTCTGCTGGAGTTTGGACTGGGTGTCTGTGCTGCCAGAGTCATCTGGACTCCATCGTGATCCTATCAATGCTCTTCTGAGATGGGAGAGCAACCACAGTTCCTCCACGTGAGATTCTCAGATGAGAGTCTTTCTTAAAGGGAAAAATCTTTTGAGATTCCGAAGGAAATGGCCGATTTGTGCTTTAGTGCAGCTATCCCAGAGTGAGGCCTGTAGCCTGGGCTGGGAGGTTGAGAATCTTGTGGCCCTGCTCTGAACCCGGCTCTTCCCTTTCTCTTCAGCGCAAACCTGAGTGATCTGTACTTCACCAATCGTCAGGACCGCTATGTCTTGCTGCGGGACTCTCCCGAGATCGCAGACTTCTTCACGGAGCTCGTGGACGCCATCGGAGATGTGTCCCTGCAGTTACAGCAGGATGATACTGTCCAGATGATGGAGGGAATGGTACACCCATACCAAGGTAGGAGGGAGCTGTCTCACCTGGTTGGGTGATGGGATCCAGAGGAGAGGAGTGACAGCCATAGTGTAAGGATGACTTGGACTCCATCCATTTGGGAACTGCTGGATGTCTGACCATTGTTCAGACTGTGGGGTGTCCTGTTTTGTGCCATCCAGTATTAAAATCAAGACTGCTTGAGTTTCAGCACTGGGTCTGTTGGAGTTTTCCCAGCATAGTGGCTGTCACAGGCTAATCTGGCAGGTCGTGCAGAGGCTGGAAGTAACTCTGCAACCGTCTCAGTGCTGCCTCGTAAATGTGCTGCTTTTGGCCTTAAACAAGGACTTCAATCCTTAGAGAAGTTTTTCTGATATTAGCAGCTGCAATTCCAGGTGCTCTGGGCATGCGTGTTCTGAAGGGTTCACGAGTGTGCTGCTATTGTTGGCAGTTAATCTCTTGTAGTAGGGTTTGTTCTGGGAATCAAATGGGAATTGGTTCAGGAAGACTGGGAACAAGCATAAAAGTGGGCAGAGAAGGGCAGGGATGTGCCAGGCTGATTGCGTCATCAGTTTTTGTCCTGGCCTTGCACTGCTGGGTGATGTAACTTCAGGCTGGGGGTGGAAGTTTATTTGTGTGTTCCAGCTCATTCTTGGTTGTCAGTGTAGCCTTGCCCTCATCCTTTCCCTTCTCAGAGGATTTTTCAGGCTGCTGCCAGTTGCTGAGCATTTCTCTTCTGTAGTGTAGCTCTGCCAACCTCAAAATGGCTGGTTTGAGCCTTAAAACAGAGAGTTGTGTGCAGTCTGTGTTGGCTCCTATTTGCTCCTGTATCCGCGTCCTGTCAGTAGTTTTTCCTGGTGTGTAACAGATGACACGTAGCTCTGTGCCTGTAGGTCTCAGACACCATCTCTCTGATTTTTCCTGCAGGAGACAAAGTGGCTTACTGCGAGATTGCCAACCGGAGGGTCATGGAGGTCATCAACTCTGCCCGGACACGGCAGGAGCTCCTTCACGCAAAGACTTTCCACGGCAGCCAGCCAGGCAGCTCCCTCTTATCCCAGCAAGGCTCTCAAGCATCTGGGAGTCTGAAACCAGAACCCGACACCTGGATCTATCCCTTAATCCAAATGAAACCTTTTGGGATTCAAATAGACGAGATGGTCACAGAGACGCTGCTGACCGAGGCGGAGCGGGATGCCAGGGTATACCTCACCACTGGCTACTTCAACCTGACACAGGCCTACATGGACCTCATCCTGGGCACAAGGGCTGAGTACCGGATCCTCCTGGCCTCGCCAGAGGTCAATGGGTTTTTTGGTGCCAAAGGGGTGGCAGGTGCCATCCCTGCTGCCTACGTTTACATTGAACATCAGTTTTACAGCGAGGTCTGCTACCTGCAGCAGCAGGAGAGGGTGCAGCTGCAGGAGTACTCCCGCGCTGGGTGGACGTTCCATGCCAAAGGTAAGATGCCCTTATCCCAAGGGGTCTTGTTCGGAGGTGTGCGAGAGTTGCGCGTTCGGATTGCGAAACGAGTGAGGGGCTGGCTGGGTGCCAGTCTGGGCTTAACCTTCAAAACACTCCAAGGTTCACACAACTTGCTTGTGTAAACCTGGAGGGTTTGGATTGCTTGGGGGACGCCTTGCCTTTGGATTTCCAGTTCGATACAGTCACGGGGGTGATGTAAGAGCTGTCCCTGTGGTGGCACTGAAGCACTGCCTGGATGAGAAGCATCATGTGAAGGAAAGGAAGCATCCGGATGTGCTTATGATGCAGTCAGTGCTGTGGTGCAGTTTCTTGTATCCCTTGGGCTGGTTTCAGCAGTCAGGAGTGCTGACTCTGGTGGGGACCCTGGAGTGGTCTCTGGGGCAGGTGGCGGAGGGGAGCTGCTCCCGGGGCCTTCCCAGCAGCAGGTCTGCGTGGGGATGATGTGAGTGTTGGGGGATTTGCACCAGCTCCCCTTCACAGCACACAGGGGATGCAGTTCGTGAGGAACTGCAGCGTGTGCTTATGGGAGTCAGGGCAGCCAGAGGGCAAGGGGCTGAGGAAGGAATATGGACCAACATGCAGTGAGTTAATGAACGCTGCCCTCAAGGTCTTCTCTGGAAGACCCTGGATTCCTGCTGGATACGCTATGCCCAGCTCCCACAGGCTCAGCACGGTGTTCCAACTGGAGCATTTGGGCTGTGATTGGAGTGCTGGGGCTCCGGCTGTTCCTGTTTTGAAGAGAGCTGTTGGTGGGAATGGCTCCATCTCCCTGCTTCTTGCAGGGGTGCTCAGAGGGAGGCTCAGAGGTGGTGGGGAGGGAAAGCTGCAGTCGGCCTTCTCTCGATTGTCAAAAATCCCTGGGTGCTACTGGCTGCCTCTGTGTTGAAATGACAAACAGATCTCAGGGTGTTGTGCCCCTCCCCAGCATGATCGGGAATGCAGGGAAAACCCTTATCTCATGGAGGGCAGCACAAGGGAGGTCCCTGCCTGCCTGCCTGGGATGTCCTGTGTCTTGAGCGACCTGTGGTTCCCAGGTTCTGCATTTGTTGGGCACTGCTAACTCCCAGTGGGATGTGGTTTGGCATAAATTGAGCCCAGAAACAAGGGCTGCTTTTCCCAGCTGCCAAAGTGCACATGGTCACTGGTCCTGTGTGGGCCAGCTGGGCCTCGTGGGACGGCGCTTAGGGCTCTCTACTGCGTGGTGTTCACCTGGAGAGGGATGCAGGGCTCAGAGTTCAGCACTCCCGTGCCTAGCAGGACGGACAGTTGGAGACATTTGCTGTCTTGTTTCCATTCCCCTTCAGAGTGCTGGGAGGATCAGCGTGCAGCTCTTCCTCTGGCGTGCTCTGCCCTTGGCACATGTTGGATTCACCTCGTTTCCTTCTGCAGGAGTCACGTGGTGTGGCAGAGAGGACAAGGACAGAAGAGGGAAGGGAGGAAGCCTTGGAGATGTGAAGGGCATGTGCACAAGGAGCACATGGAGCCTAGCTCCTGACTGAGGACATGAGATCCCCAGCAGCAAATAGCGCCTGTTGGTGCTTCCTCTCTGGGCTGAGACATGAGATACCCTTTAGCCTCCCATGGGATCTCGCTGACGTCCCCCAAACACTGTGGCTGTGCTGCATGCTCCCCCCACTCCCCTTAAAATGTTTGTATCTGCATGCACAGTGTCGGGTGGTGCTCCCAGGGATGTCTCTCCTGGGTGCATTCAGCACCATGCAGGTGTAGCAGAGCGCTGTACAGATGGGGTGCACGTGTGTGCAGTCCTGACATCCCAAAGCCTACCTGCCACTTTCCTGGGTGTGGTGCTGAGGGTGACACGGGTACATCCCTTGGGATCAGGGTCCCTTCTGAGCAGGTTCTGGTGGCAGGGAGCTGGGCAGGTGGCTGCGTGCTGCGAGATAAAACCCTGTTACTGCTGCTGACTGGTGCTGGGAAGCTGCGTTTCCCCTTGCTGGAAAGGTGAGTCACTGTTTGAGCAGATCCTGCCAGATGGCCATGAAACCAGAGACCTGTAAAGGCTGTGGGACTGCCACAGGACGCTTGGGAAGGCAAGGAACCTGTTCCTCATGGCTGCTGCTTGGGCAGGGGTCCAGCCTCTGGCTGGTCAGGCAGCAGACAGCCCCTGGCAGGGTCCTGTTTGGCGGCAGAACGTGCCAAAACTCTGTGCCATGTGGGTGCTTTCCCGTGGCTCCCAGAGCCCGTGGTGGGCTGTCCAGCCCCCCTGAGGTGGGGTGAGCCCGCGGGGGCTGGAGGTGCCACGGCTTTAGGGCAGTGCCAGCTCTGCCAGTGTGTGCTGTGGGGGCGGGGAGGAGGTTACAGGAACTGGCAGTGAATCGGCAGCATCTTACTCAAGGCATTCTTGGAACTGCTCTGGGGCTGAGTTAGGAAACCTGCTGCTATTTTAAGGCCGAGGTGGTTTTTATGCTATGGGTTCTTTGTTGCAGTCTATGTGTGACTAGCCGTAGGGATAAGCCTCTACCAGGGACTCACCCAGGGCTGTGCTGAGGAGAGCAAAGGCTTTCTGGCTCCATTTGTGCAGAGTGGCCACACAGCCTCTCCTTGGCAGCAGTCCTGACTCTCCTGTGACTGTTCCTTCTTGCCCTGCTGCAGTGGTGTGCTTGAGAATAATGTGATGTTTCCATCTTTCCCTTGAAAACTTGTCCTGGGCTCTGTCCTGCCTGCTCTCTGTGCTGGCAGAGCTCTGGGAGCTGTGCTGCTGAGTGGCGGCGGGGGCCAGGTGCCCTGGCAAGAATCTCATCTCATCCCTGGTGGCTCCTCTGGAAGTGAGGGAGTGAAATAATTTGCATTTCTCTTCTGCGTCTCTTCACAGCAGCGTGTGAATTCACCTGCCAGAGCTGGGAGATGCCTCTTCGTGTCACGGTCCCGGGATGGGGGTTGGTCACTGGAACTGGGACAGGCTGGACAGACCTAGCCTGTCTGCCTGGGACTTTGGGGCTGCTTCCTTCACTGAGAACCTGTTTGTCTTCTCTCAGCATTTCTGAATCCACTGTGGTGGAGAACAGCCTCTAATGCAGGGGCAGGGACTCGCTCTGGGTTGTTGTGGGGGACTGCACTCCCAGTCAGAGCACTCGGATCTGGGCTGTGCCAGGGCACCCCGCGTGTCACACGCAGCCCTGCAGGCCCTGGTGGGCTGCTCCCTGCTCTTGGGGTCCCGTACAGGATCTGGAATCCACCTTTAATGCATTTAATTCACTCTGAGTGAATGGACCGTGTGAGCCCACCCTGGCTGTTCCCTCGGCTGTCACGCTGCCTCTCTTCCTCATTTTTCCTGCAGGCCTCTGGCTGTACCTGGCTGGGAGCGACCTGCCCTGCCTGACCCTGATTGGCTCTCCAAATTTCGGATATCGATCAGTTCATCGCGACTTGGAAGCTCAGGTTGCAATAGTGACAGAAAATAAAGCCTTGCAGCAGCAGCTCCATCAGGTAAGCGGCAGGTTCTGGGGATGCAGTGGGGATGTTGTACTTCTGGGTCACACAGGGAATGCTGATGACGCAGTGGCAATAAAAACCTCCAGCCACAATAACTCAAAAGCCGCTGGAGCATGGGGAGTCCTGAGGAGCTGTCAGTGAAGTGACTATTGATGAGCTGCCTGCTGCAAGTGCCCAGTGCTGGGAAATGAGGCCGTAACGGGAAGGAATGTGTGTCCCCAGTGACCGCGGGTACCGGCAGTGCTCGGGGCTGGATGTGCAGAGAGCATTTGGAGGATCTGCTGGCTCCTCTGCTCACCAGCTACTCTGTACCTCTGAGCCTTAACCCCGACATTTGGGCATTGCCCAGGGCATGATGGGTTCTGGGGTAATGAGGCCAGGCCCTTGGAGTGTCTGAGCTTGGACTGGAAGAGGGTTTCTGGACTGGCTGGGTTGCCCGTGAAGTTGGGTGACAAAATTTTTATCTTGAATAATAATATGACATTATATAGTCTTGACACCAACGTTTTTAAGTGGTTTGATATTCAACGTCCCAGGGTTTTTCTGTGCTGTTTTTGTTTTAATTGGGCAGCTTGGAATGCTCAAGCACTTCTGCTGCTGCTCCGAATCCTACCTGGTTCTCCAGCTGTCTTGACTGAATCTTCTGCTGGAACTGACTGTCCCAAGTCCTTTCTCCTACAGTGTTCTGTTTCAAAGGAGATCAGTTTGGTGCCTCTATGACTTGGAGACCTCAGAAATGCACTGTGTGAGGCAGGTGCTGGCAGAGTTGTCTGCAAGATCAATGGGAATTGCCCTCTTGCATCAGGGCTCTTCCCTGGGATGAGTCAGAGTGTATCTAATCAAAAACAATTCTATTACTGGAAGAGTTGCTTGAGTATTTCAATTCATATCTTGCCTCTGCTTGTTTCTAATGGAAGGGGAAAATCAATGGAAATGTGACACAAAGGAATTTTCTCACACAGGGCTGCAGTGATCTCATTCAAAGGGCTTTAAACCATTCCCGATTGCTGGAAGCTGATTCTGAGATGGACTGGGTGTTTACTTTCTGTGGTCTTTTTTAGAAGACTTAATCCATTCCTGGGATGCTGCCATGAAATCACTTTGCCTATGTAATGTTCAGTTCCATTTTAAAAATGTGTGCTGAGATTTGGGAAGAAATGTGAGTGGTCTGGGTGTCTTTGGGTGCTTCTCTGAATGAACTGAGATTGATTCAGGGAACTGGCCTTGCCTCCAGCGCTCAGACCTCACCATCTTGGATGGTCATGGAGCAGAATCCTCACAGCAGGGCTGACTACAGCTTTTGGAACATTTGGGGGCTCTAAAATAGAGTGAATTGGCAGACAAATGTCTTGCTTCTGCTGTTGGTTCATCTTTTTGGTGTTCCTTTACGGTACTTGGTTCCCGCTTCCCTGTTCCACCCTGAATTTAAATAGTGCAGAGTATATTCTGCTGTTTGTGACAGCTTCAATTATAAGAAAAAGATGATGAACAAACTTCCAGGAGCTGTTCTGCTCCTTGTTTGCCTGCAGATCCTGGAATCTGACTGTGCTAAAAACCCCCCTTACCTGTGACCAGAGCTCTGCTCTCACGTGCTGTGTTATCAGCAGGGTGGTTCATTTCCTCCCTCAGCAGCTGGGTGCACGCTGTGGGGGCCCGAGTGTTTCTGGTAATTTAGCTGAGATCATGACTGCACATTCATCTGCAAACGCGGCGCCTGAGCTGTGTCTCGAAAGAGCCAGTCCCAGGAGGGTTGGGTGAGGTTTCCTTTTCTGGCAATTACAGCCTGGCGTTGAGGAGTTTTCTGAAACTGAAGCTCAGCTCTTGCAACTGTGGGACACAAAAAGGCAAAAACCCTCTACCCTTGTTCTCTGTAGAGTTTAAATGGCAAATTCTTGAGGAGAAGTGGCGCATACTTGTGGCAAGATCCCTGGTCAGCTTTATCTGAGAATTAGCTTCTCTGAAAAACCATTATGTAATTTAACACTCGGGATTTACTGAGATAATGTTTCTTTCCCTGTTCAGGAACAAGAGCAGCTTTACCTCTGCTCAGGTGTGGTCTCAACATCAACGTTTGAGCAGCCAAATCGTTACGTGAAGCTGTGGGTGAAGCTGGTGACGCCTCTGATCAAGAATTTCTTTTGAAAGAAGAAAAGTTGCTGCTTTGGGTGAGTTTGCTGCATTATGGGGAATTACATTGAACTGACTGCAGTGAATAGCTGCAGTGCTCTGTCATGAAAGGAAGATGATGGACATGATGGATGTGGGGAAAACCAGGCACTTCTCGGTTCCTCTGGGTACTGGCTGCCATGGACTGGGATCAGTGCTCAGGTCCAGACTGGGTTTCATCTTCTAGAATTTCTGGAAGGGCCACTGACAGAGAACCCATACAGGGGTATTTTCCATGACCCATACAGCGGTATTTTCCATGCATGGAAATAAAACTCCCGTTTCTGAAATGTCCCTTTCAGTTTCGTAGAGAGACTCTGTGTTTGTGTTATCTTGACCAGCCAATAGAAAGCATTGCTGGAATACTTTAAATGTTTTGTCTTTGTATCCAGTCAGGGCTTTACTTTGCCCCTGTAGTGTTGGTTAACACAGGCCATTGGTTTTGCTTTTCTGTTTTGTGGTGTCCTGGGTTTCCTGGCTGTTCAACTGCCCCATGACTGTAGCCCTTGTGAGCTTCAGGACATCGCTCTGGACTGTTCCTGGGCCGTGCACAGTCCGTGCAGTTGGCACTGCTGTACGTGTGCCAAGGATGCTGCATGTTCCCACATCCCTTCTACTTCCCTAACTGTGGCCTCCCCCTCAGCAGGGTGTGCCTGGCTCCTCCACATTCAGTTATGTTACAAGTGTCTTTCATGAGTTGTGGAGGGGTAGGAGAAGACTTTTGGTGCTGATATGGGTTTGGGATGTTACTTGCTGGAAGTGGGAGGCTTGAATCTTAACATCCTGCAAAGAAGATGGTTGGAAGCCAGGTAGAAACGTGTGGGGGTACAGGGTGGGGCTGCCCTGTGTCACTGGTGGGTTTCTGATCTGGCAGTGCCACAAACAGGATTTCTGGCACCTGAAAAAAGCTGATGGTAAGTATGAAACTCAGTCTGATTATAAATACTGCTGCTCTATAAAGAAATGAGCTGCTCTCTGTGCCTGCCCTTGGGGCTTGTCTGACTGTGAGCTGTGAGGGAAGTTTCAGGCAAATGTATTTTAGAACTAATTGTTGAAATATTTCACAGGGTGGGATTTTGGTGAATTGTTTTATGCCAAAGGGACCAGCCTTGGCAAATCTACTCACCTTAATGCGTGTTACTGCTGATACAAATTAGTTGTTGTGAAGAAAGGGCTGAGTGGGTTCTGTACCCTAGAAATAGAAGTAACATACTTCAGAGAGGAACGTGTTTGCAGCTGGACCTTCTCTGGGCTGTGCAGGTTGGGTGTGGGTGAACTGGACCACATCTGCACTTTTCTTCTCCCGTCTGCTCCAGCCAGACACGTGCTCCATGCAGGAGTGTGAGGAGTTTCTGCTCAGTTCACACTGAGCCGTCACACAAAGAGCTGTGGGAAGATGGAGAGCCAGGAGAGGGAAAGGAGTCAGGCACTTGTGTGCAGTTGTTCTGTCTGGCTTCCCACAGCGGTCTGGCTCCCCACCAGCACCACGTCAGAAACCACCAGTGGAAAACCAGTATCCGCCCTGAGAACCCCGTGTGCTGCGAGAGCAGGCTCCACATGGCAGCGCTTCCAGCGCTGCTTTTATTGATACTTTGCTAAAATGGTTCTGGTACAATCAAACGTAGACTGAGTTAAACAACTTGGAGTCTTTTACAAGTAAAAGTATTGCTGTTTTCCATTGTCATTAAAGTCTAGGCCTCTAGGAGCAGAGCCACACCAGCCAGGACCCACTTGGCAGCTTTTTCTTTCGTCTTCAGGTTGAAGGTCCAGACGTAGGTGGGCCCTCGCGTCCGTGTCTTGTAGACGGGACACTCGTAGATGTTGATGGTGTCCATGCGGTCCACGGGGATGGCTCTGAGCAGGATGACCGGCATCGCAGGCGTCAGCTCCTTCATCCGCGCCTCGGCGATCGACCCCGAGGGGACGTCCCAGCGCGCACCTGCAACGTGACAGCGCCTCAGGGCCCCGACAC
This sequence comes from Falcunculus frontatus, assembly GCA_013398115.1. NCBI lineage: Eukaryota > Metazoa > Chordata > Aves > Passeriformes > Falcunculus > Falcunculus frontatus. The sequence continues at coordinate 260,120 of VZRV01009205.1, read as the reverse complement.
CTTCCCGGGGCTTCTCGCTGCAGGGGCTTTGTGCACAGCTACTGATGGGCGGGAGCTCAAAGGTTAAGGTTGGGTAGAGCGGCTCAACAGGGGCTAGGTCTGACATGTTCTCATCTCACTGTGACCCAGGACTGCATTTGCCTTACTGTGTGTGGGGTGTTTGAATAAATTCTGTCCCCATCCCTCCCTTCAGCACGGCTTTATATGGGAATGACAGAGTTTAAGGTGAACTGGCCGTGGTGGGATCTATCACATGCTGTCCCATGTGCTCTCTGCTTTTGCCCAAGTGGACCCCTCAGCTGCTCTGCTGAACTGAGTCCTTCCCTCTCATTAGCAGTAATTATTATGGGTTTGAGTTTCTCAATTTGTCTTACTCGAGCATTGAATAAGATTGTGGCATATGTAATCACTGGAGCCCTGGGGTTCGTGAGCTGGAGCCCGAATTGCTAAAACACCAACCAGTTTCTGGTTTGGAAAGGCTGTGTGATCGGGCAGTGCTGCCCTCAGCTGGCGGCCCAGCCTGGAGCCAGGTGGAGCCCAGGCTCCCTGCTCTGAGCTGCTGCCAGCGTGGGACAGAGCAGTCCGGCCAGTGAGTGCCAACACTGCTCGGCTGCATGAGGGACAAGGGCTGAGCTGCGCCTGCTCCGCGTCTGAAACATCTCAGAGATGCAGTTTTTACCTTCCATGAACAGCCCGTGCACATAGGAGCCTTCTCTAGGGGGAAATGTTATGTCATCGCGGGTTTTCTTGGTCACATCCACCGCCAGACACATCTTATCCAGTGGCCACTGCCTTTTCCTGGCTGTGGACTGCATGATGGCTGTGAGGAAGGATTGGGGGTTGAAGAATCCCGCCAGCCACACTGTCGCAGGCAGCACAAAATCGGTTGACCAGACTTCCAGTTCCTGGAAAACAAATCAGCAGAATCCTTTAGGGTGGAGGGTGTGCTGTGAGCTGCAGGACACTGTGACAGAGCTGATGCTTTGCTGTGCCCTAACCCAAGCTTCAGCTGATCTTGCAGAGTGGGGACTGGCTGGAGGTGACGTGGGAGGAATAAATGGCAGATTCCCCTGCAGCAATGAAAGCCAGTTCAACAAAGCCAGTTTTATTAATTTTTTTATGGGACACCCAGAGTTGTAAAGGGGGGGGAGCTGATGTTCTTTTGGTACAGTGATGTACTGTAATGGGAACCCTGGTCAGACCTGTGCTCCCATTCCTGGGGTAACAGCCCTTTTCAGGTACTTCAGGCTGGTTAAATTGATACTGAGAAATAAAGCAGTTACCAATAAACCAGTGCACTGGTGGGGAGAGTCCTGGTCTCTGGGGTACCTGCTCACACCCCGACTGTCACACGCGCTCTGCTCACCCTGATCCGCAGGAGCAGGTCCGCGTACCAGGTTGCCAGGTTGAGGAGGGAGGGGTAGGCATAACGTGTCCAGGATTCTGGAACACTGTCATAGAAGAGAGCGTTTCCCAGCTCTTCCATCTCGGCTGTAATTGTCAGCTCTCCCTTTGAAAAAGAGAAAAGTCCAGGCAGTGTCACCCGCAGCCAGTGGTGGGACATCCAGAGGGAGGTGTGTGGGCTCAGGGAGCAGAAGGCTGGGGCTGCCCGGCTGCACCTGGCACAGCTTGATGGTGAGAGCTGCAGCAGAGGCACAGAGTGCTTTGGAAATACTGGGAGATGATCCAGGCAGCTGCCTGCCGTGTACCTGCAGTCCCAGGTCCAGCTCCTTCAGCGAGCGCCTGATCTCATGGGTCAGGATGTTCATCCTTTCACATTCCTGGAGGGCTACAACAGTGTATGGGGTTTTTTCCTTTGCCTTTGCCATCATGTCCTCCATGTTGAATGGCTCTGGCAGCTGCCCAAGGATTTCATCCAGGACTGACTTCACCTGAAATGAGAATGCCATAAACTGCTGTTACCCGGAGAAAAATGCTGCAGGTTCGCATTTAATTAAGTTGGTAAGATTTTTTCTTTTTCTGCCCTGGTGTTTCTTTGTACCTCCTCTGTTACTAATGCTCCGTTCTGTTACTAACTGCTCTTGGGTCTTGAAAAGCTGTAGTTCTTTTTTGATAGCCAGGGTAAGAGATCTGAGGCCATGGAGGCTGTGAAATTCAAGTGTAAAGTCCAGGCAGTCAGGAAGATGACTTTTTAAAAAATTTATTTTAAATCTTTGTTTTTTGTAGTTGCTATCATGAGTGGAGGTTCCTCAGCCAGCTCCATCTGCCGAGGAGCCCCACATAGGCCACGTGTTGCCAGTGGTGCATCTCTGCCCCATCAGGGTGTGAGGTTCCTGGCCGTGCTGCTGGCTGCCTCTGTGCCGTGTGTGCTGCCATCCCCGGGCTGCTGAGCACAGCCTGGCTGGGCTGGAGTCACCTCCCTCTGCTCTCCCTGCCTTACTGCCACGGGGCCTGCTCTCCCAGTTGTCTCTGGGCCTGTTATCTGTCTCCCCTCTCTAGCCTCTCAATTGGAACCCTTAAGAGGTTTTTTTTCCCACTGTAATTACTTCCCCCCTTTAAAATGTCGTTTAATTTCTACCATAAAGAGACAGGACTTGACTTGCCTGTTCCTCTCGGGAGGTCCCTGAGCCTCCGGCAGCGTCAGATTCCTTGGGCTGCAGTTCCAGCACTGTGCGGAAGAGCCGCTCCGAGGTGACGGTCAGGAACCCCATCTCTGCGTTGGGGTGCAGCCCATACAGGTGGGGGCTCTCGCTGGGCAGGTTGTCATCGATGTACTGGTGGTAGGCCTGAGCGTGGGGTCAGGGCCAGCGTTAGCTTGGACGTACAGGCAGAGGAGCCCAAAGTTCCCTGCGACCTTGAAAACCCATCACTGCTCTTGCCCTTCACAGCACCCGCCTGTGCACACCGAGGCTCTTTTCTAACTTGTGTCTCAGCCAAGTTTTTCCCTTTCCATCTCAACCACAGGAATTACTTTTGCAGCAATTCTGCACATTTCCAGGGGATTGACACTCTCTCCCTACATTCCCCTTGGTGGGCGAGAGGGAACGTGGACTCACGCACATTTATCCAGAGCAGGGGTTTTCTACAGCAAATTGTGATGTTTCTTACCTCGTAATCCAAGCGGGGAGGGATCATAAACCCTGGAGCCAAGGACACGTCCCCATCCAGCATCTCGGGCTGGACGTACTCGCTCAGGTACGTGCGGCACAGCCGGCGGTCCCAGTCGTCAGTGATGTGCCCCCCGTACATGATCTCACCAAAGAGGTACCGGAGGTCGTCCCATGGCACCTGCAGGGAGAAGCTCAAGCTGGGACTCCCAAGTGGCTCCCCAGGAGTTCCTGTGCAACCGCAGGGCCACGGAGTGATGGCTCCAGGATTGACCTGTCCAGTGTGCAGGGAGGTGACAGTCCCCGGACCCACAGAGGCTTGGGAAGAGGAGCGTCTCTTGATCACTCACAGATTTCTCCCTCTCCCAGTATGAACACAGCCATCTGTGGTTTGAATCCCATCTTTTTTCCAGCCAGCACTGATCATGTCTTTGAGGGCAGGTCTAAAGGTTAGACTTCAGCCCTGCTCACTGCACCTGCATTCTTGGGGCAGGCTTTGCTTTTTAGGTGGAAGCACTCACCAGTCATCAGGGCACGGGTCAGGGCAGGCACATGGGCCAGAGCAGGCACTCATCCTGGCTGGTGCCTGATGCCTCTCCCACCCAGCTCAGTCAGGCTGAGTGCTCATCCCCTTCCCCTGCCTGAGCGTGCAGGGAGCAGGGGAGGAACTGCTCCTGGCCCTGGGCTTCTTTGTGAGATGGCCTTTGTGCTGCAAAGTGGTGAATGTTCTAAGAAAGGCCAATTGTTGCGGTGTGTGCTGTGCTGAGGAGCAGTCCCCTTGGGGCTATCCCTCACCTTGGCGTTGGCCTCCAGGTAGTTGTGCAGGACGTTGACAGAGACGGTGAGGTCGCCGTTGTTGAAGGGGTACGGCCTGTTCCAGCCCTGGGTACCGAACCTGCGCCGCTCGGCCACCGCGGCGTGGAAGTAGCAGAGTGCAAACAGGATGCACCTGAACTCGGTTTCTTTGCTGCACTGCTCCAGTGTTTCCTGCAGAGGAATAGTGAGGGTGGGTGCAGCTGAATATTACTATCAGATGCCACTCTAGCGGAGAACATTCATAGGCGAAAGAGAACTGAAGGTGTTTATTAGAAAAAAAAGGGCATACAACTGTATTTTAATGATTTGCTAGTTGGTAATTTTTGCACTCATTTGTTTATGAAAAAATAGGACTTCACACCCCAATGCCCTGCTGACAGCTGAGGCAGCTTGTTCATGGCAAAGCTGCAGCAGCTCCAGGTTCTGCCTCAGGAACGGCACTGGCAACCTGGCACTTCCTTGTGTTGGAAGCCCTTGGGCAGCTCTGGTTACCCCCAAACCCCTGGCAGAGGGGGGCTCTGGGCACTCCAGGAGGATGTGCTGGTGGGGGCTGGCTCGGGGTGCAGTGTCCCTGGCAGCGGTGACACCCCCGAGAGGCTCAGCCTGTGGAACCCTGGGAGGGGATGAGCCACACACGCTGCCCAGAGCGGTCCCGAGCTGTGGGGTACCTGGGAGAAGAGGTCGAGGGCTCCGTGCAGGTTGGCACGCATGCCTGTGGGCGGCTCGCTGGTGATCTTGATGGAGTTGTCCAGCAGCCCCTGCGGGATGATGTGCGACTCGGGGGTGGGGGCTGGCTCGGCGCTCATGAACAGTCGGTACTCGGGGTGGCTGGCCAGGCTGTGCTGCTCCACCAGCTTCTCCAGCGTGTCCAGCCACCGGGCCACCAGGTGGATGTTCTGCAAAAGAAACCCTCTGGACCTTGTGAATCTCACCTCCCCCCTCCAGATTCCTGCTGTGGCTCCTCAGGGAGAAGGCTCAGTACAACACGACAGTGCTTGGGCTGGGTATAGCCAGCCATAGTGTCACTGCCATCACCAGCAGAGTGACCATGCGTGGCGTGCCCGGACGCTGGCAGGACTTTGTGCCCTGGTGTGCCCGGTTGCCATCAGGGCTGTGCACCTGTAGTGGGCCCCACTGTCCCCCACCCACCTGCAGGATGACCCAGTGGCCCTCTGCAGCTGCCACCTCCATGGCGTGCTCTGCCACCACCTCCTGGCCTTGCCCCAGGGATACATTGTGGATCTTCCCGTTGTCAATGGTGAAATTCAGCCTCGTGCCTGGGAGGAGAACGTGTGCTGTCATTATCAGTATCAGTGCTGAGCTGGGGCTGTGCAGTTCTGGCCTCTTGGCCCTGCAGCAGCTCATGGCCATTGGGGCTGGTGCCAGTCTGGGGTGGGCAGTGCCTCACCCAGTGCCTCCACGTCCTTCAGCGGGTCAACACCAGGGGAGAGAATGAAGAACAGAGGCGTGGAGGGGCTGCTCTCCTTGTACACCTCAGAGAGGTCAATGCTCCTTCCTTTCACATATTTACTTCCCATCTTCTCTTCCACAAATTTCCTACAGAAAAATAGAACCATCCTGTGAGTTAGGAACTGTCACTGGTTGCAGCTGGTGTGGTGACACTGGGGCTCTTGCAGGAGAGCCCCGTGCTGGGCACCAGCATACCTGATGGCATAGGTCATCCTGTCAGGGCGCAGGCACCGCAGCACACACAGCTTCTGCAGGGCTGACTTGTTCTTCCAGTCCATGGGGAACACCTCGTTCTCTGGTGCCTCCATCTCCACAAACCTTTTCCATCGCTTTGCCGAGCCCTCGATGTCACTCTCCAGGTTCCTGAACTCTTCCATTTCTGAAAGTGCCTTCAGGTCCCACAGAGAAGGATTAAATCACTCCTGGGCTCTGCTCATCCTCAGGGACCCCCTGCAGGTGACCCCAGACCCTCTGCACTAGGGGCTGTGCTGGCATTGCCTTGGCACAGTGGGTGACTGCACAGACCCACCTTGACAGCACCCCAGCCCTGGTGCTGCAGGAAGTCCACGGGGGACGTGACACCAGCTTTGGAAGGGAAGCGCAGGAGGAAGTCCAGCTCTGCTGGGTTCACTTCTTTCTTGATGGCCAGGACCTGGAAGTTGGGAGTGCAGCGTCACAGCCACCCAACACCCACGGCCTTGGCGTGAGGGGTGAGAGGCTCTGAGCATCCGACAGCAGCACCAGAGTAAGAGAACAACCTGTCTAAAGCCACATGAATGCCTGTTGTGCAGCAGGAGCCCCAGACGTTTGCAGGGATTACCTGGAAGGCAACCTGGGCCAGGAAGATGAGTTTGTCTCTCTCAAAGAGGCCCTGTGCAGTGTACACATAGACCTGATAGGTGATCTGGTCCGTCAGGTTGATCACCCTCTGCTGGGTGTCGTCGCTGGGGATCGCACGTTCGATGGCTTTCTCGAAGACCCCATTGAAGGCCTGAGGAAGATCCCAGCAGGCATCAGCATGTGGCTGCTGGGGTCTTGTCAGCAGCACGAAAGCTGAAACACTGCATCTCCGTGCTCCCTCAGTTCTCTCCCACCCGCACACATCTCTGTCCCTCCTCACCCCCCATGTACCTTGAGAGAGAACTGGTAGATGGGGTTGATCTTGCTAAGGTCACTCAGGATGAAGTACAGTAGGGATGCACGCTCCGCTGCCGGCCGGTAGTGTTCTCTCGCAACGTTTATTTGTACTTCAGTGACTTTAGCTTCATTTACCTGGAGGTGCAGGGGGGTGGGTGTAACCAGAACCCCATCACACGTCAAAGCAGTGCCCACCCTCCTGCTGGGTGCCCAGCCGAGCTGTCTCTCTGCCTGCATGCAGGGAGCATGATTACTTTTTCCTCAATTTCCTTGGCTGTGCGCTTCGTTATCTCCAGATTCTCCACCAGCTCTGTGTCCCGCAGGAAATCTCCCCCAGCAGCTGACAGCCGGGCGAGCAGGGAGTCCTCCAGCTCCTTCAGCTTGATCTTGAACTCGTTCTGGCTCTTGGTCAGGTTTGCCTGCGACAGCAGTGCCCAGGGTTGCGTCACTCAGGAGATCACGACAGGGTGCTGGCACCAGTCACTCTGTCATACGGCCACCAGTGTGCTGGTGGGAGGGGAAGGTGGATGTGGCCCCTCCTGGGACCCACCATCAACTGCAGGGTGAAGTGATGAGCGTGCCCAGGCAGTGCTGGCTGCGGGGCCAGGGGGGAGCCTGCAGGGTCTGCTCGGGACTGCCTCGGCTCTCGACAAACAGCACGAGCACCCACGGAGGGGAACTCTCCTGCTCCCTGCCCCAAAACCTCCGCAGTGCCCCGGCCTCTCCCGCCCCTCCCAGACCCAGCAGCCACATCTGTACCTTCAGGGCCTCCAGGTCCGGCCGCTCCCGGGCTACCACGGCAGCCAGGAGCTGGTCCTCCAGCCCCTCCCGGGTCACCAAGAAGTTGATGAGAGTGCACTGAGCCTGCACCTCTGGCTTGTAGTGCGGGTTGAAACATCGGGTATGCAGGATTAGGCGGAACTGCTGGTTATACTCTACTTCTTTATCTCCAATTCTAATGTATCTGTTCAGTTAATTAAACAAATTAATCCTCACACACTGGGCAGTAACTAATCACAGACAGATGCCCTCAGCCTGTGTTCTGTTCCCGGCTGCTTGGGATGAATTTCTTTGGTTGGGAAGAGGCACAGCAAGGGTAGAAGTACCAAACCAGACCTGGCAGGGCAAGGGTGGAGGAATGGGAGCTGGAGACTGCCCTGCCACAGCCCCCCATGATCTCTGGGATGCAGTTCCCCTTGCAGCTTATCATGCCATATGGCAGGTGTCCCAAGGAGCATGTCCTTAAATCACTAAATGAACTGGATGCTGAGGACCAGAACAATTGGAAAGGCCACATTCAGTACAGGTGTCCTCTGTGGGACATACTGGAGAACACTGGAGATATGGCCAAAGCAAAAGAAGGATCAGGCTCTCAAGCTGCCCACAGTGAAGGTGCATCTACCAGCATTTTGGGGTAGCAGTGGCTGCTTGGGGCAGGTGAAACCCCTCAGCATGGGGGTGTGCTGACCTGCCCTTGGCGGTGGTCCTGCTCAGCAGCGGGTCCAGCACTGCCTCCACCGTCTCACCGATGTCCTCGATCAGCAGCGTCTGTCCGTCAGAGACCGCCTGGGCAATGATGTCCAGGTATCTGAGAGGGGAGAGGGGAGGCGTGTGTGGCAAGCCTGTGCACTGTGGGGGGCTTGGGCTGCTGTGGGGGGCTCATGGGGCGCTTTCCACCCACTGTGCCCTATCGGGACCCCGTTGTGCTCTGCCAGTCCTGGCCCCCACAGAGCTTTGGAGGTGTCAGGTGCACCATCAGCGCTGCTGCCCTCGGGTGATTGCCCTGACTCTGCACCCTTCAATGGCAGGGAAAGGGGGGCTGGTGCAGCCCGAGTCTGCGCCCACCCCACAGCCCCTGGCCCACCTCCGCTGGCCCAGGCGGACGGTCTGCAGGTCCTCCCCATATTTGTTCTTGATCCACTTGATGCCCTGCAGCTGGGCGTCCACGAGCAGCGGCCAGCGCTGGGTGCTGCAGAGGATGGCAGCGTTCTCGGTAGAAGTGCGGTCGCTGGGCAGCCCCTGGTTGTTCCAGGCAGCCACGTCGGCAGAGTCCGTGAGGAGGCTGAGGGGGTCCAGGTCTGGGGTGATGGGGATGGGCACCTGCAGGGAGGGGCTGTTGGGTGCTGCCCGCAGAGGGGTGGGAGCCCCGGTGCTGGTGGGCACGGGGGAAGGAGCCCCAGACACTCTGGGATGGAGCCTGTGGCCTCTCACCGTCAGCCCGTTGAGGAAGGGGATCCAGTGCTGGTCCATCAGCTCAGCCCTGTACTTCTTGGTGAAGTACCCGATGTAGGACACGAAGGCAGAGACCAGCAGCACGTCCCCGCACAGCGTCTTCTCCTGCTCTCTGAGCTGCTCCACTGACTCAGCCCAGCGGACGTTTTCGGATGCCAGGCCCCCGACGAGCCTAGGGGGTCAGAGGGGATGGTGGCCACTGTGGTGCTGGTGCTGTGACCCAGGCAGGGGGTGCGTGGGAACTCAGCCATGGTGACCTGGGGTGTTGTCACCAAATATCTCCATGGCTGCCTCCCCCCGTGAATGTCTGGCCTAATTCATCTCAGAATTTTTTAATTTGGGGAGGATATGGGGGGCTCTGCTGCTCCCATGGCCCTGCTGTCACGGCCACCAGGCGATGCCAGGGAGCAGCAGCCTGCCCTGATGCTTCAGAGCCTGCATCTGCATGGTACCTGTTTGCCAAGGTGATGACTTTGTTGGTTTCATCAGCCTCCTGCTGGCATTTGATCTTCTCTGCTGTGGCTTTCTCAAACTGAGCAGTGAGAGTCGCCAGATTTGCATTCAGGGTCTTTGGAAGAGAACAGCCCCAGAGTTATTCCCTGCCCAGCTGGGAGGCTCCATGGTCCCGGAGCTCCGCAGCAGCCCCAGCACAGTGTTTGGGATGGGCTCTGGGTTCACGGGCTGCTTGTGCTCATTTGGTGACTGGGGGCTGTGGGGACACACACTTACGACAATTTTGCTCTTAATGCGACTGAGCCTCTGCTGCGCCTCTGCCAGCTCGGCATCAGCATCAGCCACCGCCTGTCTCTTGGGCTTCACCGTGCAGTGCACCTCGTAGAAGCGCACCATGTTGAGGCACCAGGAGCACAGCCCTGCTGCGGCCGTTGACTTGGACTTGATGAACTCTGGATTAAAGCCGGGGTCTGTCCGGTATGGCCTGGAACGGGAGCACACGCCGCGTATGGCACTGCCCCGCGGCTGCCAGCAGCCCGTCCCACTCCTCCCGGGGCTTGGGTTGCCTCTGGGTGGCAGGGTGGGAGAGCAGGGCCAACACCTGTATCCCACTCCTGCCCCCAAAGCCTGCTGTGCTCCCGGGTGAGGGTCCCCCCTGGCCTCCCTGCTCCGGGCAGCTGGGGCAAGGGCTGTGAAGGGGCAGGAACCAGCCATGGACTCACTCAAATGCCTTGAGACAGGGCTCAGGGATGTTTTCCCCATCAAAGTTTTTTAAGCTTGCAAGGAAAGTGTCTGCTTTTCCTATCTTGACTTTTCCTGCTGTCCAGCTCCTGTCCTTCGGAATCTTGCCTTTTTCGGCCGTCAGAATCAACACAGCTGCCATCACGTTCACTACCTCTGGTGGTGGGGCCCCAAAGGACTTCAGCTCCGTCAGGTTGTACTGGGAAGGGACCGCAGGGCCAGTGAGCATCACCCCAGCCCAGAGCTGCCAGCGCTAGCCGGGCACCTGCTTCCCACTGAGAGCTCACCCACCTTGTTGAGTGTGTCGAGCGCCTCGCGGGCGGCGGAGAGCACCACCTCTGCTTCTGCCAGGTCGGCTGCACAGGCTCGTTGCTTCTCAGCCACTATCTGGGGAGGGAGGACATGGGATGGGGTGAGTGGCTGTAACCACAGAGCTCACGCTGCCCTGTCCCACGTTGGACACCAGCTCAGCACTCCGTACCTTGTTGATGGCCTCGACCTTCAGCTCCTCCTCATCAGCAATGGCTTTCTCCTTGCTGACCTTCTCTGTCTCGACACCCACCACGTGGATCAGTTTGTCTGTGTCCTCATTCTTCTGCTTCAGCTCTATCTCCTGGAGTGCCAGCATGGCTTTCAGGTCGTCCACCTCAATGAGGGAAGAAACAGAGCAGATAAAAGGGCTGATCCTGCCAAGCCCTGCCTGGTGGAGCAGCAGTGTCTTGCTATGGCTTGGGGACCTCGCAGACACAGTGACCATACTGCAGGGATGTGCCTGCTCTCTCCCTCTGTGCCAGACCCAGTACAGGCACGATGCACGAGAGGGGCTATGGGCAGGCACCTGTGATGCCGTGCTCTGCAGCTTCAGCAGCCCCTTCTCCAGCCTGTCGATGTTGGCAGAGAGCTTGCTCCTTTTACTCGCCAGCAGGTTTTGGTAGAGCTTTATCAGCTCCAGGAAGGTCTTTGGCGTGGTGTAATTATAGCGTCTCTCCACAGCCAGGTAGGTCTTGGACATCTCCTTGGAGCTCGTGTGGACGAAGGACATGAACCGGCTGATGGAGTCCTTGACCTCTGGCTGCACAGAGAGCACAGACAGGGAGCTGCTGCAGCGACGTGTGGTGGCTGCACTGAGCCCTCCTACAGTGCTGGCTCTGTGTTCAGCCACAGAGGCCGGAGCAAAGTGACCCTTTTCATCAGCAGCACTACACAGGGCTGAGACGCTGGTGGTCAAGGCACTGGTGCTGGTTCCCATGCCCAGCTCTGGGTCCCTGACATCCCTGTGTGGGGAGGAGCTGCTGTCCCTAGGCTCTTGCCTGTGGGAGTGTTTTAAGGACAGAATGGAACGGGAAGGTTTGTCCTCACCAGCACAGCGCAGGGCTGCAGGCTCTGATGCTGGAACCAGCTGTAAACTTATCCCAGACCTATTCCCAGCTTGCTGTTCCCAGCCCCCTGGGTCATGCCAGACCCCCATCCCTGGGCACACTAAGCCCGGAGAGCAGCAGAGGTGCAGTTCATTGCCCAGAGCAGCCGGGATCCCCAGTGCCCTAGGACAGCAGCTGTGCTGGGTCCCAGCTCACCTCAATGTCTGGCGTTTCCTCCAGGAACCTGCTGCTGACGGACACGAGAGCATCCTCTGGCCACTCGTGGAACCAGTCGATGGCCGTGCAGTTGACTACAGCAGGGAACCTCCTCGCCCTCACACGCAGGGTTGAGCCCACGGGGGAGAAACAGAGGACAACCTGGGGCAGAACAGCAGTGGCTGAGTGGGGCGGGGGGTGTGTCTCTGGGGGCTCCACATGACTGCAAGGACTCTGCTGCAGACCAGAGATTTGCTGCCTTCCCATCAACTCCCCAGATGCAGGAGGTGGTCTGTGGCTGTGGCCCCTGTGCCTCTCACCACGGCTGGAACCAGGTCCCCTCTGGTGGCTGCAGTCAGCAGCTGAGCACAGTGCTCGTGTGGGTGTCCCTGTGAGTGCCCAGCGTGGTGTGTGGCTGTGGAAGCTACTGACCCCCTCTGCCCCTAGGGAGGTCAGTACAGGGCTGTTCTGCCCTGTGCCTCTGGGGCTGGGGGCACCTGGGGAGTCCCTGAAAACACCTTTTGTTCAAACCCACTATCCTGGGGTGAAACCTCCGTGTTCTGTGGCCTGTTGCAAAGAGGTTTTGCAAAAGGCAAATCAGGGGCACAGACAAACCAACCTGGGGAGCAAACACCCACCCTTAACTGGCGCCTGACTTTTTCTATAAATAATTTCCAGCAGTTTTCCTTTGTATCCTCCAATCCAAGGGACTTCACTTGAGGCCTCATGGCACTGATGATGGTTTCCAGGTCAGTATCCTGAAAGAGGCCTTGCACTTCCCCAGACGCCAAGAAATCATTGATCACAACCAGGAATGATTCTTCAGCCACCTGGGAGTCTGTCATCAGGAACACAGTGGGGATGCTCTTCACAGCTGCTTTGATGTACTGGGAGGCGAGGTCCAGCTGGGACAGAGAGAAACTGTCACCCCCCAGTTCAACCCCCATGAAGTGTTCTCCAAAGCAACCAGTTTGGGGCAGCCCCAGGCTGCCCTGGAGAGCTGGAAGGGAGTCTTTGGGAAGGAGCCTTTGGAAAGGAGCCTTTGGGAAGGAGCTGGTGCCAGGTGCTCTGCCCAGGCACAGGTCCAGCGCCAGGGCTGCCCACACCACCACAGCTGCTGTCACCAGTAGCTCCTGCCCATGCCTGGCTGGGGAAGCACGGTGGCCCCTTGGGGCAGGACCCACGGGTGTCACCTGTGAGCGGATCCTGGTGTGCAAACACAGCATCGCAAGGAGAGCAGAGCCTCGTGAGCCCACCCCAGGCACCATCGCTGCAGGTGCAGGACCCATCCCTAAGCAGGTGGCACTGAGCCAGGGTCCAAAGCTGCTCCCACCTTCAGGTCTGGGATGCCGTAGCCTTTCCTCAGCGTGATCTGGAACACGCCCAGGTTGCTGATGTGAGCTGCCAGCCGTGCCAGGCTCTGCTTTCCGCTGCCTCCCACCCCCACCAGCAGCGCGTTGCCCCGAGGAGACTCCAAGATCCGGCTAATTCTGCAAATGTGAGACACTGCGTCTTCGAAGAGCACCTGAAGAAAACAGGAGGGGAAGGTTCGGTGTTCTGGATCAGGGCAGAAAGAGCAGCGAGTGCCCCATAATGCACCAACCCAACCAAGCAGTGCAATGCCACTCCCATTTTTCAGGGCAGAGCTGCCTGCTGAGGGCACTCACCAGATTCATCGCTGCATTCACCTCATTGTAGCTGTCCAGGGCTTCCCCGAGCAGGTCACTCAGAGCTGCCCAGCTTGCCACTGGCATGTACTTGGACTCATCCATGCCCTGGGCAAAGTGGCAGTAGATGTTGGGCTTGGCGAACACCGCGTCTTCATTGAGGTCCTGGGAGAGGCCATTCCAGCTGTGGGGCTCAGCTGTGGGGCACCTGGGGGGCACCACTGGGCTGGAGCACTCTACTTTTCAGCACAACTTACTTGAAAGGAGGCTTTGCAGATGTCTGCCATCAGCTTCTTGAAGCTGTACTGATCCTGTTCGTCGACAAGCTTGTCTCCATAGACCCTCTCTGCTTCGTGAAGCCAGAGGCGCAGCAGGTCCACAGGGCTTTTCAGGCATTCGGGGGTGGAGAAGAGCAGCCCCTGACAAACAAATCCCACAGGCCTCAGGGTTATTTTAGTTCTGCTCAGAGCTGATGGCAAAGGTTTGCTCTGGGAAGAGGCCAAGGCCCTTTTCAGGGACATGGTATGCTGCAAGGATGTGGGATAAGGAATGGGAGGAATAAGGATATTTTAGTAGAAACGGCTCTCCCGCTACCTGGAATATGTTGGAGAGGTCCCGCAGGTTGAAGATGTAGTGGAATTTGATGGCTGTTGGCAGAAAGTTGGAGGCAACCTTCTGGTGCAGCGCTGTTGGCAGGACAGGGGGGTGAGAAGGCTCCAGGTCCCCAGAGACCCCTGAGCCCGGCTCCCCAACAGGGCATTCCCCAGGGGCTTGTCCCACCCCAGCGTGGCAAAGGCTCACCCAGCGCTGCTGCTACCAGCTGGGACTGCATCTTGCGGATGGGTGGTGGGACGTTCTGCCGGGCCAGGTGCTGCTCCAGGATGGTGCCGTACACAGTGTGCAGAGCCTCCCGGCTGGGAAAGCACACGGCGAGGACGCAGAAGTGGCGCTGCAGAAAGGGGCAGAAATGGAGCTGGGCACTTTGCCCCACGGGGGCTGATGCAGCCAACTGGCACTTCAGGGTCCCCTGCCTCATTCCACCCCCCGGGCTTTGGTGCCAGGAGAGTGAATGTGCCAGGCACAGCCCTGCCCCCGGGTCCTGCACACCTGCAGCCGTGAGTCGATGGTGAAGGACCCCGCGGTCGGGTTCATGCAGGCCACGTACTGGCAGTTGCGAATGTCCTTCAGGGTCAGTTTGTTCCTGTCGTACCTGCGCAGGGACCAGCACCGTGACGCTTTCGCCAGGGATGGGGATAGGTTCCCCCCATCGAGCTGTGCCCCTCCAGCACCCACCAGTGCCCGTGGTCCAGGTGCTGCCGGATAAGCGTGTGTGGTGCCACAGTGCCATACTTGTCCACCTCTGGCATGTTCATGTCATCGATGAAGTAGATCAGCCTTCTGGTGCCAGGTGGGCCAAAAATTCTCCCTGATTTCTTCTCCAGGGGTTTCTCAAGGACGGCTGCAGTGAGAGGAGTAGGTGGGTGGGGGGTCAGCGCTGCAGGACCCTGCGGCACAGCCCAGTGCGGGGCTGGCTGCTGGCTCTGCCAGCCTTACCCTGCAGCATGGCCGAGGTTGTGTAGAAGTTGAGGGGCACAGACTGCACCAGATATTCATCTGTGCCGAGTGCTTCCAGCTTGTCCCACATCAGGACTGACTTTCCCGTCCCTGCGTTCCCCACCAGCATCACCGGCCGCTGCTTCTCCATCAGCAGGTCCAGGAAGTAGCGGAGGCGAATGGTCTCTGTGGTGTGCACCATGGCAGCCTGGGGAGAGGCACTGTCAGTCCCTGCACCCGCCCTGGCATTGGCAGAGGCAGGATCCTCTGTCGGGGCAGCGGACGATGCTCTCTGCTTGCAAACCTGGTCCCTCTCTAAAGCAAAAGGTCTTGGGTGCTCTATTATTCTAAAGACTTTCTGACCGAAACCAAGTTATTACACAGAGCAACGTGGATAGTTCCTGAAACTGCCACACAGCCACAGCTCCTCGCCCTTTTCCCTGTCAGCTCAGGTAACACCCCCAAGGTTGTGTTTCCATTGCAGGAAACACAAATTGAGTGCTAGAGGACAGTTTGCACTCAGGCAATAGTCACAGCTATTTTGTGAGAGACTCTGAAGCTGCAGGTTAATCTGAGGGTAAAGGAGACATGGAACTTGCAGCCCTTGCTGAGGCTTCTGTGGGGTAAAGAGAAGTTTATGAAGCCATTGGGTTTTCTAGGTGCTACCAGTCCAAATCCTGATGATGCTCCAGGCATTGCTGAGGGGAAGACTGTGGAGTGATAGTCAAATAAACCATGTAAACATAGAGCTTGTGGGAAATACCTGTAAGGGGACGTCGGGGTCGAGCTCGAACTCTGGCACTCTTTCATCCCAGGGACTGAATTTCTTTGTTTTTGGATCAATGTAATAGTCAAAAATTGTCCCCTGATTAGGAAACTTGATGGTTTTAAATTCCGTCAGCCACCACTTGCTGAACTGCTGGCGGTGATCCACGAGCTGGAGGACAAAACAGAGGCACTCAGACACCAGCCACGTGATGGGATGCAGAGAGGGGTGGCAGGTGCTGGGCAGTCCCGTGGCTGTACCTGGTCCTGGAACAAGGCCCCTCCAAAGGCCCAGGTACAGGCAAAGACGAAGAAGAGCTCGTATTGCTCCCGGGGTGAGTCTGGTGGGACATTCTTTGGTGTCAGGAAACATTCTAGCAGGGACAGAACTGTCTGTATGGCCGTGACCTCTGGAACAGGAGTGATTGTCTTGAACCCAGACTTGAGCTTCTCCAGGCATGGTGGCAGGTACTTGTCAAAGAGGATCATCAGAGCAGCCTTCTCGGACTTCACTGTCCTTGTCTCGATCCAGCTGGCCACAATGCTGTGGGAGAGACAAGCAGGGCTGCAGCGACCATCCCATCCCATCCCATCCCATCCCGTCCCGTCCCGTCCTGTCCCGTCCCGTCCCGTCCCGTCCTGTCCCGTCCTGTCCCGTCCCGTCCCGTCCCGTCCCGTCCCGTCCCGTCCCTCTCCCTCCCCAGCTCACGGGCTCCAGCCCAGGTCTGTGGGGTTGATGTAGAGGATTCCAGCCCGGGACACGGTGGCCGGCGTGGCTGTCCGCAGGTGGCTGATCTCGAAGATGAGCCTCATGGTGGGAGTGAGGGGGATGCGCTCGTTGCTGGCCAAGGTGAGAACCTGGGGGAAGTTGTGGGAGATGCCTGGAGTTGGTCCCGCCGAGATAACAAGCGAGCAAAGCCCCTGGGGTGTGATAGCACCCACCTTATTGTCATCCATGACTGTGTTCAGGGACTCGATCCACATTGGATCAATGTCTCCATCAAGGATGATCCATTTGGGCCCGTCATGTGTGATGTTGGCCAGGTCACGCATTGCTGTGGAGAGCAGACCTGCCCCACGGAGAGACACGGGTTGTTCCTCTCCACACACAGCTGTTTGCTGGAGGACACGTGGGACTGGTGCTCCCGTGAAATACATTCCTTCTCCCTCCCACTCCAGGAAAGAGCCCCAAGGAAAAGTCTTCCCATTCCATCTCACATCCCATAAACTGAGCTCACAGCATTGGTCTCACCGTCCTTCCATTCCCGTGTGGCTGGATGAATGATCCCAAACAGTTCATCAGAGGTCACAGCCTTGGGGTCGAGGTCCACAGTGACTGGCCTCCTCTTCAGCCTTTGGTACGTCTTGTTGAGGGACTTCAGCACCTGTGGAGAGGGGATGGTGCAGCCACAGGTGCTGATCCCACCGGGGCAACCACAGCCTTTGGCAGCCTCTGCCTGCAGCAGGGGGCGTGGAGCCCTGCTCCCACCTGGACTGCTTCTGGGAAAGCTATTCCATGCTTCTGGGAAAGCCCCTGACCTCCCTCTGCGGAGCCAGCTCCTGGGCAGGGCACTGTGGAAGCCCAGGCCCCGCCAGCCAGCACTGTCCTGTCATCCTGCTGGCACCACAGCACGCACAGGATCGGTCGTGGGAGCGTGCCCCTGTCTGCTCCTTGTCTCTGCTCTGCTCATGGGTGTCGTGGGCAGCCCCTGAGCTGTGCCTCCCAAACCTGCTCAGCTGCATGGGCTCAGTGTGGCACACACGGTGCCTGAGGGCCTGGCATGGCCATGGCTGTGCCCAAACACTGCCCTGGCAGAGCTGGGGTCTGCACGGCCCTCACCAGGAAGCCGTGGGAGGCCATGGGATAGGCTTGGCCGAGGCCAGAGGGGCCCTGTGCCCTCAGGATGGTTTGTCCACTACCTGGGACTTGCCGCAGCCGGCGTTGCCGACGACAAAGACGGAATGTCGCACTTGCAGCAGTTCCTCCAGCTGTACCACCTTCAGCACGAAATTCTCCTCTGCCTGCAGCTTCAGCTCCAGCACGGACTCACGGATGACCTGGGAGGGAGAGCAGGCACTGACCACCAGCAGCCTCAGAAAGACCCTGGAGATGAGCCGGCCACCCCCAGAAGTGCTGAATAGACCATCAGCCTCTGGATCCTGCCAGGACCGGGACAGCTCTGGGGAGGGTGCCACGCCTGAGCTTGCACCTTCTCAAAGTTGAGGTCCCTCTTCCTGGGAACGTCCAGTGCTGGAAACAGGTCTCCAATCAGCCCCAAGAACACAGGCAAGTCATCTGTCACAATCTTGGGTATATTGAAGTCTCGTAAAGCTCTCATCAGAACCTGGTCCTCCGCAGAGCCAGGGTCCCCCCTCTTCAAGGAGCCTGCCACCACCAGCACGGACTTGATGGCCCGCAGCCCCCAGTCGTAGTGGTCCTGTGACAGGAAGCAGAGAATCACCATTTCACTTTGGTGAGGGAGAACTGCTTCAAACAGCACTGCAGAGAACACCCTGTCCATCAGCCCTCAGCCAGGTCATCCACATGGCACCCAGGGGCCTGGACCTAAACTGAGCTTATTTACAGGAGAAGCCTCTGTCAGTCATGGGGGTGGTTTGGAACTGGGAATCTGACTTCCTTGTTGGAGACATGTTTATAGTGTAAATCACCTGTGTTGGGATGAATAATATCTGAATGCTCTCACCTTAACTGGCTTAATTCTAATTCTAATTCTAATTCTAATTCTAATTCTAATTCTAATTCTAATTCTAATTCTAATTCTAATTCTAATTCTAATTCTAATTCTAATTCTAAAATTCTAATTCTAATTCCATGCTCTTCTACTTTTGGGCTTCTCGATTCCTTCCTTAAGGCAGAAAGGTGCCATATGATGCACCAGGTAGAAATGGATCTTGTCCAGCCTGAGCTGTGCAGAGCTGTCACTCCGTATATCACCACCAGCAATCTCACTACAGGGTGTCAGGTTTGATGATCAAATGGACTTTTTCCTCTTACAGCACTGTGTGATATTGTTAATTACCTGTTTCGACAGCAGCTCTTTGCAGAGTGTGTAGAGAGTGATGAACTTTCTTGCCAGGAGCCTGGCATCAAGAAATCCCTCTGCCACAAGCATGATTTCACAGATCAGTTCAAAATCGGGGACCACCATAGCGCAGGGTCTGGAGAGGAGCAGCAGCAGTTGTCAGGGCCACTTACCATGTCCTTCCCTCCCACAGCTCCCGAGGTTTGCCCCCAGGTTTCCAGTATAACCAGCTGCCAGTTGCTGCAGTTTCACTTGCTGGGGTCTCCTGCCCAGACTCCTTCTCCAGGCGGGGCTCATGCCCCACCAGACTGGGGCACACCAGCCCTTGTGCAGTCACAGACTGAGTTTCTCCAAGGACAGGGGTCCCACAGCATCCCTGTGCCTCCCCTTCCAGTGCTTCACCACCTTTTTGTCTACTCTAAACTGGATTTTTAGTTGAGGGTGGCAACCCACTGGAGCATCCTCTCCCCTTGCTGAGCAGCCCGGCTCACCCTGCCTGGCCACCTCTGGGGAGTGACAGGGCTGTCCCGTGGTGCCAAGGGCTCCCTCACACCGGGGCCACCAGTGCACACACACGCCCTTGGCTTGGGTCACACCGTGGCCGTGGCACTTGGGTGCCAGCACAGAGGTGAGTGCTGCAGTGACACCGACCCACCTGAACAGAGCTTTTAGATTCTCCGGCAGCTCTGTGCGCCCGGCGTAACCGGGGTTCATGGTGATGAACAGCCCAACCGACGGGACCAGGGAGATAGTCTCCCCAAGGAAGTTGAATGTTTTCTTCTTGGCACGGATTGCATCTTGAATGCATTTTACCTGCCGGGTGAGCAGAGGTGTTGGTGCTGGCAGTTCCCAGCTCCCTGCCCAGTGCTCTGGCTGGCCCTCACCGCTCCCCAAGGTGAGCCTGAGGGTTCGGCTGTGCCAGGAATAACACTGACATCTCGCTGAAGCCACAGCAGCAGGAGAGCTGGCCTTAAACCAGCTCCTTCCTAATCACCCCAACTCCCTGTCCCAAGGGATGGCAGAGCTGGGTGGGTGACAGGTCACCAGGATGGGACACAGCTGGGCCCAAATCCCCTGCACTGCTTCCACCCCCCACCCTGTGTCCAAACAGGACACAGCGGAGAGAACAGTAGCAAACTGTCCTGCGAGTCAGGTTTAGCTAGGGCAGCATCCAGGACATGAGCTGGGAAGTCTCTTTGGCACCCAGTACCACTGGGTTGTGGGGACAGCGCGCACCTGCACCGCAATGACCGACAGGACCTCCACCAAAATGCGATTGAACTCATCGAAGCAGCCCCAGGCGCCTGTCTGGGCAAGTCCTTTGTAGATGTTCCCACAGGACTGGAGAGAAACAGAGCAGCGGGGCAGAGCTCAGGCACTGCGATCCCTCACGGCAGCTGCCGTGGGGGATTTGGTGACAAAACTCGAGTGCTGAGAGCTGTTAGTGCTTTATGGATTGCACTCTTCCCTAGGGAAATTCCCCACAGTGATAAAGCCCCCTTGGCGAGGCTCCCCTGGGCTCCCACAGACCCAAAACCAGGGCCCCCTTGTCTTGGACAGCCCATGGTTCTTGCCTCGGTGCCACCGTCCTGTTGCCCCGTGCCCTACCTTGTAGTCCATCTGCTCGGAGCAGTTGAACACGTAGACCATAATCCCCACGGCCCGGCCCAGGTCCTTGGTGGTCTCTGTCTTCCCGGTGCCCGCGGGGCCAGCGGGGGCCCCCCCCATGTAGAGGTGAAGGGACTGTGTCAGGGTGATGTAGCACCTGCGGAGGGAGTGGCACGGCCCAGCGGGTGGCACGGCCACTGTGCCACGGGCAGTGGGAGGTGTGGGGAGCCAAGACCCAACCTGTCCGTCAGGGGGGTGATGACCAGCCGGGGGGTGTTCCCCAGGTACTCGTAGGCGTACAGGAGCTGGGCATCGCAGATGTTGGCGTAGCAGTGCTTCTCCCCGTCATCCCAGCGGTGCCGGAGCTGGGACTGCCAGGCAAACGCCTGGGAGGTCTCCACCTGCGGAGCAGCTGGCTGTGGAGGGCAGCTGGGCACTGGCAACTGCCCGCCCTGGCCCGCTGGGACGGTGACACACCCGAGCCTTGGGACTGTCTGCCACCCCCCAGCACAAGGAGAGTGTGCAAACGGGTGCTGGTGCCGTGCTGGGATGGGTGGGGACCGTCCCTCCTCCCTCCCAGTCTACACCTGCCAACCGAGGTGCCCAGCCCGAAAATAATAGAATGGCAGGAAATCTGTGCTCCAAAGAGATGATCTGAGAGATGGTGCAGCAAAAATACCCTCTGGTACCAAATACCTTTGTTTGGATCATTTTGGCCACAACGTCCCTTGCATGGACATCAATAGTACAGATTGTCATGATCTTCATTCTGTCTCCAGCACTCAGGTTCCCAAGGAGCAGGGAAATCAGGGCATTCAGCCGAGCGATCTGCGGAAGGACAGAAATAATGGACATAGAGATGATGCCTTCATTTGCCCACCTCTCAGTGACTCCTGGCCTGGCAGAGAGGCTCGGGCCAGCTCCAGGTCAGGTCAAGATGATGCCAACCTGCTTTTTGTTATAATCCTTCAGGGCATTCTCGTAACCTTTCTCCAGACTCGCAAAGGCGACACCGACCTCTGAGGTCCAGGCGATCTGGGTGCACGTCAGAGCGATCTGCAGCAAACCAGGGGGACAACACGGCCATAAAGAGGAACCTGCTGTGGCTCAGGGTGGGCGCCTGTGCCTCCTGGGGCTCTCTGTCTCCTCCTCCTGTCCCTCTCAGACCTGGCTCAGCCCGGCCCGGGCAGCAGCACCCACCTGTGCTGGGTAGTCAAACACCCACTGCTCCCGTGGCTTCTCCTCGTAGGTGCCCAGGGCCTGGGGGATGAGGTTCCGCAGCGTCGAGCGCATGCGCTCCAGCAGCCGGTTCAGCCAAACCTCGACCTGGAGGTCACATCCAGCAGAGCTCAGCGAGTGGCTCCCAGCCCACGTCTGCTCAGGCTGCACAAACCTCTCTCCCAGGAGAGAGCCTGGTGCTGGTCCCACAGGGCACATCCCGTAGGATGTGATGGGGGTGGTCTGAGGGCAAGCAGCTGAGGGGTAACCACCCTGCAGCCCTGCAGGGACTGTGAGGCTGAGCAGGTTCACATGACCGTGCTGTTCTGTACCTACAATGCAGGTCCCATTTCTGGGGTTTTTGGCCAAAAATCTTTGTAATTGCATTTTTATACTCCTGCCACGCTGTTAGAGCACAACCAGCAAAAGGCTCATCCCCATCCTCAACCTGCCCCCCGCCTCAGCATGCAGAGTCTCCATGAAGCTCAGCTGACCTGGCCGGACAGGTCACAGTCTGCATCGAAGGCCACGTACTCCCCGTCCCGGCTGAACATCCCATGGGCCACCTTCTGAGGCTTTTGGTCTGAGCTCTCCCGGAACTTCAGCTTGGCCAAACTGTCAAACAGCTTCGTCAGGTGCCGGGACACCTGAGAGCAGAGGCACAGCCACTGTCAGGACCCCCGTCACGTGCAGAGGTGTGATCAGCAACTGGATCTACCCCCGGCTGCTCCCTGGGCACTGCACCCCCAGGAAAGGAGATCAGGGATGGTGTTCTGCCCATAAGAGTGAAAAATGTTCTAAAACTGCTTGAACAAGTTAGCAGGAAATGGCACAGGAGTCACCTCCATGCTCACACACAGCCTATACCTCAAGGGGCTCGGTCCCCTTTGATAAAATATCCAGTAGGTCTGCAGAGGAGATGAAATAGAACCGGGGAAAAGCCAGTCTTTTGGTCTCAAGGTATTCAGCCAAGGCCTTCTCACAGACTGCCAGCCTGGAAAAAGCCAGGAAAACCTGCCATTAACCCCCACATACCAGTTTTAGTCTTTGCTCAGTCCTTGTCTTGCTGACACCTGGGAGGAATCAACCCCTTCCTTTGGCCCTCCCAAATGCTTCACCAGGATGACTTGACCCTTACCTGTCCTGCAGCGCTTCCAGCTGGGTGTGCAGCCCGGGCTTGTTGCTGCATTCAATCACGTTGGGAGTTTTTACTGCATCAGCCATGAGTTCCTGAAGAGGAAAAACACTTCAGCCAACCCGAATGGGCAGAGAGCTACAGGGAAAATGAGAGGGGGAATGGGCTGCGCACTTGGAAATCTTCGTCAATGGTATCAAATTTCTTTGAGTCCTCTGGCAGCTGACTGCGTGTGTCTTCGGATGCTATGAAGATGGTTTCCAGGTGACTCCACTTCCTCTGTACCTCAAACCAGGTGTTGATAACAGTGTCAGTGGTGGACAGCTTCTGCTGCCAGTCCTGTGCCCTCTGAAGGAAGAAGGCTCGGTACTTGGAAGCCAACACGTTCTGCAGCTGCATTTGGTTGTCCTCCAGCGTCTCAATGAGCACCTCATCCACCTTGAGCAGTGGGAGCTGGGTCCTGCTGTGGGGCTCATACTCAAACTCCAGTGTTTCCCAAGTAGCATCCAGGGCATTCAGCACCTGCAGTTGGGGTACGAGGATGAGCTGGATGCCATTGTGCTGGGTCCAGCCCCTGCAGGGAAGCAGGAGGATGGAGGAACACCCGCTCCAGGCGTAGGCTCCACAAGCTCTGTGTGCTCCCTGTGGGTTCCAGCCCCAGGAACCAGAACACAAGCCCTTGACAGCCACAGAGTCACTTTGGCACAGGGATCTCAGCAAAGCAGAGGAGGAGCTGAGCCCCGTTTACCTTCTCCATCCCAGCCTCCTTTGTCGCTTTGTCCACAATGCCGCGAACCTCCTCCTCAAACTTGTGTAGGTTCAGCTGCAGCAGATCCGCGAGGGTGGTGTCCTCGGACATGGTGAATTGCACCTGGAGCAGAACCAGCACGGTTGGGCCGTGGACTCCCCTCCACAGAGAGCCAGTCCAGCAGCTCACCCAAACGAGCTCAAAAACACCCAGTTTAGAGACCCTACACAAATATTTGCATGTGGTCAGATTTAAACCTAATGGCACCCTTCCCTTGCTGGGTGTGGATCTTGGGAGCCTCCTGGGCCAGGGGCTGGAGCTTCCTGGGCCAGGGATGGGCAGGAGGACTCGGAAGCACCTTGGTTGTCTGCACGAGCTCCTGCCAGTGCCGGTCCCTGATGGCTGGGTTCTGCAGCTCGCTCACGGCACGCAGGGACGTCATCATGTTCTTCATGCTGCTCTCCAGCCCCGTGAACGCGTCCCAGCTCTTCACCTCCTTATCCAAACTCCGGATGTCTTTAGCAAATTTCTTGCACTCAATATCCATATCCTCGACGTTGAGGTCCGACCACCTGGTTGTATTCCATGTGGAGATGCTCAAGTTCACCTGGACTCAGGATACATTTTCACAACATGTGATTAGCAGAAGCGTTCCTGCCCGGAAGAAGAGCAGCATACCCAGTGCCCACACACCCTGCGGGCCCCCCACGCATGCACACACCGTGCAGACCTGCTCCAAGTGTAACAACCTGCCCCATGTCTCATCCTCCCTCTGATGGCAATGAGCTCTCTGAGAAGCTGCAACAGCTCTGCACCTTTGTCTGGCAATGCCCAGCTGGCACCAGGTGCCCGTGCTAGGTGCCCATGCCAGCCAAGAGCAGCCTACTGTCCAGCCCTTGCCTGGAAGCAGCGTTGGGCACTGTGCCCTGGCTCCTAGACCACAGCACGTACCAGGGTGACCATGTCCCAGAGCTCCTTCAGCAGGCGCAGCTCCTTGCGACACATTTTAAGCTGTTTGTACTCTGGGAGTGACACCTCGAACAGCGCAGCTGAGGTGGCCAGGTCTGCCATGTCCTTCTCCAAGTCTGCGATGCTCTTGTGTTGCTGGATGGAAGAAAGGAAAAGGTCTCAGCCAGGGACTGTGTGCCAGGGACACATCTCTACTCCAGCAGTGGCTCCATTCCTGCTGCACAGCCAGACCCCCCTGTCAGCCTGGGAGCTGGAGGCAGAACTGGAGCCGCTGCCCCTCCCCAGTGTCAGGGGTGGCCTGGCAGGGCCAGTGGGGACAGCCATGGCCCTGGTGTCCTCCCCTTCCTTACCGTGTTCAGTGACTTGTAGGGGTCTGGGTCTGTGTATGAAAAAGGGGCTTTTTCCTGGAAAGTCTCCCGGAAGGCGAGCTGCTGGACCTGTGTGGGAGCATGGGGCTCACGGGGGCAGCCAGGAGCCAGCAGCTGGGAAGAGCAGCGGAGTCTCCCCAGAGCTGCCGAGCAGCTGCCTCCGTGCCCGCAGCCCCCAGGCAGGCACCTCAAAGTCCTGGCACTTCTGGCGGAGGATGGCGGCCTCGGCGGCTTGCAGGGGGGCCGCGTTCTCTGCGACCCGCAGGCACAGCTTCTTGTTGTTGTCCCAGTGCTCGGGCAGGTTCTGCAGTGGACACCGTGTGGGGTCACCGGCCTGGCCCCAGTGAGCCCCTGCCCAGCCCCCCACGCCCTAAGCAGCCTACCTGGAGCTGCAGGTGGACCTCCTCTGGCATCTTGTCCCCGTAAGTCTTGAGCAGCGCAACTGTCTCCTTCAAGGGCTCAAACATGCTGTCAGTCGCCTCCTGCCTCTCCCTGACCCTCGCCAGGTGCCCCATCACCTCCACCAGTGCTTCATAGTCTCCCTCCTCCAGAGGTTTACTCAAGCCGGCAGTGGACTCTTGGATGAAATCCTGCAGCTCCTGGAGACTGGGAGGACAATGGCACTCACCAGGGGTCCCTGGGGCTCAGGGTCACTCTGCAGGGCACGACCCCCCAGAGACTCACCCCTGAAGGTGCCTGGAACCTTCACCTGCACTTTCAGGGCTCTGTCTCCCAGGGTCAGCCCTGCCCTGGCACGCAGTGGTGCCTGTGCCGCAGCTGAGCTGGGCTTCAGTCAGCGGCAGCACCCCGTCCCTGCGCCAGGGCTCACCAGGCCTTACCTGGAGGTGACGTAGTGGGCGAGGTACTGCCGGAGCACCAGGCTCTGGCCCTTGATGGCAGCCAGCAGCGCCTTCTTGAAGGGGCGGCAGTCACTCTGCAGCCACCCCCCAAACACCTTGGTTTCGGCAAACCCCAACACCTCTTCATGCAGTGCCTCGAGGGCATCGATCTGGGGATGAGAGTGGGTCATCGTCTGTGGCTGGCACCTCCCTGGGCGCCCAGTGTCTTCTAGGGCACCCCAAGCACCCAGCGCATCTCAAGGCACCCAACCCACACCTCCTGCTGAAAGAGCTGGAGGGGCGGAATCCCAGGCGCCAGGGGCTTCTCTGCATGTGGCTCTGTCGCCATCTCTTCAGAGCCGGGGGTACTGCCCAAGATGAGGAAGCGCTGCAGGAACTCCTCGGGGCTCTCCTCCCACAGGTGGGAGTGCTCCTCAAAGCTGTCACTGAATTCTTCACCTTCCGCCATGGTGCTGACCACCAGTGACATCAGCTTCTCCTGCAGTCTCACGAGATCCGCCTGCTCCTCCAGCGCCGTCTGAAGGGACAGGCAAAGCTCAGGGACTGGCTGGGGACACCGGCCACCCTCACCCGCTTCCTGCTGAGCTGCGAGCTGCTGCCTGTGATGGACTCACCTTGTAACTGACCGCCCCTGCCAACAGCCGTGGCATGGAGGCTGCCACCGCCTCAGTGTCCCCGAGCAGCCCCTCCACCAGCACCAAGAAGCTGTCGCCGGCCCCCACCTCCAGTGAGGGCTGGTACTGCACCCGGCCCTCGCACAGGTCCATCTGCACCTCGAACAGCGGGGACACCTGGGCCTGGAACAGGTCAGTGCCTGGCGTGGGGCTTCATGTCCCACAGCCCCACAGCCTCACAAGCTGCAGGGAGCACGGGGACAGTCCCGTTTGGCCACTGACCAAGCTGACCGTGAGCGGTGGGACACCCCGAGCCCAGCACAGGGGCACCCACTGCCGGAACACCGGGACCTACGTCAGGGACCATGTTGGTGAGCAGCAGCTGCAGGGATTTGTGAACCAGTCTGCAGAGCCCATCCAACACGATTCTGTCTATGTATCCCACGTAGGCCACCCACGTCTGCGAGGACAGGTCAGCCTTGAACAGAGCTGCGTTCTCCTGCCATGGGAAAACCAGACGGTGTTTGCCAGTGAACACCCAGCAAAGGCATCGGCTCCTGACATTGCTGGCAAGCCCTTCCCCTGTGAGCCTGTGAGCCATCCTGTGCTCCGGGGCCGTGTCTCACCTTCACCATCTCCTGGATCCTCACGCCTGTATTCTCAATGACAGAGCGGCGCTGAGCTAAGGCGTTTTCTTTCCCATCCAGGTCCAGGAGCGCGGTTGCCTTGTTGTCCTTTCTTCCGAACAAGGGAGTGGCTGAACAGTCCTGCAGGGAGGAGAGAACAGGGCTGCTCTGCTGAGCCAGGGAAAGGACAATCCTGTAGATGTGTCCTGGAAAGATGCTTGTGAAGGGCCAGCAAACATTACCTCCATCAGCTGGGTGATGTTCTCTAGGTTCAGCTTCGCTCTCTGGACCCGTCTCTGGAGGTCATGCAGGGTCTCCCTCATCTCCTGGATGTATTCCATGACACCTGGCAGGGAAATGGGCACACGAGCAAGTTGTGGGGACACCCCCAGGGCAGTGGGAGATCGGTTGGTGCTGGGGACCAGGGACCCCCAAAACGCACAAGGAGGATCCCCAGCCTTGGATGGCCAAGGTGGGGGTTTGTACCTTCGTGGTTCCAGAACAGAGACGTCTCGGCACTGGCCAGACGGACGTCCAGGGTCCCCAGCTCCTCTGCCAGCAGCGGCTCCTCCACTGGCATCAGCCGCTGCTTCACCTGGAGCCGACACATCCACAGCTGAGTGCTCAGCTGGAGCAGGGACCCTGCTGCAGCTGAGCACTGAGGAACAGGGTCCCCACCCCACCAGCACCGCGGTGGGGGGCAGGAGGTGGACGGCAGCAGCCACAGCTTGGCTTAGCCACAGGATGGGCAGGGACCTGAGGAGCCAGTGATGTGCCTGTGGTACCCAAACCCCCCAGCCCCTTTCAGCCTGGCTGGGGCTCAGGGAGTGGAAAAGCACCCAGTTTGTCTCCCCTTCAGAACCTGCCTCATTGTACCAGCCCACGATGAGCTCCAAGTTGTCCCCTATCTTTTGGAAAGTCTCATTTTGGGCAAAGAGGCTCTCAGCATTGCTTGGGATGTCCTGCTGCTGCTGGATGTGCAGGTACTTCACCTCCCTTAGGACGGCAGCGAGCTGCGAGACACCACAGCCGGGAAGGGGCTCGTTAGCAGCACCCCCTGCACCTCAGGCAGCCCCCGAGGCCGTGGGGCTCACACCGGGGTGAGGGATTGCTGGTGCTCCCCGTGCCAGCACCGACCTCTCTGCTGAAGTTCACACTGAGGAGGCCAGACGCGGGGTCCCTCAGAAGCAGGGGCTGCTCCAGGCTGAAGTGGCATTCCTGGCCGGGTCCGGATGCCCATTCCCCATAGATCCTCTTGCTGTAACTTTGCAGCAGCCCCATCATTTCCTCGTACTTCCCGGACACCAACTCAGCCTCAGCACCCACCATGGCACTGTCAGAGCCACAATAAAGCAGCAGCTGCTGCAGCAGGACTTGGGAGGGGACCCTCTCCAGGCCGGACCCTGCCCCACTGCTGCCCTTTGTCCCCGTGGGATGACAGAGGACCTGCACCTACGGGTGGTCGATGGCCAGCAAGTCCTTGTACGGCCCCTCCAGCCGCTGCTGCAGCTCCAGAGCCCACTTCAGCTGCCCGGCCACCGGCGGCAGGTTCTTGTGGATGGCCGGGGCCCCCCCGAGGGGCGGTGGGGACACGGTCCGGGTGTCATACAGAGCCTTCACGCTCTCCAGTTCGGCCTCGAACATTCCCAGCAGGGCCAAGTGACAGGGGGAAGCCTCAGCCCTGATCAGGGGTCGCTCCAGCACGGAGGCAAACATGTGCACCAGCTGCAAGGGAGAGAGGCAGGCGCTGGTTCCTGCACCCTGGAGCAGTCCCAGGACGGACGAGACCCCCAGTCCTCACGGGACCCTCAGTCCCCCCCCCAGTGCCAGGCTGCTGAGCACAGGTACCTTCACAGCAGCTGACAGGCGGTTACAGTCATCAAAGCCCTGGCAGAAGATGGCAGCCAGCTGCTTGTTTGCATCCTCAACCTTCTTCTGGAACTCTTCAAAGTCTCTGTTCCATTGCTGCCAGTGAGAGCAAAATGGTTTAAAGTGTCACAGCCCCTGTGCCTCCTTCCCAAATCCTTCAGGAAGGATTTGCTGAACCCAGAGGGTCCAGAGCCCCGTGACCTGCTCCAGAGCCAGCCCTGTGCTGCTGTGGGACAGCCCCATGTGTCCCTCTGCAGTGTGTTCTCACAAGAGTTTTTTCCTTTTCACTTAGCCAATGTTAGCAGCTCCATTCCAGCATCCATTACATTTCCACTCCAGCATCTGCTCACCTCTTCCTCGGGATCCAAGGGATCATATTTGCATTCGGCAAAAGCTTTGGTGGCTTCACAGACCTCCTCAGAGATCTGCAGCACCCAGCTCCCAAGGAAGTTTCCTCGCACCCCTCCCAGCACCGTCTTCTCCAGCTTCAGAAAGTCGATGGCTACCTGGAACAGCTCCTGGCAAGCATAAACCCCCTTTTACCCAGCTTCCCCTGTCCCAGGCTGCAGGTGCAGGAGCTGCAGCACCAGCACAGGGCTGCATCCTGCCAGCTCAGCAGTCCTGAGGAGCATCCTCACAGGGATGCTCCCCAGCCCAGCTGGGGTGTGCTCATCCTGCCATGGGGGCTCAGGGCTGGGGGAGAAACTGTGCTGGGAATGGTGCCACTGAACTCCCAGTGATGTCCCACTGCGCCAGCCCACCCCAGGCTGCAGCTGAGTTCACCCTGTGCCACTCCCACCCCAGGACCCCAGAGCAGGGAAGGCCTGACAGAGGCTGGCACTGTGCCCTGAAATGCTGTGCTGTCACCTTGATGGTCTTGAGCCTCTGCAAGAAGATGTCCATCCTCCTAAAGATGTGTATGGGGGGAAACTCCCAGAGCTCTGGCTGCTCCTGGGAGGGGAGAGGGGCTGTCAGTCTGGTGCTGGTGTGGAGGGGGTCAGATGTTCCTGCACCAACCCTGCACCCACCGGGAGCAACGTGGGCATTAGGTCAGAGCAGTAAGTGCTGTAGGACTGGAAGAACTTCTCCATGGTGGAGATGGCTACTCTGATTCCCTCCAGGCTCTCCTGGGGTTCTCCTTGCAGCCCCTTCAGCAAGTCCTCCGGGCTCAGGAATTTACAGGTCTGGGACAGACAGACACAGGCAGGGGCCATTGTCAGGAGGATGTGGAGGTTCCTCCTGCCCTCTTCACCCTCACGGACTTGCTGGTGGTCGCCTGCAGCCCGTGCCTGCCCCAGACTCTCCCCAGCCCTAGGGGGGCTCTGCTGTTCCCTGGTCTGAGGTGTCTCTGCATCACTGTGACTGGACTCTCCACATCTGCCCCAGAGAGGCAGGGGCACTGGAGGGGACAGGGGTGGATCAGTGCTGGCCCCGGGGCTGTACCAGGCTGATGAAGAGGTTGCAGATCTCCTGCAGGACACGGGCTATGTGGGCAGGTGAGTGGTAGTGCACGCAGTGAGCCCGGAGCAGGCAGACAGTGCACAGCACCTTGGGCACGAAGGAGCGCAGCTGTGGGAGCAGAGCCCTGTCAGTGTGGGGCTGCAGCAGAGCCAGGGGGATGTGTCCCCCCTGAAGCCTCTGGGGCTCTGCTGCTGCCCAGATGAGGCCACCAGGCTGTGCCTGGTTATTTTGCCACATATCACTTACCTGGGAGTAATCCACTTGCTCCATCTCCTCCACCAGCGTCTGCAGCGGTTGCAGGTGGATGCTGACATCATTGGCTTCCTCCAGACCTAGGACATGGAGAAACTCTGTGTTGGGATCAGGACGCCTTGCTGGAGGCAGCCACCACCATGTCACGGGACCTCACCACCACTGACGGCTCTGAACATGTTCTGCAACGACGGCCAGTAGCAGCTGTCAGCCTTCTCCAGTGTCTTGGCCAGCACTGTCACTTGGGGTGAGAGCAGCTGGCAGGGAAGAGGCGCCAGGATCAGCACAGGTGGCTCAGCATGGGGGGCTCAGCATGAGGACAAGTGGCCACCATGAGTGAGACAGTACCTGGTCATTGATGCACTCCAAGTTGGTCATCCTGCTCTGCCAGAAGTCAAATTCGACCCTGGGCAGGGGGTGCAGCCCCTCCAGCAGAGGCTGTGCTGAGTTCTGGCTAAAGATCTCTTCAACCTGCTGGAACCACTCGATGACGACGGTCTCGATGGAGTGCAGCACTGAACCGTCTATGGGCTCCATCAGGCTGAAAGGCAGATGGGTTATGCCCGTGGGAGCCCTGAACTGCCCCAGGGGAACCCCAGACAGCCCTAGGGAAGCCCCTCACGCCTGCTTGTGGCCATCTCTGCCAGGGCAGATGCCTGGCGTGAGCCCCTCAAACATCCTCTGCTGCAGGGGATGGCTGTGCCCAGGGCTGTGCAGGGGCCGAGCCTTTGTCCCAGCTCCCGTCCCTCCCCGAGTGATTTATGCTGTCCTGGGCCCCTGCCAGGCTTTTGTGGCACCCACCAGTCCGGGACGGCGCTTGAGTCCTCCCAGCTGACCAGGTGCTCGGGCAGTGGGAGCAGTGGCTTTCCCTGTATCTTCCCATTCATCATGAACATCTTGTTCTGCAGCTGGTGAGTGTGTCGCACAACGTCCTCCACCACCGTCCTGGGCCAGCCCTCATCCTGGCTCAGGAGCAGAGGGGACACAACCTGGGAGACAGGGCCAGGTCAGGCACTTGGTCACGAGGTCCTGTACACGGGGCAGTGGCCATCCCAGTGCTCCCTCTCGCTGCCCGTTGAAGCACAGCCTCAGTGCAGTCAGGGCTCTCTTGGCCCCAGATGGGTTTTGCTGATGTTTATCTCATCAAAAGGCCCCTTGCTCTGGGTTTCCAGCCCTCATGGGCTGGGAAGTGCTGGAAGTGGCGCAGTGAGCGCATCTAATGGAGTCAGGGGCTGGCACACGAGCAAAAGCCCCCAGCACCGGGGGGAAATAGTGGGGGCTCCTGGAGCTGAGGCAGCTTTTGGTTGCTCTGGACTGGCAGCAGGAATATTTATGGGAAGTTTGAGAGAAATCCACTTAGACATTTCCTAGCTGCAGGGTAGAGGTAAGTGGGCATTATTATGAATTTCTAAAATTGCAGGGAAGAAGTGATCCAGTTGGGGCCGGGAGAAAACCGGGTTGGTGACCTTTACCCAGCTCTTGTCCTTGTGGGGCTCCTTCAGCAAAGGATGGGAGCCGCTGCAAGGTCAGGGCAAGTGCCTGGGGCAAGTTTCTTCTATGAATTTTAGTTTAGTTTGGAGGCCACCTGGAAGTTTGGCTAGAGCAGCCCACAGTGGGGGTCCCACCACAGGAGTGTACCCGGGGAGCTCGGCCCACCCTGCTTGCCCCAAGCCTGTGCCTGCATGGGCAACCCACCTCCAGCAGCACGGTGATGAGCTGCTCCACGGGTGAGGGGCTAATGTCTCCCACCAGCAGACTGCTCCGACAGTTCTCCCCGGTGATGTTCTCCCCCTTCTTCTTCACAAAGTAGATTGCCTTGCCCTTTAGGGTGGGTGGGAAGCTGGTAGTGGGCACGGGCTGCCCAGCAGGGCTCAGCCCCAGCACCAGCTCCAGCATTTCCGGCTGCTTGAAGAACTTGTCCAGCATGACTGAAGTCTCCTCGCTGCCCATAAACTTCTCCCACTTGTCCGACCGGACATGCAGCAGCGCTGTGGCCGAGCTCTCGAGGAGGTCTAACCGCTCGTCCTGTGTGGCCGACATCGTGCCAGCACCTGGGGTGGTCCAGTGGGCAAAGCCCTGCTCAGCCAGGGGCCGTGCAGACCCCACACCCTGACCTCCTGACACTGCCCATCCCACCCCTCCACTGCCCTCAGCCTTCCCTCTGCACATGCAGTCTTAGGGGAAGCTGCCAGTCCCATCCCTGCCTGGCCCCAGTGGCCCCAAGCCTACCCCATCCCTGCCTGGCCCTACCACCCTCTGACCCGCTCCATCCCTGCCTGGCCCCATCCCTGCCTGGCCCTACCACCCTCTGACCCGCTCCATCCCTGCCTGGCCCCATCCCTGCCTGGCCCTACCACCCTCTGACCCGCTCCATCCCTGCCTGGCCCCATCGCTGCCCTGGCTCACCCCAATCTTACCTGGCTCTACTGCTTCCCTGTGGCACCCCTCAACCCTCCGACAGCCTCCAGCCACTGTCTGCACCCCAACTGACACTGTCAGCAGTTGAACCGACAGCCTGTGCCCCAACCGACCCCGCACCAGCCCAACGGGCACTGGCACCAGCCCAGCTGCAGGGCTGCCCTTCCCCCTCCCCACCCCTCAGTGTCCCCATCCCTCAGCAAGGGCTGTTTGCCCACCCTGGCCACACTCGGGATGCAGTGCCAAAGGCTGCCCCACCCGAGGCACAGGGTGGGCAGGGACTGCAGCAGGGAGTGCTCTGGCAGATCCCCACCATGGCACAAATGTGCATGACTGGACAATCCCCCTCCAGCCCTGATGGCAGTAACACAGCTGGCACAGGCTTAGCACTCCCAGCTTGCCCTCAGCCCCAACTTGGCTTTGATCCCATTCACACCTGGTACCAGCTGGGTAAGAATCCCCCAGCCCCGTTGCAGAACAAGGTACCAGAGGGTACCCCACCACCCCCATCATCCCAGGCCCTCCATGGTGCAGTGAATGCCACTGCGGTGGGCAACCAGGCCCCTGCCCAGCCAAACCTGGTGCCCTCAGCAGGATGCAGGACCAAGAGTTGTCCCAGCCTGGAACAGCCACCCTGTGTTCTGCAGTGAGGCACCCCAGGCACTGTCCTGGTGCCCAGGGCAGCTGGTGAAGGCACAAGGCTCACAACCTCCCCCAGCACACGGAGACCTCGGACCGGGAGGAGCATGAGCCCAGTCCAAGGCTGGGCACAGGGCAGGGGCTGACAGTGGCAGGGGACTCACGCCCGCCCCAAGCTGCACAGAGCACAGGAGGCCACGCGAAGCGCGGTGCAAGTGTTTATTTGCTGCTGATCTTCAGCACTGTTTACAAGGCCATGGCAAATTAAAAAAAAAAAAGGTTAGAATAAAAAATCCTGCCCCCCCGCCCCACTCCTGTGAGGCCTCTGCACTGAACCACCCACATACAAAATAATCTACAAGGAGAAAACTATACAGGAGTATTTACACCTCTGATAAATAGACTAATACTGATCCAGGCGCCTCCAGACCGTCCGTGGGGATGAGGACAGGATAAGATACAGGTGATTGTGAGGCAGAGAGGTGGGAGCCGCAGCCCTCACCCAGCCAGATCCCCACCAGCAGCCATGCCGAGGGCAGGCTCCACCTCTGGGTGTGTCCCACCCTGGCACCACGCCACCCTGGCACGAGGGCTGTGACACAAGGATGTGCTGGGGCAGCGCCACCCAGTGCCACCACATCCAAGCCACAACCCCCACGGCTGGGTGAGGGCACATCTCTCTGCCCTGTGTGGCACCACTGCTCATCACAACGGAGACAGTCCCTGCCCTTCATCCCTCCTGTGTCTGTGGGGACCGTTCCAGTGCAGGGGTGGCTGGGAGGGTCCAAGGCAGCAGCGTGGGGACGCCTAGGACAGACCCAGGCCCGCTACAACGAGGGCCAGGAGCTGTATCTCTGCAGGGCCTCCCTGGGGCTGACACCCTGCACCCCAGCACCTGTGGCACCCCAAAACCCCCAGCTGCTCCCCCTCCTCATGGGACACCCAAAGAGTGTCTGAACATGGGTGCTGGGGGGACCCAGTGCCATGTGGCCACAGGCTTCCTGGGGGTCAGAGGCAGGGAGGGTGCCCGTGGTGCTGAGGCCAGGGCTCCCAGGGGTGCACAGGGGTGCTGTGTTCCAGCTTGAGCCTGTGAAGACGCTGTCCGGCGATGAGGCAGTGATGGGGGGCCACAACCACTGAGATGCCCGTGCCCCTTCCCTCCCCCCACAGTAAAGAAATGGCGAAGCTGAAGCTGGGCCCTGGGCCTCGAGGGCCAGCCAGCAGCGTGGCCCCCACCCCACAGGCCCCCGTGAGGGGGGGACGCTCGGTCCGCTACAGGGGCATGCTGGCCTCACAGGGCCAGTCTGGCTGCTAGTGCCTCTTGGTGGAGGAGACCTTCTTCTTCCTGGCAGCCAGCATCTCGTAGAAGGGGTCCCGGCTGATGGCTGCCCTGGCAGGGGAACAAGGGCTGGGTCAGGCCAAACTGCTGCAGTGATGGGTGCGACCTGCCGGGCCTGGCCTTGGGCAGGTCCCTTTATATCCCTGGGGAAGTTCTCTTCCCCCATCCTTGCAGGATGCCCTGGGAAGCACTGTGCCCTTCGAGGGCAGCAGGCAAGTCCCTGCTGTGCCCCTGCCCCCTCATGCTCCTCCAAGCACTCACTTGATGCACTTGATCCACTCCTCCTTCTCCTCGGGCGTGGGGGCAGAGATGCGATACACGGTATGGTTCCCCTCCACCACACGCCCATCTGCCTCCGTCTTGCAGGCCTTGATCACCTGGTCCTTGTTGTCAGGGATGTAGAGCTCAAAGCAGTTCTGGAGGGAGAGACCGCTCAGAAGCGGCCCCCGCTTCCAAAGGGGACCCCAGACTGGGAGGGAAAAGGCAGAGCTACGCACCCCTGGCACAGCCACCCCAGCACGGCACAGAGGGACAGACATGCCTGTGCCCCTGCAGTGACCAGCCCCAGATCTGCACCCAGCCACAGTGATGGTGAAGGCAGTGACCGCTCTGGGGCCCCCTGTCTCTTCTTGGGACATCCCAAGGTCCTGCAACACCTCCCAGCTTTTCCTGCCCAAGGCAAAGCTGCCCCCAAACCCCAGAGGACACTGCCACAGCACTCACAGGCTTCTTTGAGTCCTCCACCTCACGGATGCTTAGGTTCTCCAGGGGGATGATGCCACGGGGCTCCTTATCCTGGTGTGGCCAAGCAGAGGTTTAGCTGTGGGGTGGACACCCCCAGTCCAGCCCCCTCCCTGCCCCAGCTCGGCTCACCCTGCACGGAGCCCACTCACCGTTGTGTACTCAAAGTAGTAAAGGCAGTTGTCAGTCAGGATGAACCAGCGCCGCTTCCACGTCTTCACCCTGCCTCCTGGGAGCAGAGAGGGACAGTCGGGCACAGCCCTGCAGAGCACAGCCGGGCACACGGCAGCTCGGGAGCCGCACGGACACACAGAGGCTCCAGCAGCACAGGGCCCGGGCGGACACACAGAGCCAAGCAGAGCCAGGCAGCGGCGGGCAGCAGCAGCAGGCAGCACACACCGCACCGAGCCAGAGCAGGAAGCGGACGGATGAGGATGGAGGCGAGGGCAGGAGTGCTGTGGCCATTCCCACCCAAACACAGATTCAGCACAGCTGGAGGAAACTGCGGCCAGGCAGCTCCCTGGGAGGACACGGGGACTTTCTGTCCACACCAACCATGGTCTTTTGTGTCCTGGACCCAAGGCAGGACCCAAGGCCATGGCCAAGCTCCACAGCTGCCACCACAGTGGGAGAAGCTGGTCCCTGGGCATAGGCCCTGCTCACCCCCGGGCCCAGCTCCCCTCTGCCGCAGCCGTTGCAGCAGTGCTGAATGCAGGACGAGCACCCACCCTTGCAGGCTGGATCCAGCATGGATACGAGGAGCCAAGGTGTACACTGGGGGTCCTGCTCATCTCCTTCCCCTGCCAGGAAGGCCCTGTGGCCCCTGCTCCCCCGTGCCAGCTGGCAGCCCACCCCTGTCCCTGCCCCACAGCAGTTCTGAGAGCCAGCACCACTGCTCCCTGACGCCTCGGGGTGCAGGCATTGGAGCAGTGCTGGTGCCCTCACGGGGACTGCTGTGAGCCCTGAGCACAGCACAGGGTACCACGCAGACGGATCCTGCCTGCTCCCATCCAGCTCCATGCACTTGGCACACCCTAACCACCCGTGCACAGGCTGGGGACCCTCCCGAGGAGAACCCAAACCTGTCCCCATCCTTTGTGGCACCGGAGGCAAAGACCCATTGGCCAGGCTGAGCTGTCTGTGGACATGGCGATGCACAGCCGGGCAGGTGGCAAGGTGCCACTGTGGCCCCGTCCTCCACCGGGGTGGCAGAGGGGGCCGCAGGCCTCGGGGAGCGCGTGGCATCGGCAGGGCCAGCGCCCCACATCCCTGCCTGGAGGTGGAGAGGGGCTGTCCTGCAGCAGGCGAGGTCCCCGGGCGATGTGGGGTTAGCAGCAGCAGCAGCAGCAATGAGACTCATCACCAGCAATTAAAAACGCAAAGGAACGAAGCCCCAGCAGTGTGAGCAGAGCAGGGAAGAGGGGTACGTACCTCCTGGAGTTGGGGGCAAGGAAAGGAAGAGCCAAAATCATGGAAACATATAAATGAGGGAGAAAAGAAAATTAAAAAAAAAAGGGAAAAAAATAAAAAGAGGAACCCCAAAGCCCCCCCTTGCCCTGCAGGTCAGTGGGGCTGGGCTGCAGCAGGGAAGCTGTGAGGGGCTGGGCCAGAGGCAGGGCCGTGGGGGCTTGACTGCCCTGGCTCACTGTGGCTCTGTGGGATGGGGCTCCTTGGCTGCTGGGCACAGGGCCTGGCTCCCTCTACCCCATGGCTGACCAGCAGGGTCCATGGCCACCTTGCGGCCTCTCTGCCACCCCACTGGTGGTGCCAACCTGAACCTGGGTGTGCAGGGCTCCTCCAGTCAGGGACGGGAGAGCCTGGGGCTGTCCCGTGTCCCCCCAGCCCAGGGCAGGGAGCAGGCAGTTCTTGCTCTCCCCTCCCAAAGAGTTGGCCATGTGTCAGGAGTTCTGACCCCAGCCAGAACCCTGGGGAAACGCCCCACTGGACCCCGATCCTGCCAACACCCATCCCCCCTCGCTAAGTCCAGGCAGAGGATTCCCCAGAGGTGCCAAGAAGAGAAGCCACAGGAGCCAGGGCGCGGAGGGCTCCGGCTGCGGAGCCGGGCGGTGCAGCAGGGATGCCATGCATGCTGCCTGCATGTGGAGCCGGGATGCGGAGGTGATAATGCTGTGGGAAGGTGAGGCAGGGGCTGTCTGTGGTATGGAGGGGGGACGCACGCAGCCTGGGGCAGCTCGCCGCTCGCTCCCGGGGGCCTGCTCCGACACACCCTGCTGTGACTCGGTGACCTGAAGGGCCTCGAGGTCTCTGTGCTCTGACACCAGACCCTGGTACCAGCTCTGCACCCCAGGGGCTTGCCCAGCCTAGAGGCAGAATCCCCCAGGACGCCCACCCAGCCGCTCTGCAGGGCCTCATCAGCTCTGAGTCCGCTCCTGCTGCCCAGCCAAGGGAAGATGGAGAGCTGGATGCACAGATGCCTTTCCCGTGAAGGCTGTGCCTCTCTCTGCAGCCTCCTCAGGCTCTAAAGAGCCAGGCCAGCAGGAGAGGTGTGGGAAGCCCAGGGGCATTGCACCCTGGAGACAGCCTGCCCTCCCTTGCTGCTGGCACTCACCGAGCTTCAGGAGCCAGCCCTCCCGGTCGGGGTTGAAGAAGGTGTGGGTGAGGTCGTTGCCATCATCCTCAGGGATTTTGAAGGGCTCGTTCTTGATGCTCTCATACAGATTCTGGTACAATGATATGGAATCAGCTCTGCTCTGCCCTGGAACCCTGCGGTGGGCCCTGCTCTGGGCCAGCTTTGCAGCCCTGGCCCCTGCCCTTCTGCACCCCAGCCCTCACCTGGAGCAGCTCCTCAGGCAGGTCCCCCCCATCGTTGATGCCGCGGTTCATGGCGATGAATCGCTCTGCCGTGGGCTTGTCCTTCACATTGGGATTGTGCAGGCTCGTGTTCAGCATGATGATGGCAAAGGACAGCACGTAGCAGGTGTCTGCAGGGGCAGAGGGGAAAGTCAGCTGTGGGGCAGGATGCCAGGGAGACTGTGTGGGACAGGCGCTCACCTGTGGACTGGAAGACACCAGGGTTGCACTGGCAGTACCGCTGGGCAAAGGCCTCCATCATCCGGTCAATCTTCTGTGCCTCCCCTGGCAGCCGGAAGCTCCAAAGGAACTGCCTGTGGAGAGCGAGTTGTGGCGCTGATTTGGGGGCTCCATGGTCCCCACCACCCCCAATGGGCCACGCTCAGCTCCCGGCCCTTGCTCACCGCAGGGCCTGCACAAGGTTGAGGTCGGTGAATTCATGCAGCTCCACGAAGGCATGCAGGACTTGGATGTTGAACTCATCCCTGTGGGAACAAAGCCAGAGCACGAGGGATGCATGATCAGCAATCCTGTGACTGCTGAGTGGCTCCACTGTCCCTGCCCTGCTCCAGACTCCACTCATTCATGAGGGAAAGCTGCAGCTATCCCCTGCTTGAGCCCTGGTCTGGTCTGCACAAATCAGCCACTTGCAAGTGCCAGCCATGAACTGAATACCCCCAGCACCCCAGGTACCCCCACTCGGCTGCCCTGTGAGCTCAGAGCTGCAGAGTCCCATCTCTCAGTTGGCAGGAGCCCAGAACACCCCCAGGAAACCCGAGCCCAGTGCACCTCTCGCCCAGGTAGTCGCCGATGGCCGTCTTGTTGAGGCCCTCTCCCTTGTACAGGAACTGAGCAATGTCCTCGCACGTGTTCTTCAGCAGGTCATTCTCGATCAGGAACTGGATGCCCTGGAGCAATCCAAGAGAGGTGTTTGGGGGTCTGTGCTTGCCCCTGCCAGCCTGCCCCCTGACCGCCAGCCCCTGCTCTGGCTGCTGGCTCTGCCCCAGCCCCAGGAACCTGGACTGGGAGGTGGCAGAGCCCTGCACACCCCCAGAGGCTGGTAACCAGCCCTGCTCCCCATCCCACATTACCTTTTTGGGATCCATGTTGAACTTCTTCCTGCCCATGGCCACCTGCTTGTTCCTCTGCATGTTTTTCCTGCAAGGCATGAAGAAGCTGTGAGCACCCAGCACTGCCTCTGTCCAGCCCCTGGGGCAGTGCACTGTGGGGAGGGTCAGTCTGGACCGAGGGGAGCCAGGCCCCCATGCTGTATCCCCGTAGGGCAAAGCCAGCACACTGCTCCGTGTCTGCCCTCGGCCTGCCAGGCCCCGGAACAGAGCGGGTGTCCTTGGGGTCACCCTGAGCACAGGGGGTGCAGGCACAGCACCTGTCAGCTCACCCAGACACGGGGAGGCTTGGGCAGGCTGGCTGTGGCAGGGCTCTGGGGAGAGCAGTGGGGCTGGCAGAAGGGGACAGTCTTCCTGCCCCAGCGGGTAACTGGGAATGGTGCTGGGAGTCGGCTCCCACCGGCTGCCGGGACCCCCCTAATCCTGGCTGGCACTGACTGCACCAGCTCAGAATAACAAAGCCCGCCAGTGGCTGTGGCCAGACAGAGGGGCTGGGGCTTGGAAAAATAGACCTGGGAGCAGCAGATCAGCCTGGGATCCCGCTCCCAGGAGCTCGGAGCGCCTGGGAAAGCTGCTCACACCAGTACCAGGGCTCAGCTGCCCTCGGCTCCTGCACAGTGTAGGCGAGCCCGAGGGGGCTCCATGGCGCTGGGGACTCACCTCTCCTCCGTGGAGCCCAGGTTCTCTATCTCATTCGTCACTTCTGCTATCTCATCCTTCAGGCGCTGTGGGGAGAGGGCGCACTGAGACAAGGAGGTGCCTCCCCCACAAACCCTCCAGCCCCCAGCCCTGGAGACAACCCCATTTCCCCAAGAGGCCCCACAGCCCCTCCTTCCCTCCCTCCCTTCTTCCCCCACCCCCAGGCGTTGCCCAGGGGCTGAACCAGCTCGGAGGGCACTGGTGGTGGGGCTGGCTGCCCCCCGCTGCTAATCCCTGCAGCATTGCTGTGCTCCCAGCATGCAGGAAGGAAGAGATTCAGAGGTTAACAAAATTACCCCTAATCCCTTCAGATCATGCCCAGCATATGGCAGTAATTAGCCTCTGCTGCCTTAATCAGGGACACAACTGACAGTGTCCTAGATGAGCCCTGACCTCACAGGCACTTGCCAGGGCAGTGGCCTGGCCCAGAGACATGGTCCCTGCCTGTGCCAGGCAGGGGCTGGCACTGACACTGGTGCCCCAGGGAATGGCACAACTGCACAGCCTGGAGCTCTGCAGGGCACGGGAAAAGACATGGCTGCTTTGGCAGGGCAGGGACGGCTGGCTGCCACCCGGGATCACATCCAGCTGGGACCCTCTCCCTGTCCCCAGAGCCCCTCAAAGGCAGAGCTGTGGGGCAGCAGCATGAGGGATCCTGGATGGGGCTCCAGGGACCCTGCCAGTGACGCGGGCAGGGACACTGTCCCCTGCCACCCAGACTGCTGTCTCTGGGACAGGGGGATTGTGTGGGCCCCTTGGCATCACACCTGTATGTCAGCCAGCAGCTCCTGCTTTCGGCGGCGGATGTTCTCCAGCTCCTGGCACTCCTCTGGGGTCAGGTCACTGGGCACTGAGCAGAGACACGATCAGGTCAGCATGTGTAGTCCTGGGAATCAGGCCTGCCAGGCTCCTGGCACAGCCTCTGCTCCCAGCCAGCAGACGTGGGCTGGGTGGAGGCAGGACGTGGAGGTGCTGGGTAGCAGGAGGAGCTGGGCTGGTGAGCAGCGTCTCCAGCCCTACATAGAGGCCAAGTGGCACCAGTGGCATGAAAGGAATTCGAGGGCCAGGGCATCTGCTCGTTCAGACTGTGGCAGCTGCAGAGTAAGAACCAACAAGGCCCCCGGATCACCTCCAGCGCTGCTTCTGCGAGCCCTGGCCCCGCTGCCCCCACAGGTCCCATTTCACTCTGCTCTACCCCAACTGGGCTGCTGTGGGTGCCCATTCCGATCTGTGCCATGGCTGAGCAGCTCTGCTGTGCCCTGCAGCACAGGCTCCACACCAACCTGCAGCCTTGCAAGTTGTTCTGCTGCACCAGGTCAGCCCCA
Organism: Falcunculus frontatus; assembly: GCA_013398115.1. Classification (NCBI taxonomy): domain Eukaryota; kingdom Metazoa; phylum Chordata; class Aves; order Passeriformes; genus Falcunculus; species Falcunculus frontatus. The sequence continues at coordinate 218,772 of VZRV01009205.1, read as the reverse complement.
AACATAAACCAGCTTCTGGCCACCCTTGCAGCTCCCTCTACAGTGGATTCATTATTCTGGGGCAGAGCCTGGAGCTGGTGCACCCTCCAGACAGACCTCACCTGCACACCATGACATCTACACCTTGCTGCCACCCTGGGGAGCCAGACACTCCCTCTCCAACCCCATCTCTGAGGCTCAAGCCCAGGGCTGCCACATGGTCACCTTGCTCCAGGAACATTCCTAGTGCTCCTTGGCATGTGACCTCCTTGGTTCATGGTGACAAGGTACCCTATTCCTGTTCCCTCCAGTCCCCAAGGTCACCTGCTCTGAGCCCTCCTGCTATGCCCATGTCTCCAGCCTCTGCCAGCAGGTTCTGTGTGTTGTACCAAGGTCACCCGCAAGGACACCAAAGCACCACCCCTCTAGAGCGCCGTCCCCAGGGGAGGTGGCAGCAGGATCTGCCAGCTCAGCTCTTGTGTCACCCCCACCTCCCGCCCTGGGGTGCTGGGAACAGGCGTCTGTAGGGCTGTCACCATCTTCCCCTGCCCCAAGCATTACCCTCTGACCTGCTGAGGTGCCATGTGCCACCATGTACACAGGCTCCCAGCCACTGCTGCCACCAGCCTGGACTCACCAGTGTTCCCAGTGCAGTCACTGCCCCATGCCAGCGCCCAGACACCACGTGCCTTTGGACCAGCACCGTCCTCAGCTGTGCATCGATTCTCCCCACACTGCTGCTGCCTCAGTGGGAGCTCCCTGGCTGACAGCGACCCTGCAACCTAAATCTCTGAGCTCAGCACTTCCCTGGCTCTGCTCTGGGGTCTGACGAGCTTCCTCCTTCACAACTCCTTGTTGCCAAGGCTGAGGCGCCTCGGCTTGCGACACTATCCCTGAGACACAACGCCAACACTTCCCAACACTTTCAGTCCCCCATGTCAGGAAGCCTGAACCAGACAAATCGGCTCGTGGCACCAGGTTAAAAGTTACTTACAGTACTAGAGCTGAGTCGATGCATCCCAGCACCTTCCGCATGCCCCAGCGCCATTCCCGCCGGCACCAGCCCCCCACTGCCAGGCCCCAAGGCGCCCAGCAAGCCCAGGCTCGCTGCAGGAGGGATGAGCTGCCTCACACCCCCTCATCAGACACAGAAACCCCCAAATCCCTGGGCTGCTGCATGTGCCACAGGACCCTCCTGCCTAGCTGCAGGACCTTCTTGTCCAGCTGCTGGACCCCCCCACCTGGCCGCAGGGAAAGTCAAATTCGTGCCAGGGCTGGAGCTGGCCTCAGCCCTGCCTCTTCCTGCCCACCTGGGAGTGGGCAAGGGTTCCAGCAGGGGTCCCGGTGGCCCCGGGATAGGTGTGGTGCAGGATGAGACGCTGCAGGGCAGCAGGGACGGCGGCGGGGCTGTTCCAGAGCCCCGGAAGGTCCCTCCCCGGTGGAGGCTGAGCACTCGTGACAAGCAGCCCAGCCATGTCAGCAGCAGCCAGAGGAAGAGAAACCCCAGACGCAGGAGCTTTTCTGGGGAAGGAAGGCGGCATTAACCCTTTGCTGGCTCTGCACAGCAACTGCCCTGGAGAGCCCCAGCGAGCCTGGCCGCAGGCAGAGCAGTGCCAGGGGACGGGAGGCTGGAACAGACACTTCCCCTGGCTTCAGCCTGGCACAGAAATCACACAGCGACCCACCACACTGCGGGATCCGAGCATGGCTGGGCCTCCCCACCAGCACAGGAAGCTGGGGTTCCCCACAGCTCCTGCAGCAGCAGGAGGACCCGAGGAACCTGCCCAAGGGCAGCAAGGGCCGCCAGCAGGATTTATCCCATCTGTCTCGGGCTCTGGGCTCACTGGGGCCTACGGCAGCCCAGAGCAGCAATCGCAGGACATGCCCCCTCCGCACCTCGCCCCAGGCAAAGCCCCGCGGCACAGGGCCCTGCTTGCCCCGTCCTCTGTCCTGCCGCTGCCCGAGGCCCGCAGCAGGGCTGGCGGCAGGGAAGCGGGGCAGCCACGGAGCCACCGCCCACCCTCACCCGGCCCCCGCGCCCCGGCCCGGCTCACCGTCGCTCTCTGCCCTGAGCACCATCCTGGCAGGGCCGTCCCCCGGGCCGCTGGCCGTGCCCGAGCTGCCAGGGGCTCTGCGGCGGTGCTGCCGTGCCGGGTGCGGACACCTGCGGCCTCGGTGCTTCCGCGGTGACTCAGGGCCGCGGTACCAATGAGCTCCGGGGCCGCCTGGGCGTCACCCCGGCCTCGCCGAGAGCCAGCACCAGCAACACCCTGTTCCTGCCGCTATGAGCCAGAGCCGTCAGCACCTTAACTCCTGTGCTCCCGGCTGGGTGGGAAATGGGGCGCCAGGGCCCCGCTCCCCCTCCTTGGCTCAGGGCGGGTGGACGCGGTGTGCTGGGGTCCCAGCCAGGCAGGCCCTGGGCTGGCCCAGCCCTTCCTTCCTCGGGGCCTGCCAGGACACTCGACCCGGCACATCTTGAGCTCACTGCACAGTGCCGGGGTCCCCACCCTTCCCCTCCACCAGCTGGGCCCCCACTCGCCAGCAGACCCCAGCCCTGCAGCTCCCCCCGTCTCTGCCAGACCTCCCCACGGCAGGTCCAGGGCCTGTGCTGGCTGTGGGGACCACTGGTGCCTGCTCCCCTCCGCAGGCTCCACGGCATCTCCCGCAGCTGGCTGGGACAAGAACTGGGAGCAGGAGAAGGGCTAGGAGCCACGCAAGTCCCCACGGGATGCTGTTCCCCACTGTCTCACCCCCTTGCTACGGGGTGTCTGTAGGGACCCCAGTGCTCCCTGTGTGGCGGGTCCGGGCGTTGTGGAGCCCTGCCTGCAGCAGGAACGACCCCAGCACATCCCTGTCCCCCTCAGTCGCCTGGAGAGGCCGCATCAGCCTCGGCTGCCTTGACTCAGCTAAATCCCGCTCAGCAGCACGAGATGGAGACACGGCACCCAGAATGCCAGCTATGGAGTGAGGAGAGGGCAGGCTTCAGAAGCCTCGGGGTGTCCTTTGGCCCCCTGAGCTGCAGCAGCAGCAGCAAGCCCTGCTGCCGGCCCACGCTGAACCGCACCAGAGGGGCAACAAGCCCCGGGTCTCTGCGTGCTGCCTGCAGGTGCTGCTACCCACTGTGGCCCTTGGTGGGGTCCCGTGGGGCCCCAGAAACATCCTGCCTGTATCCTCATACCACATCCTGTTTTCACCATGGCCGCGTGTGCACCCTGGGTTGCGTCAGCCCCATCCTTCCCCACGGACAGCTGAGGCGCATCAGGAGGAGGGTTTTGGGACAGGCCTTCCTAGGCTGCTGAATCCTGTGCCCAGAACACTCTCCTGCTTTTGTGCAGCCCTGCCCACCACCCCATCAACCCTGCTTCCCTGACCCAGAGCCCATCAGGGAACCTCCTCCAAAGCCACTGCCTCGCTCCCAGTGGTTCGAGGCTCCACCATTCCCACACGGACCCCCAGCCTCTGGCATGGCTGGGCGAGCAACGGCTCAGCCATGTCCACAGGCACTGTGCAGGTGCAAGGAATGCAGCCAGGCAGGCATCTCACCTGCTCTCGGCACTGCTTACGGTGCCAGGCCTTGAGAGGAGCAGAGCCCACTGCTGCTCAGGCACAGGGCTGGCTGAGGAGGTCCCGCAACCCCCTGCCCCACTGTGCAGCCCCCCAGTCCCACAGCTGGGCAGGAACCAGCAGACGGCAGCAGGTCACACAGGGGGCTGACCTTCAGCACACCCAAAACACAGCAGGAGCTGGGCTTTCCCACGCAGAATTCCCTTTGGAGAGTGCCACCCTCCCCTCTCTAGCCACAGGCACTTGTGATGAGGGCACTCACACATCCTCTGGGGCGGGGGGGGGATGAGGGGCTGGGGCAGGACATGCCACGGCCATGCTGCACTGCCTGCGACCTCCCAGATGCCACCACTGGCTCCCGAACAGCCCCGTCCCAGCACAGCACCAGCTCCAGCATGGGGCAATGCCAGGCCAAGGGCCCGGTGCCCGTCCATCCTGCAGGGGCTCAGTGCTTGTGGAAGCCCAAGCCTGGGAAGGTCGGCAGAGGAAGGAGGCGGTGAGACGCCGAGGACACTCTGTGCTGCTGTCAGCAGGAGCCATATGGAGCCGGAGCCATATGGAGCCCGAGCCATGGGCACCGCCATGTCTGCTGGGGGATGGGAACCCCGCGGCACAGAGGGGAGGGGGGCACGCAGTGCCTACCTGCCTTGGCAGCCACCGAGGGGCAGAGGAACGCCTGGAAACTGGAGGCGCAGAGCTCGCTGACTGTCCCCATGCTGCGGGGGTCCCACGCAGGATGCCACCAGCTCCGGGAGGGCAAGGCAGGGACAGGCAGAGGTCAGGCAGGAGCCGACAGAGGCCAGGCAGGTGCACGTGGGCTCCCCAGTACCAAGCAGGTAGCCAGTACCTGGGGCAGCTCCCCAGTACTGTGGGACAGGGCGCAAGCAGGGGAGCCGGAGCACTCCCGGTTCTGGCTGGAGCTGGCTCTGGTAGGGGAGCTCCAGCCGCAGGAGCCCACGCGCCAGCCCCAGCCAATCCCCGCCGCACCGGCACACCAGTCCGTGCCACTGCCGGAGCCCCAGCGGGCGGCTCAAAGCCACTTAGAGGACGAGGAGTTTGGGAACTCCCCAGCAGCCCCCCTGCCCAGGCCGCCTGCCCCCCGGCAGCCCCCTTGCCCCCGCAGGGGGCCGGCAGCGGGGTATTTTTAGAGTGGTTTTATCCCTCCGTATTAGAGCATTAAGCATCAGGAGCCGGCGGTCGCGTAGCAACGAGCGCTGCATGAGGGAAGGTGCACCCAGAGAAGCGCGGCAGTGCGAGCGTGGGGGTGCAAGCACGGCCCCCGCTCCAGGGGCGCAGGGCCCGGGTCCCAACCCTGACCCAGCCTGACAGGCTCACCCAGCCAGCACGCCCCGCTCATGCCCCAGAGGGACTGCCCACTCTGCTGGGGCCCTGGTGTGTGGGGGGCTCCTGCAGCAGGAACTGGGGGGTCTTGTCCTGGGATCCCAGGCTGGGGGTCAACTGTGGAGCTGGGGAAATGTGCAACCCTCCCACCCTCCAACCCCACAGGCACCGAGCAAACCCAAACCGGACTGACAGCTCCTTTCCTCAAAGCAGGAGCGATCTTGAGCACAGGGCATGGCCATGAGTAACAAACCCCAGGGCCTGTCAGGGCAGGAGCCGCTCGACAGCTCTGCTCACCCGCCCCTGCAACCACTGGGATCGCTGAGCCAGGAGTAACTTGAGCGGGGCGGGCAGAAGCCCAGACGGGGCAGGCGGTGGGAAAGGGCACCCTGGCAGGCAGGAGCAGTCCCTGATCCCGGGAACAGTGTGACTGCAGAGATGAGGAGAGACAGTGGAGAAGGGCAGCTGACAGGGCTGTGAGGGCAGCCAGGCACTCGCTGCTGATGTGACTGACCTTCTGCTTTCAACAGCACTTCCCCTTTCCCAAGGGCCAGAGCAGTGGTTGCCACATCACCAGGAGGCAAAAGGGCATCGAAGGGAGCCGGGGGCACAGGGGAGCCCAAGCTGGGCACGTGCTGTACTGGTCTGGGCCTGGACTGGCATCTGGAGAAATCCCGGTGTGACACAGGCACGTGGGTGCTCTGACTGGGATGAGGCAGGGCCAGGTGGCATCTCCCACACAGAGCGACCTGGATGCCTGGCTGTCCTTGTCCCCTGTCCGGGCGAGGTGGGGTGTTTACAAACCATAGCTACAGCCCCCACACGACTGCAAGTGTCAGCAGCAGGGCTCATTGTTCTCTGCCCCAAACCCCTCAGGAGAGGAACTGGACAACTGCCTGTGCCTGAGCCCCTGGCTCTGCTCCCCAAGCCTGGTGCTACCCCTGCACTCTCTCACTGCCTTTGACCTGGGCATCCACCCCTGAGCTCTGTGGAAGAGTTGCTCCCCAAGCTGGGCCCAGCAACTTGCCCAAGCTCACCCCACACTGTGCAAGGGAAGGGGCTGGGGCATCAGCAGCAGCTCCCCCAGCAGTGCTCTCTGGTGCAGAGGGGCATGCCATGGTGCCAGAATGCCTCCAAAACAGCTAAGCCTGTGTCAAAGGGCTGCCAGCACCCACTGGCAAAACAGGACTTTGCAGGCCGGTGGCAAGGAGGGCAGGGACTACCCGGGTGAGGAATCCCCCAGCCAGCCTGCTGCAGACCTGGCAGCCCACCCTGCTTTGGGGATCCCCCACACCTTGCTCAGCTCACCCTGCCATCACTCGCCCATCTTGCCCCAGACAGCAAGGCCCCCAAAGCACAAGCTGCTTTGCTGCAGGCTGCATCAACCCCGCTTAGAGAAATCCCTTAATCCCCAGGCCAGAGTCAGCGGTAATCCCTTGGGTGCAGCGGGATTACCAGCACTGCCCAATCCCCCTCTCCCCGGGGCCAGGCCTGAGCCGTGACGGGGCCCAGCTCCGGACACGGTGCCAGGACAGGACTGTGCTCCCCACATCCTCTCACCGGTGCTGCAGCTTGGCAAGGCAGGAGCAGCCAGGACAGTTCCCTGCCAAGATACCTCCTCCCCACGGTCCAGAGGCGTTTGACCCACACCACTGCTCTCGGTCAGTTCTGGTCTGGGATGGGTTCAGTCTTGCCGCTGTCCCCACGGTGAGATGCTGGGAAGGGGGTGGGAGTGCAGCCCCACGCCCTGGCAGGAGCAGGGGGAGCACACATCTGTGCCGCCAGCTGCTCGTCCTGGGATTTGCTCTCTGCTGAGGCAGACGGCTGAAGAGAGGCCGTGAGCCATGGGGCAGACACTGGCGTCAGCACAATCCCACCAGAAAGAGAATCCCCGTCGGCTCCCACCACGCTACAGCCTCGGCAGCATGTCCTTTGCTAAACCAACTCAGCTTAGGGGCTTCAGGGCAGCTGTGGGTTGTGCTGCTCCCAGCACAGGAACAGTGGTGGCTGTGCCACTCCCTGCGTCCCCCACGGTGGGATGAGTGGGACATTTCTGATGCTGGCAGATGACCCGGGATGTCTTCCAGGTGATTCCGGGAAGCAACGAGAGGCCGCTCGCAGAACCGCTCCCCACAGCACTCTCCTGCTAATGGGTTGTATCTGACAACACCCGAGCCAGGCCGCAGCCGCTGGCACCTTCCTTATCTTACACACTGAAGTCCTCGCAGCCAAGCACAGTCACTTCTGGGGTGGAACAGCAGCTCCTAATCGGCTGCGTCGCACAGCTGGGCAGGAAACCGGCCCGTGAACCAGCACTGCCGGCAGTGGCACTTCGCTGGCACCAGCTGCTCCCAGGAAGAATGGTCACCAGCACGGCTTCGGCACTGGGGCCTTGGCCTCAGATCTCACCCAGACTCCAGTCTCCCCTCAGCAAATCCCCGCTCAAGGCAAAACCACCTGCCGACACAAGGGAACCCACCTGGGAGAGACCGGGCACAGGCAGGGTCTCCGTGCCCAGTCCCGGTCCTCAGCACCGGGAGGGAACGCTCTGCGGGCACGGAGGACGGAGGGAAGCGGGAGGAAAATGCACGGGCATGACACGGGAGACCTTGCAACCCCTGAGCCGCCGTGGCCCGCCCCGGGAGCGGGTCCAGGGCACACGCCGGGAGCTCCCGAACCGGGCGGGTTGTGACATTCAGCAGGCGCCATCGAGGCGAACCTGCCCTGAGCTCTGCGGGGCCGGGACTCGGCAGTGCCGTGGGAGCACCTGTGCAAAGTGCGAGCGGGCAGCGGGTCACGGAGCTCCCACGGCAGTGCCGGCGCTCCGGGGCCCGGGGACGGCGGCCCCGCAGCTCGCCCGCCCCCCGCGCTGGCCGCAGGCACCGGGTGCCAGTTCCTCCGGCGCTTCCTCCGCCGCCGCACGCACGATGCCGCCAAGGCCGCGGCCGCTCTGTCACTTGCGGGCGCAGGTCCCGCCGCCGCCAAGTCCCCGCCCGTCCCGGAGCCACCGCCCCCGGTCCTGCACCTGGGAGCGGCCCGGCCCAAACGCGCCCGCCCGGGAGAGTCGCCCCCGCCCACTGTGGACCACGTACGACCCCGGCGCCTCGTCCCGGGCCAGGTGGGTGTCCCAGAGCCCCCCGCCCACCCCCGGCCCGCACTGACCGCAG